>QTSX02002996.1:0-205662 GCA_014839935.2 Entomophthora muscae | reverse complement strand
GATTTAAAAACCTTGATTGATTCTGAGTCTATTCATATTTTAATTTTATAGGTTTCAAATTTTTTTTGGGATTTTATCAATATTCTAAGTTATCTGGCGCGGTTTAGCCAGAAATCCAGGATAGGGTTTGAGATGGCATCTTTCTAGATGGCGTTTTTGAGATGGTGTATCCCACCAATGGCGCCAAGTACCACCATTGTTTTTGAAGCTATTTAACAGAGAAATTAAGCTGAGAAGCCCTGTAGAAAATGACAAGCCACTCCCAAGGGGGGAGGAAGGGGCTATGTGACTGTACTACAGTCACATTGGGCTGTGGTTTCAAAAAGAGGTTGAATTGTGATGAATTTCATAGGTTGAAATTTAAAACAATAGGATTGGCCTTGGAGAGACTTTCCAGCGTAGTAATGGCTTACCCAGAAATCAATTAGGCTGTACTAATTGAGGGCCAAAATAAATATCTGAACAATTCATATTATGAGACTAGGTGTCTCAAACCAATTGATTAACTGGGAAAGTTAATTAATTGATACCCTTGAATATGATTAATAAGGATTTAATCATAGTGCAAAAATGGACTTGACAGTGTCAAGTAAAAACTTGTTGTCTTCAAATGAATTAATTAACTGGGAAGGTTAATTAATATATTCTGGGAATATAGTTAATGAGGATTTAATTATATTGTTTAATTGCCTTGACTGTGTCAAGAAGTTTGGTTAAGGTTAGTCAAAAGTAAACCCCTGAATTTTGGGTTAAAAGCGCCGTTTTAGAAAATTAATTAAGTTAGAAGCGCTGCTGCGCTGCCTAATTAATTTTTAAAGCGCCAAGGCGCCGCCCCATGAATGTTTCAGGCGCTGCCTGGGAAAGTTCCTGGGCGCCGCAGTGGCGCCTGGTTTGAGTTTCAAAGCGTTTTAATGGGTTTTTAATGCAAAAAACCATTGAATACAAAAAATGGCTAAATGTAGACAATGTTGTTTATGCATTCAGGATTGATCAGCTGGTTCCCAGTTGGAAAAGGATAGCTTGGATCAGGAATATGTATATTCCACAGGTTTTTGGCGCCAGAAGCCCAGAATGTGTCAAGCCGGAACAATACATTTCCATGGACAGAATCAGGTGATTCTGGAATGTATTATGGCACATTCTTATAGGTTAAGAGTGTGAAGATCTTTTTGGTAAAGATCTTGACTGGCTGAAACTGTTATGTCATAAACCATGTGATATAAATCCAAATTTGATTCTGGAACCGGAGGTGTTTTCAGCTGAATGTACCCCAAATGGTATTTAATGGAAACATGATAATAATTAATAAAAAAATGATACTTATGTGTGACAATGGTTGCTTTCCCCTAATCTTTTTATGCTTTGTGTTTTTGGCTTTTAACTGAAATAAGACTACCATGGAATGAAAGAGATGGTCTGCAGCTAAGACCATGGGAAGCAAAAAATGTGGAAGTGATCACTAGATGGTTACAAGTTTAACGCCAAGATTGCTTGCCCAGAATCCAAGCTCATTGAAGCTTACATAAAGTATTTCCCGTCAAACTGTAAAAGAGTCAGACTGGGATAATGAAGAAGAAAGTATGAGTTTCCTGGATCTGTCACAGAAGGACTGACCAGACTGGAGATGGAAGCTAAAAGGCTGATTTTGGTGTCTTAGAAGAGGAAATGTTAAGAAAAGAAGCAGTTAAATAAGGATTTAATGCTACCAAAATTATAGTATAGGAAAATAATTAATTATCCTATTATATTACAAAAGAAAAAGAGAGAGAGAAGAATATATTAAAGTGTTTAAACTGTAAATTTATTAAAGAGCTGATTGAGTTGAAAGGAGCCAGAAAGAGGCCGGAAACAGGACAGAGAAACTGTAAAGGTGAAAGAGCAAATTTTGCCAAGGACAACTAGGAGAGGCAAAAGGAAAAGCAACAGGCGAGTTTGAAGTTGCAAAATGTAGAAGAAAACACAGAGAAATACAGAAAATTGTTATAAAATTGAGGTTTTTAAATTTGCTTAAGTAAAACATATGCGGAAGCGCTCAAGATTTTTGGGGTAAACGTGACGGGAATCACAGCAAAACTGTTCAAAACGCAGAGCAGTTGTTTATCCAGAGCAAGACAGCCTTGGGTTCAAACCATAGTAAAGAGCAAGTCATTTGGGTAAACTATTTGGCAAAACAGTTGAATTGAGGCGTATGATTGGATGTGAGCCGTAGTCTATTTGATCAGTGTTTTGAGGGCTTGAACTTGAGAGTTGAAGCCTAAAAAATGAGGAGCAGAAGCAGAAAATTCAGGGCTTTCATTGGCTTAAGTAAGTTTTGAAGTTTAATATATAGTAGAGAGAGAAAAACTGGATAGTTTAAGCTTTTTAAAACAAGAGTTCTAAGCAAGATTTTGGTCTGAAACAAGGAGCTATAAAAAGGGGAGCTATCTGAGACTCTTCAGGGACTAGATCAAGTGGATTACAAAGGCCACAAGAACTACAGAAGGAGCTGGAGACCAAGCTAAAGGTGAAGAAGCCCAAAATACAGCAGCCAGCACTAAATTTAAAGAGCCTGGGCTGAAACAGACCGCAGGAGCCCAAAATAAAGGTGCAGGATCCCAAGACTAAGTACAAGGAGTCCAAGAGATTGTTGGAGGACTCCAAGTGGTGGCAAAACTCTATTGTTTCCTCTACACAGGCATTATATCAGAAGGTTTCTAAGGGGATCTTCCTTCTGGCTGTGAATAAAAAGCTATTACAACCCCTGCCCAAATTTTCTGTGATAAAAATACAAGCTCTATGAGTAAACTACCCCATATCTTTTACCCTAGCCAAGGGGGGAGGATACCTATTGCCAAGGTTGTAGGAGATTTGCCTCCAGTAAGTCTTCCCAGGAGGAGTGGGAAAAAGTGACTAGGCATCTTGAGATGTCAGATAGGGGAAGGAAGTTTATAGGAAATAAATTTACTAGGCTGTTACAGGATTGGTATTGGCCCACATAAGGGCTAGCACCCGCTGAAGTACAAGTATATGGTGGAGACACCTGCCTAGTAATTGGGAAGGTTCTGGAAGAGTTTGCACTTATGCAGGCCAAGTACAAGCTCCTGACCAACCACTCACCACTGTTGAGGAATAACAACTCCTCTAAGCTGGTCCCTGGCTATGACCCAGGACACACTTTGGGGACTGGTGACCAGGAACCCCACAGTCAGCTTTTCATCCCTTCTCTTCAATAGGGCTTGGAATTTACGTCTTACCACTGTCTTGGTGAATTGTAGGTGGGTGGCAATTTCAGTAAATATCATGCCACTCTTTTTGAGGCTCATTATCTCTTCAATGATATAATTGGTTACTAGTTGTTGTTTTTGGGGTCCACTGGGCATAATGGGACCCTTATTAGCCAGGGCTTGCTCTGATTGACCCAAATTGTCAAGCAATGGTTGGATTGAGTTAGATGGGGCCACAGTTGCCAAGTCTCCAAAGTGTGACATAGGATCAGGTTGGACCTGGTCTTGGGGGTCACCATACTGGCTGTCAGAAAAGCTGCCCATGGATGGGCCTGGTGACACATACAACTCACCCTCCTCATGACTTGCAATGAATTGGTTGTACACGGGAAACACAGTGGTTGCGCTCCCTTGATCAGCAGCCTGAGATTAAAGTTGCTCCTGGCACTGCACCTCAACAATATCAAATTTATTGTCACTTGTGAAACTCATTGTAAACAAAAAAAATAATAAAAATTTATTTAAAACAGAAAAGCAAAGTATTTCCAGAGTATTGACTTTATTTAAGTATGTGATCCTAACTGAGATAATCTCTCAGACATAAATAGCCAAATTTAGAGGCAAATGCATTGAAATTAATACTGGAGCTCCCAGAATAGATTTTGGTGGACTCCCTTGTTACAACTGAACCAATAATAGTTCAGTATTTGATTAAAAAAGACAACAGTCAAATAGAAAGGAAAAGGGTAAGAATAATAATATAAGGTTTATTAATTGGTATTGTGACTAATATACTATATGAGGAGAGACACAAGGCCACCAGGGGGTGGCACAGTGGCAGGTTCCATGTAGGGTTTGAAGCCAAGGAATAATTTGTGCAGGGATCAGCAATGTAGAATTGGCAGCTCTTTTAATTAGGAGATAGTGCCCACAGTTCAACATTGCCATCAGATTAATCCATGCCGTTAGATACGTCATGAGGCAACTCATCAAGTACCCCTGTGTATTGTGAGATACATTGGCAGGCAAGAGATTAAAATTGGTTACAACACCTCCCTTGCCCCTTGTTTGCTGTCAGGAACCAGGATCAGAGTTTGCTGGAGATCTGGGAAGGTCTGCACAAACAGCCTTTGCGTGGGGATGGCGTGGCAGGGGCTCAAGCAATCATGGTGGAGTTTCTTGGTGTTTCCTTGGACATCTTCAAGTTGATAGGCATGGTTTTCATAAACTGTGGCTATCTTGAAGGGCCCCAGGTGGTTGGATTCTAATTTGGCTGAATTGGGGGTGAAGGCATAGACAGGGTCACCTACAGAGTATCTGGCCTCCAGGTGTCTCTTCCCCCCTCAATTTGCTTGTGTTTAATGTCTCAGGCTTTGGCACGCCACTGGCTCAGGGAGGGGGTAGGTAACAAGGGGGTTTCCTGGAAACTATGGATCATAATTTCCCTTGTTCCACTCCCGTCAAGCTGTCAGGTGTTCCACAGGCCAAGGCGCTGGGGCTGAACCTGGTGCCCTTGTTGATTCTTGCTTGCAATATAAGCAGCACAGTGGGCAGGTGTTCAGGCCACGCAGTGTTAGGATGTTCCTGTGAGAGTTTGGTAATCAGTTGTACCAGTGAGCTATTCAGGTGTTCTATGCGCTCTTTGGCTTGAGGATGGTAGGGAGTTGTGATCACTTGTTGGAGGGCGTTCTTGGAGCAATATGCTTTCATAATGTTACCTACAAGTTCAGGTACACATTGGTGATGAGACGCCTGGGTTTCCCAAAGCAGGCCACAATTTCTTTGCCAATGAAGCAGGTGATGGTGGTGGTGGTGTGGTTAGTGGTTGCCCACACTACTGGCCAACAGGTGAAATAGTCAATGGTTGTAATGATGTACTTCTTTCCTAGTCTGTCTTTGGGGAGGGGTCCAACAATGTTGAGAGCCCACTACTTGAAGTGTTCCATGGCTTTGATAGAAAGAACAGACTTGGGAGGTGCAGGTTTAGACATGTTCTTTTTGCACAACACACATGTTTCAAGGAGGTCCAAGATGTGTAGGCGCATACAGGGCCACCAAGCCTTACGCTTCATGATTTTGAAGAGGTTACATCCTCTGATGTGACCCAAGGTGCAGTGGTAGTGCATTATAGTGTCTCCTTTCTGGGTGGTGGGAATATACAACGTCTTCTCACCTGTCTCTGCTTGGCAACAGACGTTGCCAGCATCAGTGATGAAATGATATATGTTGTCCTTTAATTTGGAGATATTCATAGAATTGAGGCCTTTGTAACAAGTGGCTTCAGGGCGTAGATAGAGCATGAGTCAGTCTGTATCTAAGCCATCATACCTGGTGATTGACACTACATAGTGACGTGAGAGGGCGTCAGCTGTCACAAGTTCCTTCCCAGGCTTGTACTCATTGTGCAACTGGTAGGGGGACAGGCGCTCATCCCAGACTTCTTGATGTTGTGTTAAGTGTGACTGAGTATTGAAGTACTGAAGAAACTTGTGATCTGTCAGGACGTGGGGTGGAAAGGTGACACCCTCTAGGTAACAGCGCTATTTCTTGACACAGTGCAAATGCTGCTAACTCCTTGTCATTTATGGGATAGCATTGCTCTGAGTTAGTGAGCTTCATGGATTTGTAAGCCATGGTAAAGAAGAAATCTTCATTGGTTTCTACTATTAATATGCCCCCTATGGCCCTGTCAGAGGCGTCAGTTGCAAGTTTGTGTCACAAGTGACAAACTACTGTCAACTATGATAATCAAAAGGCCTCAACTATGGGAGTCAAACCCTGATGCCCCGTAGGCCGCCAGCCCGCAGGGCCAGCCACCCGGCTGCCCGCAGTTTTTGGGGTTTGAATTAGAATTGGATTTGACTTTGGAGAATCTCCTGAAGTCTGATGAACCAAGTTTGCCTACAACAATGCCCTCCGCGCTAGAGGTCCCTGTTAACCCAACCAATAAATGGGCCGGGTTAGCCACAGACCCCAGAATAACCTGGGTCACTACAGAAGAAGAAACAAAGATACCTTTTATAAGAAACAGGCCACCCAGAGATGACCTGTCCCGTGACCTGGGTAAGGAATTAGAGTGCTCTAGTTGAAAGTCAGACAATGAAATAACCCCCGCAATTGCTGCCACCAAGGGCTGTGAGGAACTAGTAGATGGAGAAACCCAGGCCATAAAAATCTTTGAAAGTTTTGCCATGACAGATGGGCATACTTATACCCTGGGCCGCCAGGAAGATGCCCATTGTCATCCTTGCAATAAAGTGACATGAACCTTTGGTTCAACCAGATCATACCATACTTGTTATTAGTTTTACTTCATCTACAGTCTACTCCTAGCGGCTCTGCCCTGCGCGTTCACCCACCCCAAGAAACTGCGGACCAGCCGCCTAAACTTTACCGTCCACCAGGAGCTCCCTTCGGACCAGTACATTTTACCAAGTACCCACCCAACCTGGTGTATTCTGAATTTACTCTGGAGGAGATCCTCATCCACAACCCTGAAGCTAGAACTAGAGAAACTGAAACTGTATACAGAGAAGGCATCAAAATCACCATACCTCCTCTGCTATTCCGAGACAAGTATAAATTCCTGCCCGCATATTTGGTTCCAATGACGCCGCCCCTCACCCCTTGGCCTGACTTCCCGCAAGAATCTGTTGCCACGGATTAATCCACTTTCACCCAAATACTTGGGGTGATGTATATCACCCTCACCGGGTTGATTGATTCCATGGTGCCTACAAGCGGACCTTGGGCAATCCTTGGAAAATCATTATCTTATATTGTAAAGTTAGCCCCAATCCTGTGGTGGGTTCTCCCTGCTGGGCCTGCGGGCTGTCTGCCTGCGAGTCCTCAGGAACCCCCCACAGGTTGGATCCCTGACAGTTTATACTGGAAATTACAATTGAGAAGATGTAGTATATTTATGGTTGTAAGCCTTTGCTTCAACATCTCAAAGGTCTGGTCTATTGGGGGTGTTCAGTGAAAGCGCTGTTTGGTGTTTAGAATCTTGGTGATAGGTGTAGTTAATTTTCCATAGTTTGGGATAAACTTTTGCACATAGGCAACCATGCCCAAGAACTTGCGCACCTGGCCCACATTGGTGGGGGGTGGCATGTTCATGATTGCTTTTATCTTAGCAGGGTTGGGCTTTATCCCTTGGGCAGAGATAGTGTGCCCCAGGAATAGAAGCTCCAACTGGAGGAATTCAAATTTGGAAGGCTTGTCCTTTAATTGATGTTTACAAAGGGTGTTGAGTACTGTTGTGTTCTGAGGCGCAGCACAGACACACAATGGGGAATTCTAACCTTAGGATTATTCATACTAAGTCTCAGTTAGATGGCAGGGAAGACTATGTGATTAACTTGTGGCCCTGGATAAATAATCTCTACTAGTTGTGGCTAGAGAGAGGTGCCAAAGTACATGGAGACACAAAGAAAAAAATGTGAATAGAACTTAATTTTTATTGGTGAAAATGAAATGGAATATATTCTGTGTAGCTTCACCACAAAACAGTACATGGATGGTAGGATCACTAGTAACCAGTATTAGTGGAGCAAGAAAGCTACAAAGAATCAGGAAACCAAACAGTTGTATTTCCCAGTTTGCATACAGACTCATTTTGAGGGGCAAACACAAAAGAGAGAGATTTGTCCTCAAAATAACTCATCAAAGGCAAAATCAAAACATAGTGAATGGTGGCATTCACAAAATTTCCCCCCTCTAGATTGGCCTTAGGGGGGTAGTACTTGCGGAGGAAATTGGCATGCACTCAGGCAAACAGACAACCACTAGATAGGAGTCTCACAGTGTATTCTGACCCTTGTTTGTAGGTCACTTCTAGAGGCCCAACCCACAATGTATCTAGCTTGTGAGCACGTCCTCCTACTCTATGCTGATAATAGAGAACATGATCCCCAATGTTGAACTCAGGCAAAGGGGAACAGCCAGCATTGTCAGGAGAGAGCTTGAGCATCTTGGTCTTATATGCAGAAGTATATGCTGTGGACTGTATGTCAATTATGCAATTGACTAGATCTTTGATATGGTCATCAGCATTCATAGCCTTATAAGAGGAGAGTAGGGGGCCCAGGAGCAACAGAGTGGTGGCCTTATTACCATAAAGAATAGCAAAGGGGGAGTACCTGGTGACACAATGTTTGCTAAGGGAATACACAAAGAGAGCAGCAGGTAAGTATAGATCCCAGTTTGCAGCATCAGAGTAAGTGAGTTTCCTCATGATATAAACCAGAGTCAAATTTGCATGCTCAACCGCCCTGTTATTAGAAGGGTTATAGGGGGCAGAGAAAGACTGGTGAGATCCCAAGGTCTTGAAAAAAGATTTCACCAACTTGGCATTGAAGTTAGTCACATTTTCAGACAACAACACTTGAGGGCAGCCATAGCAGTAGAATACAGCTTGCAACAGAAAGATGGCAGTTGTCTTGGCAGTGATGTCCTTAGTAGGGCGAGCTTCTACCCATTTGCTGAAGTGATCAACAGCAATCAGGATGAAGCAGCAGCCAGAGCAGGAGCAAGGGAGAGGCCGTACAGCGTCAATGCTGACACTATGAAAGGCGTGTTGAGGGGGGACTAGCTTGAAATTGTGTGAGGCAGCTTGTGGTTGCTGGAGCTGGCAATCATGGCAACTAGCAAAGACATCTGGAATCAGCAGGAAAAGGTCCTCTCAGAAATAGTTTTTCTGGAGCCAGTCATATGTCTTGGCAATGCCTCCATGTCCTGTCTCCTTATGAGCTTGGAGCATCAACAAAATACAAATACTAGGCCATACATAAGGGATGTATTGGTCTCGTACTTTCTTGAAGAGCAGATTGTTGCAAATGAGCATATCCTCAGATAGTTTGGCTAGGGCAATTTGAACTTCTTCCTTCTCGCTCTCCTAAGAGGAAGGATATCCAATTAGTTCATACAGTTGATCATTCTCAGCAGGGTGTAGAGCAAAGATGGGCATTCTGGATAATCTATCAGCGTTCTGATGTTGAATCCTGGGAAGGTTTAGTATTATGAAGTCATAACCTTGCAGGCAGATAGCCCATCTAGCTAGTTGACCTTCAGGTTCCTTAAGCTGTTGTAACCACTTAAGCAAAGCGTGGTCAGTGAATACAGTGAAATGGGTGCCATACACATAAAGGCAGAACTGTTTGGCAGCATGCAACACAGCAAGGCACTCTTTCTCTGTGACTCTGTAATTCTTTTCATGCTTGTTGAGGACATGAGAAGTATAAGCTACAGGGTGATTCACACCCTCATCATCTAGTTGATCCAGGATAGCTCCAATGGCTAGGTTGCTAGCATCAATGTAAAAGATGAATTCCTTATTGTAGTCAGGATACACTAGGATGGGCGCCTCTTTGAGTTTCTGCTTAAGGGTCTCAAAGGCTTGCTGCTGGCTGGCTGTCCATTCAAAAGGTACATTACGTAACAGCTGGACCAGAGGTTCACTAGTATCAGCAAAGTTGGGAATAATCTGCCTGTAGTAGCCAATAATACCCAAAAAGACTTGTACCTTGCGCAGGTTAGTGGGCAGAAGCATTTTGCTGATGGCTTCAACCTTCTTGGTCATTGGGCAAATCCCTGTCTGGGTTACTTCATGGCCCAAGAACTCAAGACGCTCTTTAAAGAAAGCACACTTGGTGGTTTTTAACTTCAGTCCAGCTTCTTGAATCTTTATGAACACCTCTTTGAGATGAGCCAGGTGATTGGTGAAAGTAGCGCTGAAAACTGTTATATCATCCAAGTATACTAGGACGCACAACAACTTCAAGTCACAAAGGATGGAGTCCATGGCCCTTTGGAAGGTGGCTGGGGCGTTGCAAAGTCCCTGTGGTATGCAAGTAGGCTCAAAAAGCCCTTCAGAAGTAATGAGTGTGGCTTTCTGACGATCCTCAGGGGATAGGTTGACTTGCCAGTATCCAGACACCAGATCCATGGCAGAGAAGAACTTGGAGCCCCCAAGGCGGCAGAGAGCATCATCAATACACAGCAAAGGGTAGGAATCCTTTTTGGTTAAGGAGTTCAACCAGTGGTAGTCCATCACAATGAGATGAACCCCATCCTTCTTCTTCAAGATGACCAAGGGGGTGGCCCATGGACTTTGGGAAGGAGCCAGTATCCCAGTGTCTAAAAGTTGCTTGATTCTTTAGACACCTGAGAATCCTCCACGCAACTGCAGCAATATGGTTTAGCGCGGAAGGGGGGAGCGTCACCAGTATCAATCTGGTAAATAACTCCTTTGGCTAGACCATAATCAGTGCTATCTTTAGCAAAGATGTCTGAAAACTGATCCAGAAGGTCGAGCACCTCTTTTTGTTGGACTGGGGATAGTTGCAGGAAATCTTGCGCATTAAACAAGGACAGGACTTGGGGCTCATCTTCAGGTAAGTTAAATTCTTGGAACATGCCAAAGGGATGTAGCAATAGGACATTGAGAGCATTCAACAACTTGCCATAGCCAGCAACCTGCCCTCTAGACACATGCATGGGGAAAACAATTAAGTTGGCAACCAGCAATTGAACAGGGTCTTTATGAGAGACGTCCAAGATTCCCGTGAAGAGGTAGAGTTTGTTATGTCCTAGTGACGTAGGAGAGTACAGCTCCAGGAAAATGCGCTCAGGTAATTCATATGATATATGAGAGTCTAGGATAGCTTGAGATCCAGGGAAAACGGTCACAGTCGAAGTGCCCAGAAGAGGAATCCCCTCAGACGCAGGGCAAGCCATAGGAGGGCACTTCATGTTGGATGAGTGGGTACGGTATTTTAGAGTGAAGACACCAGTGGGGTATTCCAAGGCACATGTCTTGAGGCACTTTCCGGGAACTTTGACAGGCTCTTCAAAGATCAAAGGGACTTCATACCCTAAGATAGAGAGATATCCATCCTTTAAGTTGATGATTCCAGATATTACCTAAGGAATTGAGTACCAACTATGAGATTGTAACTCTCATTTTCCAAGACTACAGCCGGCAGAGCTAAGAGTAGCTTGCCAAACTGCATGGGAAGAGCAGAATAGGCCCCTATAGTGCAAGTCATGGATAGTCCAGCTGTACCATACAACTGGTGATAGTTAAGGTTAGGGCAAGTTTGAGTTTCTTCACAAGCTTGGAGAAGACAACATTGACTGGCAAGCCAGTGTCTAAAACGGCCTCGATCTTCACTTTTTGGATGAATATCTCTACTTGAGTGGTAGTGCAACCAAAGGATGGAAGGACAGTCAAGATATCTTGAGCCTCTGCTAGCACTTTTTCCCATTTCTCAATCATGCTTCTCAAGCCTGGAAACTCCTTATAGACATCCTGGAGAGGAAGCAATACTGAAACATTCTTGAATACAGTGTCAGCAACTTATGCAGCTTCTTTGAATGACTCTACAAGAACAGGAGACCTCTTAGCTTGAGTGAGGTATGGACAAGAGACAGCCTCTTTGGCTTCAGACAAAGGCTTGGCATTTGTTGTAGTTTTACCAGAGTGTACCTTATAAGGGACAACAATAGTTTTGGGAACAGCAAGAACTGAATACCCATAGGCGTCAGGATTATCAACGTCTGAATCATCCATGTCAAAGTCATCAGAGATATTGTGGAACAGCAGAATATTGGGAGGAGCCTCAGTATCAGAAGGCTCAGAGTTGGCTATGGAGGGGGAATTGAAGGAGACTGGGAAGAATTGTCAACCTAGAGCGTCTCTGCCTCTAGTTTGAGTGTTTTTTCCTGCCTGTTCCTTGGGATCAGCTCCTTCAACCCAAAGATTGGTGCAGACTCAATAATGGTGACCTATCTGGCCACAGTTATGGCAACCTTGGCGTCAAGGAGGATTCTGCGAGTTCATGGTGAGGATACAAGGGCCACAGGAAGACAAACCAGAGTTAAAGGCAGCACAATTCTCCCGCACAACCGCTCCAGAATGGGCAAGGTGCAATTCCTGCAAAAGTGTCTTTATTCTCTTCATAGAGGAAACCATGGACTTGTGAGCTTTAAAGTGGAGACACAGAAGCTGATTAACCTTGAGGGCCTGAGCGCAGGCCATTAAGCTTCATGTGCTTTCAATTGTCTACTCATTATCAGTTGCTGTCCTTTCATTTAGAATCTATCTGCAAATTCATCTAGAGTCTCCTTTGGTTTGAAAGCATTGTGCATGAAGGCATCCTTCTTCACTTCCAAACTAAGTTTACCACCAAATTTATTGATCAGAAGCTGTTTAATTTCTTCCCAAGTCTTGATGGTGGGCAACTTGGGCACTACTACCTCCTGATAGGTTGTGTGCAGGCAGGTTAGAATGTGTTCCTTCTTAACCTCATCAGAGGCTCTCCTCATGGCAGTTTCCTAGATAGTTAGGAAAGCTGCAATGGTAGAAGTTTTGGTTTCAAATACTTGCTTAAAGGTAGGTTTGAAGTGTGCTTTGGGAGTTGGACCCACATTGCTGTTATCAAGTACATTTATGTGTGGGGAGAATTCTGCTTCAGACTCAGAGGCGGGCTGTCTGGCCCACAGTTGACAAATACTCTCTTCAAGAGTAGTCAGGGTCTCAGCAGTACGGGCACCTGTATTATTAGAAAAAGTGGCCTGTTGCTCAGTAACGTCTAGGTGTTGGCCCTGTGTTGTTACTACTGTGGAAAGCTTGGCCAGTCAGGAGGTCAAGAAAGCACCCACAGAGAGGCAAGGGGCAAACCTGTCATTTACCAAATCAATTAATTAACTCATTTCTTGCACATCTTTGTCAAGGTTGGAGTGGTCTCAATCAAGTGGTCCTCCTCATTGGCTAGAGCAATCAGCTCTCTAGCACAGTGAATTTGGGGGGCTCCTGACAGGCCTGGGCAGCAGTCATCTTTGTCAATAACCCCAGTTGGACTAGCAGTAGTTGCCATCATCTCGTGTAAGGCAGCAACCTCCTACTGTAGCTCAGCAACTTGAGTTATCAAAGCAAGCACCTGAGGATCTGGCTAAGGTGCTTCAGTAGGGCAATTTTGACTGTGGGTAGACGCTTGCAGCTCTCAAATGGCATCCCAGAGTTTCTGTTTTCTATCCATCAAATTTTCTGATGGGGGAGGAGGAGGAACATCTGGGTTGGGTGTGGACAACTCATCTACTTTAGTTTGAAGTTTGGCAATGGCAGTGGCTACCCTTTCTTGGTCAAACTCTTCACTGATCTTGCACAGGCCTCTAGCAGCAAGATCCGCCACTTGTTGTAGTTGATCAAAGGAGTAAGCACTGAATGCATTGAGCTTTTGCACAAGTTGTTCAAAGTTGGTCAGATAGGCATTCAAGGTAGAATCTACTTGGGTTTTCCAAGGATGTTCCAACTATTGAAACTGATGTAGACACTCCCTGATGTATTCAGGGACAGCCTGGCGCATTTGCTTGATGGAATTAACCAAGAGTGTTTGAGAAGTGACAGAGTTGTGCTGATTGTCTGATACCAAGGAAAACAGAGAGTGTATCACTGTTGATGTGCAGAAAACTGATCCCAGTGATTAATGACAGCTGCTTGTAGGGATAAAATCCCCTGCACATGGAGCCCTAACACCATTTGATGGTGGGCTAAGGCAGGTTGTACAGAGGATGACAATAGGTGCTCATTAGAGCCAGCTGCTGAAAGGAGGTGCTGTGGTAATTTCAGAGCCACAACCAATTTGTAGTATTCTACTTGACTGAACTGCAATTAAAGGCAAGAGATGGCTCCTTCATGGGCTATCCCAAGGGCTACCACCATGACTTGTTCAAAGTCAGAAGTACCCAAGGGGTAGGCCACTAGGCAGGGACCATTCCTAAGGTTCAGCACAGTAGGGACAATAGGTGGGTCTCCAATGTCTTCCTCAATAGGAGAACTGGTGATTTTAGGTGAGGTCAGCTCTTGTATAGGAGGAGGCAAAGGGCCTGAAAACGTGGGTGCAAAAGGGGTAACCAAGGGGCATATAGCCCCTGTAGTGAGCACCATTTTTGTTGTGTTCTGAGGCGCGGCACAGATACACAACAGGGAATCCTAACCTTAGGATTGGATTTGTACTAAGACTTGGTTAGATGGCAGGGAAGGCTATGCAATTACCTTGTGGCCCTGACTGAATAATATCTACTAGATGTGGTTAGAGAGGCGCCAAAGTACTTGCAGACACAAAGACAAAAATGTGAATAGAACTTAATTTTTATTGGTGAAAATGAAATGGAATATATTCTGTGTAGATTTACCACAAAACAGTACATGGATGGTAGGATCACTTGCAACCAGTATTAGTGGAGCAAGAAAGCTACAAAGAATCAGGAAACCAAACAATTGTATTTCCCAGTTTGCATACAGACTTATTTTGAGGGGCAAACACCAAAGAGAGAGATTTGTCTTTGAAATAAACCATCAAAGGCAAAATCAAAACATGGTGAATGGCAGCATTTACAACAAGTACAGCGTGAAGGTGTTGGAGATGTGTGGTTTGGTCTTGACTGAAGACAGTAATGTTGTTAAGATACACAGCAACACACTTCCCAATTAAATCCTCAAATGCTTTGTTCATCATTATGACAAAGGTGAAGGGAGCGTTGGTCATCCCAAAGTTCATGACACGACATTCAAACCACCTGTAGTGTGTGCAGAAGGCAGTTTTTGCCTTGTCCTTGGGCACAATGCAGACCTGGTTGTACCCTGCAGTGAGATCAATATTACTGAAGACCTTCACATCCACAAGCGTACCAATAGGTTATTGATTAGCGGCAAGGGGTACTTGTTTTTGACTATCACTTTGTTTAGTGCACAATAGTTGGTTACCAGTTGGAGGGACCCGTCTTTCTTGGCTACAAAGAAGACTGCAGCCCCATATGGTGAGAGGGAGGGGCAGATAAAGCCCTTATCAAGCGCGTCCACAAGGTGTTAACAGAGAGTTTTGTCTTTCTTGGGATTCAAGCAATAGAGGGTTGTGCCTTTGACAGCAACCCTTGTAACTAGATAGCATGTTGTATTTCTCTTAGAGGGGGAAGTTGGTCTAGCGTTTTGCTAAAGATGTCCTTGTATTCCTCAAGAAGTGATACTAGTGCTGGTGGAGTTGCTGTAACCAAGGAGGGAGGTATAGTGGGTTCAGAACAGATGACCTCAACTGAGCTCTGGTTGAAGTCCAGCTTCCCCCCTTTGCAGTCATAGGTGCCTGTCTATGTAAGCCGTACAAACACAGTGTCATGAAGCAGCTTGCTTGTTTTGATGGGGTAGATCTGGAAGCCTATATCATTCCTGCTGAGTGTGATCACAGAGGTGTCTCAGTTAATGTATGGTCAATTATGTTGGAGCCAGTCAAGGCCAGCAATAAAATTGTGGCTGAGTTTGGCCATGATTGGCCCCAAAGCTTTTCCTGGATGTTCCCCATTCTTAAGGAGAAGGGTACTGTCTTGTGAGTGATGGCTACTCTGCAGGAGTTGGCCAGTGTACTGCTTTAAAACAACTGGGTACTCAGTCTAACTGTTGGGAGTCTGTGAATTCCTGATTGACCATGGTGTGATTGGCCCCAGTGTCTACCAAAAGTTTGTGGGTGTTCCCATGGAAACGGAAGGGGTAGGCCAGACGGGTGATTTTATTTGATGAATGACTGGCTTGGAGGAAAGGGTTATCACTATGGACTTGGAGCACCTCTAAGGTCTCCACCTCGTGCACACTGTAGTCTCAGGGATTCTTGATGAGGATATATTGAGAGCGTGGGTCAAGCAAGGTTGCAGAACATCTTGTATCTACAACCCCCAGGCTTTTCCTGAATCCTTGATTTGGGCTAACTGAAGCTCTCCCTTGCAGGGGCGCTTGGCCCCATTCTCCTGCTGATAAGACTGGTGGCAGCCTACTAGGTTGTGATTGCTGCCAGGTGCAGAACAAAGTTGTGAGTACATCATTGGACCTACAGAATCCCATCAAGTCCTGGTTGTTGGCTTTCACAATGGCCTTATAGCAGTCATTAATGAAGGTGCAGTGCCCTACAGGTACCCATTTACAGATATAGGGCTTTAACCCATTGATGATGAGGGTGACAAGCATAGCGGTTCTGTCAGTGATGGCTTCTAAGTGGCAGCAAGGGCCTGCTGCCAGGCAGTAAGGTATTCAAGGACACTGCCTGTATATTTGACAGCAAGTAGAGGAGTTTCCACTACAATGGGGAAGAAGGTCTCGCTGTAGCGGGATCTGGAAGCGTCACTGAAGGCAGTTCAAGTAACTTTGTGTTCCCTGCTGGCCCAGTTGGTGAACCATACCGCGGCAGGCCCCGTGAGGCGCCCAGAAGCGGTGGCAACCCACATGGGTTCAGGTACTTGGGAAAAACAAAGGCGGGTTTCTGTGGAGTGGAGGCAACTGACAATGTTGGCCCTGTCCACGCCACCCGTAAACAACTCTAGTTGGAGGTTCAGCATACGTTGAGAGAGGTCCAACTGTGGCAGTGTGACACTGATGTTGTGTTGCCCCAAGAAGAGACAGTTATAAACGCTTGTGAGCATCAGCTGGTCCTGGTAGATAACTATCCCTTGGGATGTCCTCATCAGAAATAGGGAGGAAGGTTTTTTGGTGTAGAGTAGCCATATGACCTGTACTCTGTTCTTTATTGGGGGAATTTTCTTTCAGGTAGGTTATGAACCTAATGCTGCTACCACTGTTGCACCTGAACCAATGATAGTTCAGTATTTGATTGGGGAAGACAAAATTTCAATAGAAAGGAAAATAATAAGTATAATAAGATCAGGTTTTTTAATTGGCATTGTGACTAATATACTATATGAAAAGAGCCACAAGGCCACCAGTGGGTGGCACGGTAGTGGATTCCATGTAGAGTTTGGGACCAAGGAATAACTTGTGCAGGGATCAACGGTGTCAAATTGAAAGCGCTCCTAATTAAGAGATAGTGCCTGTAACTCAACATCACCATCAGATTGATCCATGCTGTTAGATACATTAGCAGGCAAGAAGGGAAACTCGGTTGCAACACCCTCCTGAAATCCACTATTTCTATTCTGAGTTTCAAAGATGATCAATATTTTCAAAGAATGAGTCATTTCAGTTTTGAACATATCACTTTTGTGACCAAAACACATTTGTTCTCTGTCTGTATCATTTTGGCTACACTTTCAGGGCCCAGTGGGTCTTGATGGGTCTATATAGGAAACAGATTACACAGATTTAATATAAACTTTTCAAAACCAAAAAAATTCAACATTATTTTATTAGGCTAAACTTAGAACACTCACAAGGGGATCATTGCCAGCAACACCTTTATATACTATTTTATTAGATTCTTTAGAATCTCCCTAAAGCTTCTAGACAGCTTTAGGGACTCTGTTGGTGGTATAAGGCTGGGGTTTCAGGGCATCTTCTGAGCAGCATGACTCATGTTTCTTTGTAAAATCCTGCACATTGGGCTTTGTATCCTGATTTGTCCAAATAATAGCTTAGATTGATTCTCCTGGCTTTTGGCTTCGATATGCATGTTTGGACATCCAAATCCGTCCAGTGGTTGCTGAGTTATGCTCAAATTAAGATTCACATCAATTCTTGTGTCTTGGCCGCATATTTTTGTCATTTCGCACTGGTTAAGAAGTTTGGCTGGCAGCCAAACTTTAAGAAGCCATAACTCATTGTCTAGAGCAGCTAGGAGAGTCATCAAACTAGTGTTGTGATTGTAGGGAGAATTAGAGTTTTCCCAAGGCATTTCAATAATAAAATATGTGCCAGGACGTTTCCTGACATACACTCTCATTATCACAGTTGATGTAGATTGCTTCAGGATGTGGCTGGTTTGCGTTTGTTTTGGATATGGGTTCCCTTAGTTTAATATCTTGTTTTTGAGATTCAATATTCAACTTTATTTATTTTGTGTGATTACCTATTTTTGTTTCATGGACCTAGATAAATGTAAGTTTTATTGGGTAAATTGCCCTTCGACTGGTCCTGGTTGGAATTCATTTTGTGACTGAACCTATGCGTCCTAAACTGGATAATATTTGTTTATCTCAACAGGGTTGAAAACTACTGTGTTTTACTAAAACTATATAAAGCAAACTGTGGTTCAATCAAAACTATCATTGTGAGATAATGTCAGGTGAAGCTTGCAATAGAATTTAACTAATGATAAAGTCTGATAGCTGAACCTGCTCTAATTTTAATACTGCGCCTTGCACAGAATGAAACCATCAGTTTCATCCTTGGAACTGCCTTCCCTTTATATTCTGTGACCTAAACAATGAAGTGAGGCACAGATTGTGATTTGCTCCAGAGTTTGCAAACACATCCATCCAGATTGTTTTATGACATGATCCAAACCATCTAAAAGTGGGATTGTGACTCTGTATTCATACAGTTGCTGTGCCCGTCCCTACCCTAGTCACAACACAAATTGTGACGGTTTTGGTGCCCGTCCCTACTCTAATCAGTACTGTCTGGTTAGCTGAGGTTTGGGATATAAATACGTAAAGCTAATTTATGTGCTTGCAGATGTGAGATGAGTAAATCATGATTTGTAGGACGGGGCTTATATGGATTCTGGCGGCGATAAGGAGGGGAGGGTAAGTTGCTTGTTCAGTGGGAGATGGAAAGGGAAATTGTTAGGGTTAGGGTAGGGTTAGGCTCAGATTGGTGTGGGTTTGAGATGGAACTTCTTCCGACAGTGCGGTAAACAGCTCCAGTTGAACGCCAGCATGGAAAATTAGTCTCATTTAAATAAACATGAGATCCACTGCCAAGCCCAACTACCAATCCTTTGCCAGAAAGATCTTTGGTGGATGTAAAATTGTTGCTGTAATCGGTTGTGTCGGCGTTAGGGTTGCTTTGGTTTCGTTCTGGCTCAGGGTCACTTGATTCAAATATTATTTTATTTTTGTTAAAATATTTATTTTGCTTTGGATGTAGCGGCCCAGAGTCGGAATCTAGCCGTGGTTGGGCTGAGGCATCCCTAGTCGGCGGTGGTAGGAATATACTATTTATCCAATGGCTGGGATAAAGGCATAGGGATTTGAGTGGAATAGTCACGCTCTATTATCGTGCTACATTATTCGTTTGAGAGCGGCTAAATAAATATGTACATGGAGTTCAGTCAAGCAACGAAGATTGGGACAAGTAACCCCTATGACATCATACGGATAACATAGTATAAACTAGTGGAAGATGTTGTTGAGTGGTCATGGATGAGAAGATAGTAGTACATTTAATCATTTATGGGGCAGTTGCTGGCGGGATCCTTGGGCTCCTTGGCATTGGGTACATATACCGTAAATGGTTCAGGCTGCCGCAAATAGTTGATGAGTTGGCTGAAGCTGGGTTGGCTAAAGCAGACTACACATTCCCCGTCACACTGAATGTGGCAGGACGAGTAGCAGCCAAAGATGAATTAAGCTTGCACTTCTTCCACAAGGCAACTATTCAAGCCAGCCATACCATCCCATACAACACGAAGTCTTATTTTGAAGTTGAAATTATTTACCTCCCCTCCACCACGCGTCTGTATGTTGGACTAGCCCCACGCTCCTTAAACGAAGAGCTCATCCCTGGATGCACAATGAACACTGTTGCTGCAGAATGTCAGCAGGGCATCGTCATCTGTGAGGGCTCGCCGTCCTCCATCGATGCTCCGCTGCTTCCTGGCGACACTCTCGGCATCCTTGCCTTCCATGGCGAGCTGCTCAACCTCAGGGTTCTCCGAGATGGAAAGGTGGGATGGGCAGGAACGCGAATCAACATCCGCCTTCCCCTGCTCCCCACAATCCATGCCACCGGGCCGTGCACGCTTCGCTTCAACTTTGGCCAGACAAGTTTCAAGTACGCCAAGGCCAACGTGCATCAGCTTGGCCTGGCCAATTCTCCTTATCCCGAGTCTCCCCCCATCTACGTCAATTACTCTCTCCCTCCCTTTGAAGAGCCACGTGATCTGCATTGACACCAACTTTCCGCAAATCACCATTCAAAATAAACATTTAACTCACACTGTAAACTTTACTTAAACCCGCCGAGATCCAATAAACAACAAACATTCTAAAATAGACCCCTGATGACTGCTCCAATCAAATAAAATGGTTATCTACTGCCGTTCATCTATTAATAATATCATAATGGTATCTCTTTAATTTAAATTTTTTACTGAAATGATTTGAAAATAATTTTTAAATTAAATTTAAACTAAAATATATATATATCCCTTTAAATTCGAATAAATACAAGTCCCCATCCAACTCCAATCACCACTACATCTCTGATTTAATTTGATTGGCTGCTTCCAACGAAGCATTCCTCTTCCTCAGGTTAAAAAGTACATTTAGGGCTTCCATCCAGAGATCACAAAATCAAAACGATTAAACGTATCTAACCTAAAATATACAACTAAACAAATATATTATCTATTCTGTGAATGAGATTGCTTTTAAACAATGTGATTAAACGTATCCAACCGCACGCCCACCATTTAATAAACCATATATTCTTTATTTTTATTAAGCGAAACCAAACTCTCTTATCCTACCTATCAGCATCACCTGAATCCCAACCACTTGCATCCCCTTGCACAGAATGCTTCGACCCAGCCCCGGCTACCTTCCGGCTTGGACCAGCTGGCACCGGGATGGCATCCCTTAATATTTAAACACTTTAAACCAGTCTTTCTCGTCCACCTAGACCCAGAAACTAACCAGGTGGGCTGGAGCTTGGTTGAAGCAGCTCGACCCTTGCTTGTATTAATTTCACTCCTGATGCAAGTAAGTCTATATCCAGCTCATCTGTTTCAACTTTTAAATCCATTGAAACAGTCCTTTAACTTAGGAAATTATTAGGACCAAGATAAACCTCGCTCACTGGAGTGAAATCAGTGCCCAGGGAACGAAGTGACCGATCCCAGCTCAAATAAACGGCTAGATTTGGAGGCAAACCTAACCAGCAAGCACATAAATTGTCAGGGTAAAGTAGAGAGAGAGCTCGTCATAATTGATCAAATGGGGAATGTACACCCAAATTAGGATGACATTACCAATTAGGAGGAGATGATGTGTGTTTACTCGTAAATGATAACCCTTGAAGAGTGAATAAGGGTAGGTGCAGCAGAAGATTATGTACAGGTACATCAGGAAGACCTTCATTTGGCTCAACATCAAGGAATCAGCAGCATAGATAGGCTCACATTCAATTTTGCGGGTTTCAGGAATAATTTCAGCAGGAGGTGGAAGATTACCAGGAAATCACAGAGGTGAGAAAGCAGAATCTAGCAGTCTGGTTATCACAAATCTGATTGGAAAATATTGAAATAAGTGAATCATTGAGGCAAGATATTTATTGAGAGTAAAATACCAAACTACTAAGGTAGTTTGGTGGGGACAATTGTTACTTAAAGCCTTTGGGTACATCTTGATGAGGTGGCCTCCTTGAATACAATATTTAGACAGCTTACAGATACCATCAATGATGGTTCTGTAAGCTTTTACCTGACCTTCTTTGAGGTCAGGATTTTTTGACCAGCAGGTCAAGGAAGGGAAAATTGGATGTGGGGCATCCGCGCCCCACTTGGACCCAATTTCCTATGCCATCACCCACTTGCAATTGATTGTTAGATTTAAATCTACAATTGCTGTAAGCGGGCGGGGCTTTGGGCCGGGTTTCTCCGGGTGGCAGGGCTTTGATCGAGCCACACCTGGGAAAACTATGGTCATGACATAAATAAATCCCTAGGTTGATAACAATTTTGAATCAACCGGCAAGCCAGCTTTGATTTTAGCCAAGGCAAGCTGGATTATGGGCACCAGTATCGACACCCCATAGCTGATGGAGTCACAGCAGAACCAAGCTTGAGCTCTCCAGCCCAAGGAAATGATTTACGTGAGACAGCTTGGAGCAGAAAATTGATCTTGCTATAGCTCCTGATCTAGGATGGGCCAAAGGATACCTTGGTGCAATAAAAGTGGGGCCAGCTATTAAAGATACCTCCAAATCTGTACCTATTTTTATATAATATTGCTCTTTTATTGCAACCAAGATCAACACCTCATATGCCAACATATCTCACAACACACAGGAGGCACTCATAGAGTTTCCCCATGACATATTTAGTGGCATAGACATTTCTGCTTTGAATGTCAAGATCCAGGCAATATCCCCAAATTAGGAGCAGAGCCAATTCCAGATGACAATCATTTGATAGACTATTTAAAAAATAAACCATACTTAGAGCATGACCCAATGTCACCCTCTCATGGACTGGTGGCTACCTTTTACAGCATAATAGTGTTAAGTTCTAAATAAAGCTAGCATCTTATCCTTAACCTCTGTTCTTTTCTTATGGACTGCTGTCTTCCCCAATTCCAAATACTGAGCTTGTCAGGGATCCCATGAGATGGAAGAACTCCTCCTACTTGATGCAATACAGCCCCAAGTTAAAACCAGCTACTACAGATTCCATAGGCAGTGTCATCATTGCTTCAAGGTCTTTTCTAATATGAAACAAGGGTGTATAAAAATCATATAAAGCGACTGGGTTAATATCTAATAGGTATAATAGATTAGAGACCCTCTGTAACATAACTTTAAGTGAAACAGCTATACGTTTACAGCTTGCTCCTGGCAGAGATAAAGCTTGTAAACCCCCAAGATTAAAGGGTAGGCCAGTGGGGCTACTAGATTCCTAGCTGTAACAGAGGTATGCCTAAGTTCAGAAAATTTCCATGAGAGTTACTATTCAAATAAATTGAGCACCAAAATCAAAGCTGCTTTTAAAGGATAAGAAGGTCAAAGTTTAAGAAGGGTTGATGAGAATTGAACCCCCAATAAGTGTGTGTAAGAGAGGGAGCTAGACTAACAAAGTATGGCTCCCATCCTGGTGAAACCATCCACCAGGATGCCATCTAGTGCAGGACAAGAATGGCCGCTCAAAGAGGCCTCCCAAAAGAGGCTGGCCAAGACAAGGGATGGAAATAGACGTCCAAGGCCATAACCAAGGCACCAGTAAGCAACTACAGATAATGATCCCAGGTGAGAGGGAAATCTGGATCCATAGGAGGAAGTTGATGCGGGGAGGGGAGGGAGTGATTTGGGACTGTCATAAATTGGTGTTGTGCAGGTCCAGGAAAGGGGATTTATCAGTCCCTGACTCTGGAAAGGATGAGAGGTCCTTAGGATAAGGACCCCTCCAAGACAACTGATTAAAGTGTGATAAGGATGGCGGGAACCTGAGTCAAATGACAAAAGGTATTGGAGAGCAGACCAGGGTTAGGAACATAATTTTCAGCATCTAAGGAAAATCTATTCCAAATACCTGGGTTTTGGATTCAGAAAAGCAGGAAGATGGTATCATAGTCACCATAAGTGCCTTATGTAAAGGAGACAAAAAAATTTTAGAAGAAGTTTTAACAAAACCTCTAGGCAGACAGACCACAAGCACTAGGATGCTTCCAAGGGTTTGAACCAAGTTTGGATCCTCTCGGATTAAATCTCAACAAAAAAACATGGGCAGACAACAGGGCAGGCAAACCAGAGAAAAGTGGGAGGAAGGGAAACAGCAGGAGTCAGGACAATAACCTTTGTTATCTAATAAAACTACAAAAATACAAATAAATTTGCAAAATCAGGAGTTTTATTTGATAATTGGAATTGATAAGCAAGGGACCTGATGGCCCTTTCTTCCAATATATGCATAGGAGGGGTGATGGTACCAGGGGCGTTATAGGGGTTTTTTGGGAAGCAACAAAAGGGGGAACCAGTTAGAAGTAGCGACCTAATCTATTTATAGCCTGGGCCCAAGAAAATAGGGGCAACAGGCCTGAGTTTAAGGAACAGCCACCTGGTTGGCTAAGTACATTCCAGGGACTCAGGCCCAAAATTACGCCTAATGCCTGCCTTCAACATCATAACTGGAATGGCCCCAGAACCATTTACTTTGGGCCAAAGGACCCCCAGGCCAGAGGAAATGTTTGGCCAGGATTCCACTAATTGTGGGATTTTATCCCTAAATTTCCCAGGCTGCAGATTAGATGAGCCCTGTAAAATGGGCCCCACGTTTTCCCGTTGTCCTGCCAATTGTTTCATGGCAGGACAACACCAGGAAAGCAAACAATCTAGCCGGATTAAAGTCTCCTCTGTAGTTGAGGAGTCTCCAAAAAAGGGGGAGAAGTTTTGGCTGGAAAGACCATCACAAAATGCTTGAGCACAGTGTGGGCCAGGTCCTCTAGGTTTTAGAGAGGTTTTGCCTGCACACAGCCCACCTTTTTTGTGGGTCTGTAGAATATATCCCTGTCCAGAACTAACAGTGGGCCTTGGAGCTTTACAGTGTGATAGAGTTAGTCAAATCTGAAGTGAAATTGAAGCTAGCAAAGGTTCATGGGCAAGGAAACACTAGAGCTTTAGCATGGCCTACCCTTCAGTGACACATTTATTTATATCCAGCTTTTCAAAAAAATATAGTCACTACACAGTTATATCTGCAACAAGAAAAATAAGTGAGGTGAGGGAAGGTGCTTTGAAACAGTTGATATACAGCTTTAAGCAGCAACACTGCTTAAACAACCACCTCAAATCCAAGAGAGAATCAAGATAAAGCATAAAACTAATCCAAAACTAACCAGGCATCACAACATTTAAAACAAAGTGTTGTAACTGTGCTGTTTTAGCAGAGTTACAAGGGAAAAATATTTAGAAACTAGATAATAATCTTTATTGAGGGATAGTGATTATATAGTCATTGTGAATCAAGGATAACAGGAACATGATTGTGTTGATCACATAGCTGGATGGTTAAGGGGGTGGCTTGATCCTGGTAATGAGTCAAGTGCCAAAACAAGGTATCCACCATAAAGGATCATCATCTGTTTATGTTGTTGGATTTGGAAATTTGAGTTGAATTCCTATTCTGGCTTTGAGTGGTCAGGCAATTAGATTGCAGGTCACAAACCCGCTTGTTTGAAACCTTGCTGGCAGGTTAAGCCTGCTGTTTTGAAAAAAAGGAAGACCACAATAAATTAAAGTCACCTAAATTGGCAAGGATTGATGCACCAAAAAATATTTATCATGTACAGAGAAGAAATAAATTAAGAAATAATAGCTACAAAAATGAGTATATTCTCAAGAAAGGGGAGCAGTAGGCTTTAACTAAAAGGAGCATTTATGCTCATAAAGTGGTTATGAGATAGAACCTCTCACCCAAACTTTCCCTAGATAATAAGATCAAGGTTAGTGAGACTTTTTGAACAGAAAAGTGGCCAAAACAATAGAAATACCTGATTATATCTGTGGCCAAATTATCTGAGCTAGAAAAATGTGGGTAGCCTATAGAAAGTTTGCAAAGCAGCTTAAGGTTGGTGCTGAAACAGCTCAATAACTTTACTTTAAGATCCAAAAACTTTCTCTGAAAAATTGCTCAAGGTCACTGCAGCGCACCTGGGAAGTCATCATAGGGTGTCCTGGATTAAAGACAGGACTGACTGGGTTAGGTTGCCATTCTTCAAGTGACAGTGTTCTACTTTTAGCGCCCTGCACCTAGCTTGAAGCCCTGCAAACTCCTCTAACCCCTTTCTCACTAGCATTATAGCATCAGCTTTGTGGATAATAACATTTTCCTGATTGAGTTCTTCTGGGGGATGTATAGCTCATAGAACAGGACCCCAAACTGCTTTTCTAGAAATTCCTGTTACAAAAGTAACAATTTTGATGCCCCAGGCAGGAATTGAACCCGCTCCTAGCCATCAGGCAGGGCTAGTGGGCAGGAGAGATTTGCCTGTACCTGTATTTTTGCTTTTCAAAGCAAATCCAGGTGCAAGAACCATCCCCACCCTGGTGGTAGCTGTGGAACCCATTCTGGGCCCCAAAAGCTACACCCAAGCCTTGGTGGATTTGCCTGGGCAGACTATTTTTAGCTGCCCAGTAAACCCAGTTCAGCCCACCCTCAATTAAGTAATTTGGGGTCCCCAATTGGGGACCCCTTTTTTAATCAATTTCCTTGGCCTCAGGAAATCCTGTCAAGCCAGCCCAAAAAAGGTGATCAAATGGGGAAAACCCCCATAACCCCAGAAGTCAAACCTGCTAGAACCAATGGCCAGCCAAGCCAAGATGGACCACCAAAAAGCCAAACAACTGTTCCCAAAAACCCCAAAAATGATCATGAAGCAGCCAACAAAACAGCAGAACCTGAGATGTCAAGCCTTGCCACACAGATAGCAACAGAAGAATGCCCAGAGGCACTTGAAGTGTGAGTAAGTATATAAATCAGAAGCACCTGAAAAAGTTCTGTATCATCATCCTTACCAAATAAAAGTTGTTATGAACCTTTGGTTCACTAATCTGCTTCCATACCTATTTTTAATACTCTTCCATCTGCATACACCCAAGCGTCAGTACCCATCCACTAGGATAGATAGACAGACTTCAGTTGAAAAACCCAAAGCCTTTGACTACTACCATCCGCCCAACGCTCTATTTGGCCCTGTGCATTTCACTGAGTACCCCCAAATCCTGACCACAAACCCTGGACATTGGAAGACTTGCAGTGGTACACCCGCCCAAACGCACCCAAGGAACCCTATCAAATTGTCTGTGACAGCAAAGCAATCACCATCTACTTTTTTATCTTCAACAGGAAGTACAACAATCCTGCTTCCTATCTGGTCCCATGGAGCCACCTCTGACACCCAAACTGACCATCTCAACCCCATCCACCTCTGACGCCACTGGCCAGAACAGTCGATTCCTGGGGGTGCTTTACCTGGCGCTCACAGGATTGATTGACTCTGCCTTGCCAGCAGCTGGGCCTTGGGATGCGGCTGGGAAGGCCCTTTCCTACCTGGTAAAGTTAAGCCCCATCATCTGATGGGCCATGCCAGTACCTGCTTTGACTCCTCCTTCACCTACTGGAGCCCCACAGTACTCTTGGTATCCTGACAATTCCTTTTCTATTGGGGTCAATGTAAGTCCTCTTGATATCCTGATTCACTCATCACTAGAGGCTTGGCTCCTGGAAAATCTTCTTCACTGATGCTTATACTGTTTTTTTTTAAATTGGGATAGAGGATATGGGGGAAGGAATCCATGCTCTCAACACTGTAAAGCTAGTGAGAGGTTGTACAGGTCTTTATTAGCAGAAGGAAGACCCCCTTAGAAATGTTGCAACCAATTTTCCCTCCTTGCCTGCCAATGTATCTTACAATACACAGGGGGCGCTCAATGAGTCTCCCTTGATGTATCTAACATCATGGATCAATCTGATGGCAATATCAAACTGCAGGCACTTTTTACTAATTAAGAGCATTGTCAATTTGACTTGCTGATCCCTGCACAAGTTATTCCTTGGTTTTAAACCTTACATAGAACCTGCCACTATGCCACCCCCTGTGACCTTGTGGCTTTACCCATATGGTATATTAGTCCTAAGATTCTACAATAAAGTACATATTATTCTATTCATTCTTGTCCTTTCTTTTGGACTGTTTTCTTATATATTCAAATACTGAACTCTCATTGGTTCAATTACAACAGTGGTAGCAGCAGTAGGTTGAAAACCTACCTAAGAGAAAAATTCCCCCAAGAAAAGATGGAGTACAGGCTGTATGGCTACTCCTCACCAATAAACCTTCCTTCCAATCTCCAAGGGGAACATCCCCAAAGGGTATGTTATCTATCAGGACCAGCTGGTGCTCACAAGCGTGTGCACTGCCTCTGCCTTGGGCAGCGCAACACAAGTGTCACCCCCACCCAAATAGGATATTTTTTAACACATGCTAAACCTCCAGCTTGATTCTTTTGCAGGTGGTGTAGAAAGAGCTGACACTTTTAGCTGGCTTCATTCTGCCAAAACCCGCCTCCATATCTGCCAAGTGCCTGAACCCATGTGGACTGTCACCGCATATGGGCGCCTTACAGGGCCTGCTGCAGTGTGGTTTACCAACTGGGCAAGCCAAGAGCTAGATGTCACATGGGCATCATTCAGGGACACTGCAAAATCCTGCTACAGTGAAACTTTCTCTCCCATTGTAGTGAGAACTCCTCCCCTGGCTATTAAACAGACAGGATCTGTCCCTAAATATCTTGCGGCTTGGCAGCAAGCTGTTGCCACCACCCCAGAAGCTGTCATTGACGGGAATGCCCTGCTCCTCACTTTAATAGTCAATGGGCTCAACCCCTATATCTGCAAGTGGGTTCCTGTAGTCTGTTGTACCTCCATTGACAACTGCTATAAGGCCATTGTGGAGGCCAACAACCAAGCTTCAATGGGCTTTTGCAGATCCAATGATGTGCCATCTCAGTCTTGTCCCGCACCTGGAAGTGCCCACAATCAGGTGAGCTGCTGCCAGTCCCACCAACAGGAGAATGGGGCTAAGCGTCCCCGTAAAGGGGATCTCCAGTTAGCACACACATTGAGGACCCAGGAAAAGCCTAGGGGTTGTAGATACAAGTGGTTCTGCAACCCTGCTTGATCCCCATTCTCAATCTCTCCTCACAAAGAACCCCTGTGATTACAACATGTACAATGTTGAGACTCTTGATGTATTCCAGGTCCATAGTGACAATCCTGTCCTCCAAGCAAGCCTTTCTTCAAATAAAATTACCTGCTTGGCCTACCTTTTCTGTTTCTGTGGGAACAACCACAAACTTTTGGTAAACATTGGGGCAAATCACATCATGGCCAACCAAGGTTTTTCAGATTCTCCACAGCTGGACTGAGTGCCTAGTCAATTCAAGGCAGTACAGGTAGTCAACTCCTGTAGAGTGGCAATTACCCATGAGACGGTACCCTTCTCTGTGAGAGTGGGGAACATCCAGGTCAAGCTCTCTGGGCCAATCATGGCAGGGCTCAGCCACAACATCATTGCTGGTCTTGACTGGCTCTGGCACAACTGTCCCTATATCAACTGGGATATGTCTGTAATCACCCTCAACAGAAATGGGGTGGGTTTCCAGATTTATCCTATCAAAATGAGCAAGCTACTCCATGACACTGTATTTGTCAGACTCACAGAAACGGGTATGTACAACTTCAAGGGAGAAGCTTTTCTTTAATCAATGCTCAGTCAAATTCATCTGTGCCAAACCACCTGAAGCCCCTCTCTTATCACCTTGCCTCCACCAGCACCGTTGCCCTCCTTGAGGAATACAAGGACGTCTTCAGTGAAACACTGGACCAACTGCCTCCTCCCTGGGAAATACAGCATGCTGTTCAATTATAGGGTTGTTGCCCAAGGCATCTCCCTTTTATTGTCTGACACCCAAGGAAGACAAGACTCTTTGTCAACACCTTGTGAACTCTCTTGATAAGTGTTTCATCTACCCCTCCCTCTCACCATATGGGGCTGCAGTCTTCTTTGTAGCCAAGAAAGACGGGTCTCTTCAATTGGTAATCAACTACCACACTTGAAACAAGGTGACTGTCAAAAACAAATACCCCTTACTTCCAATTGATAACCTGTTTGACACGCTTGCAGGTGCAAAGGTCTTCATTAAGATTGATCTCACCACAGGGTATAACCAGGTCCGCATTGTACCAGGGAATGAGACAAAAACTGCCTTCTGCACACGCTATGGGTTATTTGAGTGTTGTTTCATAAACTTTAGAATGACCAATGCTCTCTCCACTTTTGCCATGTTGATGAACAAAGCATTTGAGGGTTTGATTGGAAAATGTGTTGTTGTGTACCTTGACAACATTATTGTCTTCAGTAAAGATCAAACCACGCACCTCCAACACCTCTGTGCTGTCCTTGACACCCTTCAGAAAAATCAGCTAAAAGCTAAACCCTCCAAATGTGAGTTCTTCAAGTTGGAGTTGTTGTTCCTTGGGCACACTATCTCTGCCTAAGGGATAAAGCCTGACCCTTCCAAAATCAAGGCAATCACCAGAATGCCGCCTCCCACTGATGTGGGCCAGGTGTGTACCTTCTTAGGCATAGTTGGCTATGTGCGCAAGTTCATGCCCAATTGTGGGGAACTAATTGCACCTCTCACTGAGCTCCTCAATACCAAGCATCGCTTCCATTGGACCCCTGTCAGAGATTGAGCCTTCAAGACGTCAAAGCAAATACTTACAACTGCACTTTTATTGAAATTCCCCATTTGGAATTGCCAATATGAACTCAAGACTGATGCCCCTGACAGATCCATAGGAGGTGTGCTAAGGATGGAAACTGACAAAGGCGTCATCCTCCCTGTGGCTTACAAATCCAAGAAGCTCACTAACTCATAGCACCACTAACACATACATGACAAGGTGTTAGTGACAATTGTGCACTGTGTTGAGAAATGATGCTGTTATCTGGAGGGCTAGACCTTTCCACCCCACGCCCTGACAGAACACAAGTTGCTCCAGTACTTCAACACACAGTCTCACTTGACACGCAGCCAAGCAGGCTGGGTTGAGTGTCTATACTCCTACCAGCTGCGCATCAAATACAATCCTGGGAAGGAGCTTGTCATGGCAGACACTCTCTCAAGGCTCTACGTAGCGTTCATCACTGGGGACAATTACTTGGACCCAGATTAGATAATGCTTTACCTCCGCCCTGAGGCAACTTGTTACAAAGGGCTTAACTTGGTAACCATCTCCAAGTTGAAAGACAACAAAAGTCAGTTCACCACCAATGCTGGTAACGTCTGCCGTTGGACAGAGACAGGTAAAAAAACGCCTTACATTCCCACCACGCAACAAGGTGACACAATATTGCACTACCACCAAACCCTGGGTCACATCAGAGGGTGTAATCTCTTTGAGATCATGAAACAGAATGTTTGGTGGCTGCACATGCGCCAAGACATCTTGGACCTCCTCAAGACGTGTGTGTTGTGTGAAAAGAATACGTCCAAACCTGCACCTCTCAGTCTGTCCTACCCATCAAGCCTATGGAACCCTTCAAGCAGTGGGCCCTTGACATTGTTGGACCCCTCCCCAAAGACAAAATAGGCTAGAAGTACATCATTATAGCCATTGATACTTCACCTGTTGTCCAGTAAAATGGGCAACCACTAACCATACTGCCACCACCACCTGCTTTATTAGCAAAGAGATTGTGGCCCACTTTGGGCGGCCCAAACATCTTATCACAGATAGCAGACCCAAGCTTATAGGTAACATTTTGAAAGCATATTGCGCCAAGAACACCCTCCAACAAGTGATCACAACTCCCTACCATCCTCAAGCCAACATGCACATAGAGCACCTGAATAGCTCCCTGGTACAACTAATTGCCAAGCTCTCCCAGGAGCACCCAAACACCGCCTGGAATGAACACCTGCCCACTGCCCTCCTTATGACCGTACAACAGTCACTGTTAAGTATTTAGTCAAATAAATACTCCAAAATATAAAGCTGTTCTGTTTTTGCTGTTTATTTTATGTAGATAGATTGACTGGAATTCTTCAGATAAAGATTCCTGGAAACTTGGTATCTATATTTAATAAAAGAACAGATGTAGTTTGTTAGTTAGGCTGTACTAATTGACAAAACTAAGGCAATATTGGTCAAATCAATCTTGGAGACTAGGTGTATCAAACCGTTTAATTCCCCTTGAAGCTTGTTTGACACCTAGGGTAAAAAGGGAAACTTAGTAGGGGGTTTGAACCTCAGACTTTTTAAACTTGAGCCATAAGATTAGGTCAAGCTTAACAAGTACGCTAATTATTTTAAACCAATCAAGCTTCTTTATTGGAGGGAGTTTGGGGGTATTCATCAGGGAGCGCCTGTTTTTTAAAAACAGCTCATTTTTGGTAAGAATTAGGAGTCAAAGACCAGCTGAAAGCTAGTTGACCTGTCACATAGCCGTGAAAAATGTTACTTTTCTGTTTTGTGAGGTTTGCAATTTGTTGTTTTCCCCTGGGAATGAGTTTTCTGAATTTTGAAATACTTTCAAGAGTTGTGTCTACCTGGGATTTGAAGCCCAGGCATGACAATAGGGCTGTTCCATTGCAATTCTGGATCACCTTGGCTTTCCTTGTAATGTGAATATGCCATATGGCTTTGTGGAACAGGATGGCCTTCAGTTGTGGTGGGGCCTTTGGGAGGGATTTGAGGAAGAACAGATTGTTGCAAGGATGGTTCCAGATCATGTGCAGAATGTCCATGCTTGAGTATATTTCCTTCCATATTGTCAGGAAGCCAGTTGTAGGTAGAGGCATTGTGCGGCTCGGGGTGAGGTGCGGCCAAGCCGGCGGGTAAGGCTCACCATAGAATGGGTGCTAACTTGATAATATAAGATACAGAACACCTGAGTAAGGACCAGGGTCTGGAGTTGGGGACCACGGAATCTATCAAACCTGTAAAACTAATGTAGAGTACTCCAAACAGTTGGGTAGAGGTGGTCTTGGCTGCGGCGGTAGGTTCCAGCAGGCAGTCTGGTTGTGGGGTTAAGGGAGGAGTCATAGGAACAAAGTAGGCAGGCAGATAATTGTACTTGTCTTTGAACAATCTTGGTGGCCTTTTGTACCACTTTCCTTTGTGTCCTATGTATTTGATTTCTCTAGTCCTGGCCAAGGGGTCAGCAATGAGGATAGCCTCCAAGTTGTACTCTGAATAGGCCAGGTTTGGGGGGTATTCAGTAAAATGCACAGGTCCAAAGGGGGCTCCTGGGGGACGGTATAATGCCTGGGGCAATTTGGCAGGTTGGTCTTGGGGGAGGGCGGCAGCCTGGTGGTCTACTTGACTGGAATTAAGATGGAAGATCACTAAGACTAGATAGGGTAAGATTTGTTTGAACCAAAGGTTCATAAAACATTATTATCAAAAATGACAATGTGGTCTTCACCATACCGCCGGGGTTTTTATACCATGGGATTTTGCTCCTTCAATTTTTGCAGGGTTCAGGTTTGCAGACAAGGTACTGGCAGGGCGTGGATCTTGGCTTAGAGTCTTGGGGGCAGGAGGCCCAGGTGGTGCCTGCTCTGGTGAATAGAAGTGGCAATGCTTCATTCTGCTGCCACTGTTCACCATGTCACCTGAGTAGTTCACTTGTACTACCCTCTCTGGGCGGCATGCCGGCAGGTCATTGGCAGAGTTGAGAATAGGGTTTGTTTTAACCTCCTTAAGGCAAACTGCAACTGCTACATAGGTTTGGGTCTTTGATGGCTCCAGGTTAGCATCAATTTGATGACCATTTGGGGAATTGTCCTTGGGAGACTGGCAGATCTCGGAGTAACTCGTTAACTTGAGTACACAATTTAGCAAGTTGGCGGTCCCCTGTCCACTTTGTGTGACTCAAGTCGTTTTTGAAGGGTCCTTTGTAGTAGGCCGGCAGAACGTGGAGTGATTTACTGATTTGAGCCCGTCTTTTAACGGATTGGCGGGTCCTGGACTGGTCTGGAGGGTTGGATCCGCCTTCTGGGAACCTGGGTTTAACTCTTGGGTTTTCAATACAAGTATTGCAATGTCATTCATGACATCATCCCCTTCCTTCCCAGGGGTCCCTTCCTTCCTGGCCTTCTTCTCAAGGTATTGTTGGATTGCTAGTTGGGCGTTGGGTAGGTTGCTTACTGGTTCCCAGGTGCTTTCCTCAGGTGGGTATCCCTTCCACTTGATGTAGTACTGGAGGGTTTATAGTGGTTACAGTCTCCATGAACATATTCAACTTCATATTCTTCAGAGTGTCCTACTTGGATGGGAGGGGGTTCAGTCTTGAGTTTCTGGTGGGGGAGTGAGTTCCCCTCTTTCTGGAATAGAAGCGCGTGGTGGAAGATGTTGTGTATTTTCCACAAGGGGGGTAATTCTAGTTCAAATGCTACTTCACCCACTAGTTTGATGATCTTTTAGGGGCCACTTTTTCTGTGGGCTAACTTCTGACAGGGAACAGTCAGAGGCATGTTTCAAGAGTCCAGATAGACTTTGTCCTCTACCTTCAATGGTTTCCCAGGAATTCTCTTTTTGTTGGCAAAAGCCTTATAAGTCTGGACAGCACAGGTCAGATTCTTAAGACAGGTTTGTTGGGTGTCGTGTATCTATTCAATCCAGGTTTGTCCTGACGGGTTTATTTCCTTACTGCCAATACTGGGATCCCAAGATGGGTCAAATCCATAATTGGCCTTGAAGTGGGACATTCCTGTGGAGGCGTGGTCTTTACTGTTGTAGGCATACTGTGCCATGGGTAGCATCTTGGCCCAGTTATCCTGGTTGGTGTTGGCATAGCATTGTAGGTATTGTTCAAGTATTTGGTTCACACGTTCAGTCTTGCTGTTGGTCTGTGGGTGGTAGGAGGTTGATACACAGCGCTTTACCCCAAGTCCTTCATCACCTGAGTCCAGTATTTGGAGGTGAATTATGGTCCTCTATCAGTGATGATTTCCAACAGAGTGTCGTGTTGAGTTAGGATGCGGTTGTGGAAATGTCTAGCTGTCTCTGCAGCAGTGCAGTGAGTGGTGGTTGGGAAAAAATAAGACATCTTAGTAAACCTATCTACTATGACCAGGATGGCGTTAAACGCATTGGAGGGAGACAGTTCTACAATATAGTCCATTGAAACGGACTACCAGGGCCCTGCAGGTATGTCTAGCGGTCTTAGCAGGCCTTCAGGTTTGGATCTACGGGTTTTAGTTCTTCCACATGTCTCACAGCCTTTGATGTAGGCGGCCACATCTTTGTCCAGTTGGGGCCAAGCATAATTCTTCTTGATTCCTTGGAGTGTCTTGAGTCTGCCAGGGTGGCCGGCCATCTCTGAGTTGTGATAGTCAATGAGTACTTTGGTCCTTGTTTCACCTTCTGGTACATAGATCTGGTTGTGTAATAGCAGGGTGGATCCTTTCAGCGAGAATCCTTTCTTGTGGTGGCGGCTCTCTGGGTCTGAGGTCAAGTCAGCAACAAGGTCTGCTGAGTATTTGTCTTGTTTCTGCGCCTCAATTACGTCAGGTTTGCGGGCCATGATTTTCATGTACATCAGTTGGTTGCCTAGGCTGGCCGGGTTGAGGAGTACATGTGTGTTGTGGTCCTTAATTTATGTAGAGGAAGGAATCAGATCAGCTCTTCTACTCAGGGCGTCAGGTACCACGTTCACCTTCCCAGGCTTGTAGTCAATGGTCAAGGTATAGTCAGCCAGTTCCAAGGCCCATCTGTCTTGCCTCTGGTTTAGCTGTCTGGGGTTAAAGAAGTAAACCAAGTTCTTGTGGTCAGTTAAGACTTTTACTGAAAATTTGGCACCCTATAGGTACTGGCGCCAATGTTTCAGGGTCTTCATTATTGCAAGCATCTCCTTGTTGTAGATTGGGTAGTTTTCTTCATCAGGAAGCATCTTCCTGGATTATTATGCTACAGGATGTAGCACACATCCCCTCCTTCCTGAAGAAGGACCTCACCTACCGCAAAGTCAGATACGTTGGTTTCCAGTACAAATGGCTTGGATGGGTTGGGCATGGCCAGGACGGGGGCAGAGGTGAAAGCAAGATTCAGGGCCTCAAATACTGATGTGCACTTGTCAGTCCAAGCAAAGGTAACCTTGTCTGAGCAAAGGCGGGTCAGGGGCAAGGTAATCAGAGAAATCTTTTGGATGAAATCCCTGCAATAATTTGCCAGGCCCAAAAAACTTCTCACATCTTTCCTGCATTTGGGCACTGGCCAAGATGTTACTGCTTCTACTTTGTCCTGTGCCATGGCAAAACCGCCAGTCTTCACAACGTATCCCAGGAACTCAACTTCAGACTGGAAGAATTCACACTTTTTAAGCTTAGCATGTAAGTTTGCTTGGGAGAGTTTTTCTAGTATAAGGTACAGGTGGCACAGGTGTTCCTTGTGGGTCTTGCTGTAGATGAGGATGTTGTCAAGGTAGGCCATGCAGAACTGGTCAAGGTATTCACTAAATACTGTGTTTATCATGCGCTGGAAGGTGCTGGGGGTGTTGCATAGTCCAAATGGCATCACCAGGTATTTGTAGAGTCCATACCTGGTCTTGAAAGCCGTTTTGTATTTGTCTCCATCTTTGATTCAGATCTGGTTGAAGGCATCACAAAAATCAATTTTTGAGTACACCTGGGCTCCAGTTAGTACGTTGCAAAGGTCATTGGCTTTGTGGATGGGATAGCGGTTCTTCACAGTGATATCATTCAGCTTCTGGTAGTTCATGCAGGGACACATTCTGCCGTCCTTCTTCCCTACAAACAGCATCGGTGACAAGCACAGGGCCTTTAATACTCGGATAAAACCCTTTTTTGTCATATCCTCCAGGTAAGCTTTCAAGGCCACTTGTTCTCAGTGGTTGCAACTATAGATGGGGCTGTGGTGTGGTTGGGTACCTGGTAGTAGGTCTATAGTGTGGTTGTATATTGAGTGGCTGGGTAGTTTTGTGGCCTCTTCTTTGCTAAATATGTGGTCCCACATTTACAGGGGAATAGGTAGTGTCCTGACGCTGGATTCCATCTTTATGGTTAAGAGTCTGTTGGTTGGGGTTCTGCCAGGACTCATACAGAACGGAACAGTGTCACAAGATTCAAGTAGTCTTAAGGTGGCGGTCTGCTCACAATAATTTAGAATCAGACCATGTCTATTGGACCATGAGTCCCCCAGTACTAGAGGATGGGGCAATCCCGGCAAGAGGATCAAGGGAGTTGGGTACACTGTTGTGAATAACAGCATTCATCATGTTTTGATTTTGCCTTTGTTGGGCCATTTCAAAGATGAATCTCTTGCTTTTGCTTTTGACTCTCAAAATGAACTGGCTTCTGCTTCAAGAAAAATGATTGTTTGGTTTCCTGACTCTGCGCAACTCACTTGCCCCACTCATGCTTGTGGCAAGTGATCCTACCGTCCTGGTAGTGTTTTGTGGTATTCCTAACCACTATATATTCCATTTCACATTTGCCAATAAAAATTAAGTTCTATTCACATTTTTGTCTTTGTGTCTTCTGTACTACTGTGCCTCTCTCTAGCCACGCCTAGTAGAGATTACTCATCCAGGGTCGCAAGGTAAACACTATTGCCTTCCCTGTCATCTAACCAAGACTTAGTACAAATCCAATCCTAAGGTTAGGATTCCCTGTTGTGTGTCTGTGCCGCGCCTCAGAACATGACAAAAATAGTGCTCACTACAGGGGCTGTAAGCCCCTTGGTTATCCCCTTTGCGTCTATGTTTGAAGGTCCCTTGCCTCTGCCTATTTGGGAGTCAACCTCGCCTGAAATTACCAGCCCTCCTATTGAGGAAGACATTGCCAACCCGCCTATTGTCCCTACTGTATTGAACCTTGAGAATGGTCCCCACTTAGTTGCTTACCCTATGGGTACCCCTGACTTAGAACAAGTCATGGCGGTAGCCCTTGGGATAGCTCGGGACGGGGCCATCCCTTGCCTTCAGTTACAGTTTAGCCGTGCCAAATACTATGAGTTAATTGTGGCCCCTCAGTTTCCACAACACCTCCTCCCAGTGGCTGGCTCCGCTGATCATCTGCTGTCATCCTTTGTACAGTCCACCTTGGCCCACCACCAGATGGTGTTGGGACTTCACATTCAAGAAATCTTGTCTCTACAAGCAGCTGTTACCCATCATTGGGACCAGTTTGCCACCTACCAACAATGGCTTCATTCCCTGTTCTCCCTGATATCTGACAATCAGCGTGATTTGGTCACCTCTCAAACATGTTTAGTCAATTCCATTGAGCAAATACGCCAGTTCATCCCTGAGTACGTTAGGGAGCAACTACATGAGTTTCACCAGCTAGAACAACCCTGGCACACTCAAGTAGACTCCACCCTAAACGCTTATCTCTCCAATTTTGAGCGCCTAGTGCAACAGCTCAATGCATTCAGTGTCTATTCCTTTGAACAATTACAACAGATAGCTGACCTTGCAGCCCAAGGTCTAAATGAGCTCAGTGCAGAATTTGATCAAGAGAGAGCTATCACTGCTGCAGCTATTGCCAAACTTCAGAGTCAGGTAAATGAGCTGTCCACTCCCAAGCCTGATGTTCCTCCTTCTCCTCCTGCTGATGATCTGGTGGACAGAGAGCAGAAAATCTGGGAAGTCATCCGGGAATTATGTGCTTCCACTTATAGCCAGGGACGTCCTACTGAAATGCCTCAACCTGATCCCCAGGTTCTTGCACTGACTGCTCAGGTTGCTGAACTACAGCAAGAAGTCACTGCTTTACGTGAGGTAGTGACGGCCGCCACTAGTCCACTTGGGGTTAACACGGAGGATGGCTGTTGTCCTGGTTTGGCGGGGGCTCCTCAAATCCACTGTGCCAGAGAGTTGATTGCCCTAGCTAATGAGGTGGATCATTTGAAACGAGACCAGACTGAGTTAGACAGGGACATACAGGAGATGAGTGAGTTGATCAATTTGGTAAACAACATATTTGCCCCTTGCCTATCAGTGGGGTCATCCCTTACTTTGCAACTGGCTGAACTCTCCACAGTTTTCACTACCCAAGGACAACGCCTAGATGTGACTGAACAACAGACTGCTCTAGCCAACACTACGGGTTCCAGAACCACCAAGACTCTGACAACCCTTGAAGAAAGCGTTTGACAACTGTGGGCTAGACAACCCCCTCTGAATCTGAAGCTGAGTTCTCCTCACGCATAAATGTACTTGATAGCAACAATGGTGGTCCAACTCCTGAGGCACACTTCAAGCCTACTTTTAAGCAAGTCTTTGATCTTAAAACCTTGACTATTGCAGCTTTCTTAACTATTTATGAGACTGCTATGAGACAAGCATCAGACAAAGTTAAGAAAGAAAATATTCTGACTTGCCTACACCCAACCTGTCAAGAGGTAGTCGTACCAGAGCTGCCCTCCATTGAGACCTGGGAGGACATGAAACAGCTCCTGATTGACAAGTTTGGTGATGATCTTAGCCTGGAGGTGAAAAAAAGATGCTTTCATGCACATATCCTTCAAGCCCAAGGAGACATTAGCTGAATTTGCCAACAGATTTTACATGGAGGGACAACAGTTAATAACAAGCAGACAATTGACAGCGCATGAAGCATATATGGCCTGCGCCCAGGCCCTCAAGGTGAATCAACTCCTATGCCTTCATTTCAAGGCCCACAAGGCTATGCTGTCCTCCATGAAAAGTATAAAGACACTGCTCCAAGATATGCATCTTACCCATTCTGGGGCAGTTGTTTGGGAAAGTTGTGCCGCTTCCAACTCTGGCTCCTCTTCTTGCGGCCCTTGTATCCTCACTATGAACTCCCAAAATCCTCCTCAACGTCAAGGTTGCCAAAACTGTGGTCAGATAGGCCACCACTCTTGTGTCTGCACCAATCTGCGGGTTGAAGGAGCTGATCCCAAGGATCAGTCTGGAAAAGAACAGTCAACCTAGAGGCAGAGATGCTCTCGGTTGACAATTCTTCCCAGTCTGCTCCTACACCCCCGCCTGCTACTGACTCTGAGCCTGTTGATGATGAAGCTCCTCCTATCCTCCTCCTGTTCCAAGACATTTCTGATGATTCTGATGTGGAGGAATCTGATGTTGAAGACCCTGATGCATACGGGTATTCTGTTCTTGCTGTCTCTGAGACTATTGCAGTTCCCTACAAGCTACAATCTGGGAAGACTACAACTACCACCAAGCCCTTGTCTTAGGCCAAAGAAGTTGTCTCCCGCCCCTATCTTACTCAGGCAAAATGGTCCCCTGTATTAGTGGAATCACCAGAGGAAGCCGCTGAAGTTGCAGACGCCGTTTTCAAGAATGTATCTGTCTCACTCCCTCTCCAAACTGTATATAAGGAGTTTCCGGGACTATGATGCATGATTGAGAAATGGGACAAGGAACTAGCTGAGGCACAGGATATTTTGGCTGTTCTGCCACCCTTTGGACGCGCCACCACCCAAGTAGAGATAGCTATCCAAAAAGTCAAGATCAAAGCTGTCCTGGACACTGGTTCTCCTGTCAACGTTGTTTCTTCTAAACTGATGAAGAAGCTTAAGCTGGCCCCTGATCTCAACTACCATCAATCCTATGGCACCGCTGGTCTCTCCATGACTTGCGCCATTGGTGTGTACTCTGCCTTACCAATGTGATTTGGTAAACTCCTGTTGGCTGCGCCGGCTGTTGTTCTAGAAAATGAGAGGAATGAACTTTTGGTTGGTACCCAGTTCCTTTGGGAATATAATGGGATCATCAACCTAAAGGATGGTTATCTTTCTATTCTAGGGTACAAAGTCTCTCTGATCTTTGAGGAGCCAATCAAAGCTCCTGGTAAAAGTTTGAAGACATGTACTCTAGAGTACCCCACTGGAGTTTTCACCCTAAAATACCAAGCTTATTCCACCAACATGAAGTGTCCTCCCATGGCTTGTCCTGCAACTGAGGGAATCCCTCTCATGGCCACGTCTGCTATCACCATCCCCTCAGGCTCTCAGGCTATCATAGACTCCCAGATATCATATGAACTACCTGAGCGGACTTTCTTAGAGCTGTACTCCCCTCCTTTGCTGGGGCGTAACAAGCCTTACCTTTGTCCTGGAATTCTGGACGTTTCCCACAAGGATCCCGTTCAATTACTAGTTGCCAATCTTACTGCGCTTCCTATGACAGTATCCAGAGGACAGGTCGTTGGTTATGGAAAGTTGTTAAATGCTCCTGACGTCTTGTCTCTTCACCCTTTTGGAACGTTTCAAGACTTTAACCTACCCAAAGATGAGCCTCAAGTCCTATCTCTGTTCACTGCCCAAGACTTCCCTCAGTTGTCCCCGGTTCAACAGAAAGAGGTGCTTGATTTACTAGAACAGTTCTCAGACATCTTTTCTAAAGATAGTACTGATTATGGGCTAGCCAAAGGTGTGATTTGTCAGATTGACACAGGAGATGCTCCCCCCCTTTTGTGCCAAGCCATACCGCTGCAGCCAAGTGGAAGATGCACAGGTTTCTAAGGAGCTCAAACAACTACTGGATGCTGGACTGCTAGCTCCCTCTCAAAGTTCCTGTGCTTCCCCCTGCTAATCTTAAATAAAAAGTATGGTGGACACCGGATTTTGATGGACTATCAAAGGTTGAATTCTCTTACCAAGAAAGATTCCTATCCCTTACCGCGCATTGATGACGCCCTTTGACGCCTTGAAGGTTCTAAGTTTTTTTCTGCCATGGATTTGGCGTCTGGCTACTGGCAAGTTGACCTCTCTCCTGAAGACTGTCAGAAGGCTGCACTCATCACATCAGAAAGATTGTTTGAACCTACCCGCATGCTACAAGGGCTCTGTAATTCCCTGGCAACTTTCCAGAGGGCCATGGATTCCATCCTGCGTGATTTGAAGTTGTCGTGTGTCTTAGTCTACCTAGATGATATAACAGTCTTCAGCGCAAAATTCACAGATTACCTAGCCCATCTTAAAGAGGTGTTCATAAAGATCCAAGAAGCCGGCCTCAAGTTAAAGCCCTCTAAGTGTGCTTTCTTCAAAGAATGCCTTGAATTCTTGGGCCATGAAGTAACCCAGACAGGGATTTGTCCAATGACTAAGAAGGTTGAAGCCATCAACAAAATGCTTCTGCCTACCAACCTCTGAGAAGTACAAGTCTTTCTGGGCATGATGGGTTACTATAGACAATTCATCCCTGATTTTGCTGATACTAGTGAACCCCTGGTCCAACTATTGCGCAATGTCCCCTTTGAATGGACTGCCAGCCAACAGCAAGCCTTTGAGACTCTAAAGCAGAAACTCAACAAAGCACTCATTTTAGTGTACCCTGATTACAATAAGGAATTCATCTTGTACACTGATGCTAGTGACCTTGCTATTGGGGCTATCTTGGCTTAGCTTGACAATGAAGGTGTGGACCACCCTGTAGCCTATACTTCCTGTGTGCTAAATAAGCATGAAAAGAATTATAGCATTACAGAGAAGGAATGCCTTGCTGTGCTGCATGCAGTCAAACAATCCCGCCACTACATGTATGGTACCCATTTCACTGTTGTCATTGACCATGCTTTGCTCAAATGGTTACAACAACTTAAGGAGCCTGAAGGACGCTTAGCCCAATGGGCTCTCTGCCTGCAAGGTTATGATTCCACCGTGCTCTTTTGCCCCGGGATTCAACATCAGAAAGCTGATGGGTTATCCCAAATGCCCATCCTTGCCCTACATCCTGCTGAGACAGACCAACTGTACAAGCTAATTGGCTACCCTTCTTCCTGGGAAAGTGAGACAGAAGAGGTTTGACTTTCCCTGTTCAAATTTTCTGAAGACACCCTCATACGTGATAACCAACTCTTCAAGAAGGTGCGGGGTCAATACCTGCCGTACGTGCACCCCAGTCTTTGCCTCTCCTTAGTGACACAAGCTCATAAAGAAACTGGCCAGGGAGGCATTGACAAGACCTTTGATTGGCTTCAGAAGAACTACTTCTGGGAGAATCTTTGTCTGTTGATCTCATATGTCATAGCTAGTTGCCATGACTGCCAACTTCAGAGGCCCTGAGTTGCTTCCCATGAGCTCAAATTGGTTCCCCCTCAACATGCTTTTCACACTGTCAGCATTGATGCTGTAGGTCCTCTCCCCCGCTCACGCTCTGGATGCTGCTTTATCCTGATTGCCGTTGACCACTTCAGCAAGTGGGTAGAAGCTCGTCCTACTAAAGACATCACTGCTAAGACTACTGCTGCCTTCCTGCTACAGGATGTTTTCTACCGCCATGGCTGTCCTCAAGTGCTGTTATCAGACAACGGAACCAACTTCAATGCCAAACTTGTAACCTCTGTTGTTGAAGCTCTTGGAACTCACCAGTCTTTCTCTGCCCCCTATAATCCTTCCACTAATGGAGCAGTTGAGCGTGCCAACTCGACACTGGTTTCTATCATGAGAAAAATTACCTACTCTGACGCTGCCAATTGGGATCTATACTTACCTGCTGCACTCTTTGCCTATTGTCTGAGCAGGCATTGGATCACAGGGTACTCCCCCTTTGCCATGTTGTATGGGCATGAAGCCACCACTCTGTTGCTCTTGGGGGTTCCCCTACTCTCCTCTGATAAGGCCATTAACCCTGACAACCACATCAAATTACTTAGTCAACCGCATCATTAATATACAGGCCACAGCCTACACTTCCGTCTATAAGTCTAAGATGCTTGAGCTCTCTCCTGACAATGCTGGGTGCTCCCCCTTGCCTGAGTTTGCTGTTGGTGATCATGTCCTATACTATCAACACTGTGTGGGTGGGCGCGCACACAAACTAGACTCTCTGTGGATTGTTCCTTTAGAAGTGACTTTCAAACAAGGGTCTGTACACTGTAAAGCTCCTCTCCAGTGGTTGCCCTTTTGCCTGTGTACACGCCAAGTTCCTCCGCAAATATCACCCCCCCAAAGGCCAATCTAGAGGGGGGCAATGTCGTGAATAATGGCATTCATCATGTTTTGATTTTGCCTTTGTTGGGTCATTTCAAAGATGAATCTCTTGCTTTTGCTTTTGACTCTCAAAATGAACTGGCTTCTGCTTCAGGAAATATGATTGTTTGGTTTCCTGACTCTGCGCAACTCACTTGCCCCACTCATGCTTGTGGCAAGTGATCCTACCGTCCTGGTAGTGTTTTGTGGTATTCCTAACCACTATATATTCCATTTCACATTCACCAATAAAAATTAAGTTTTATTCACACTTTTGTCTTTGTGTCTTCTGTACTTCCGCGCCTCTCTCTAGCCACGCCTAGTAGAGATTACTCATCCAGGGCCGCAAGGTAAACACTATTGTCTTCCCTGTCATCTAACCAAGACTTAGTACAAATCCAATCCTAAGGTTAGGATTCCCCGTTGTGTGTCTGTGCTGCGCCTTAGAACACGACATACATGTTTTGTCCAATTGTCAAGGGAAGTTCCTGTTTGCACTTATAGCCAGTGTCCAGGGAACTGTTTCCCATGGTTACTTGTAGGCTGCGCTATGAAGCTGTTAGTCCTAGTTCCTTTGCCAGGTTGGTGTCAATGAAGCTTTCATTGGTTCCTGTGTCAATAAAGGCCTCTATCTGATGCTTGATTCCCATACAGTCTATGGTCACTTGGATGAATTTATAAGATTGTGCAGAGGTGTTTATTTGCACCAAGGAAACAGAAGGTGTATTCTTCTTAGGGCATGCTCTGGTTAGATGCCCGGCCTCATGGCAGTAGAAACATAACCCATCTTGATAGTGACATTGTAACTCGTCAGGGGACATTACAGGTTGATTGGGCATCATGGCTCTGCCAGCTCAGGTAGGGTTCACGTTCTGTTCTTCTTGGTTTAGACTCAGGCCTTTGCATAGGGGCAGTAATTCCTCTAGGCTCAGTGTAGGCAGGTGGTGCTTCAACAGGTCTTTCATGGCTGAATTAACTCCCTTTCTGAAGATAATGGCAGATAATTCATCTTCAAGTTGGGTGCACGTTTTCAGTTTAAGGAACTCGTCAGTATAGGCTTGGATAGGGCGGTTTGCTTGTTGGATCTCTAACATAGAGTTCAGCGCATAGTATCTGGTGTCTTGGTCATTGCCAGCGCTCATGAGTTCAGCTTCAAATTTTGAATAGTCAAGGCAAAATTCAACATCTTTGATGGTGGCCTTCCCAAACCAATCCAGTGTGTCTCCTGATAGCATGGCGGCCACCCCCAAGACTTTTGCAGTGTCACTGGGGTAGGCGTTGGCGTTGGTTTGGAAGTAGAGGCAGAGGACTGGCATGGCTTGGCGGGCTTCTTCTAAGGTGAGTTTGCCCATCTGGGGCATATCTACCTTGGTCGTGGTCTGGTTTACTATCACATTTTGCACTTGTGATGTGGCCAGGTTCTGGGGTTCTGCACCAGGTGCAGGGTCTTTTAATTCTTTGGCGGGTTGGTTCTTCATCCATGGAAGTATCAGGGAGGTAAGTGCCTTATAGGTGTAATAAGTGATTATCACAAAAAAGAGCATACAAGTTGCCCCAAGTGTTAATAACATCTTGGGGCCCAGGTTACTATGTTTGTAAAAGATTGTCATAATGTCAGGAAGCCAGTTGTAGGTAGAGGCATTGGGCGGCTTGGGGTGAGGTGCGGCCAAGCTGGCGGGTAAGGCCCACCATAGAATGGGTGCTAACTTGATAATATAAGATACAGAACACCCAAGTAAGGACCAGGGTCTGGAGTTGGGGACCACAGAATCTATCAAACCTGTCAAAGTAATGTAGAGTATTACAAACAGTTGGGTAGAGGTGGTCTTGGCTGCGGCAGTAGGTTCCAGCGGGTGGTCTGGTTGTGGGGTTAAGGGAGGAGTCATAGGAACAAAGTAGGCAGGCAGATAATTGTACTTGTCTTTGAACAATCTTGGTAGCCTTTTGTACCACTTTCTTTTGTGTCCTATGTATTTGGTTTCTCTAGTCCTGGCCAAGGGGCTGGCAATGAGGATAGCCTCCAAGTTGTACTCCAAATAGGCCGGGTTGGGGGGTATTCAGTAAAATGCACAGGTCCAAAGGGGGCTCTTGGGGGATGGTATAATGCCTGGGGCAATTTGGCAGGTTGGTCTTGGGGGAGGGTGGCGGCCTGGTGGTCTACTTGACTGGAATTAAGATGGAAGATCACTAAGACTAGATAGGGTAAGATTTGTTTGAACCAAAGGTTCATAAAACTTTATTATCAAAAATGACAATGTGGTCTTCACCATACTGCTGGGGTTTTTATACCATGGGATTTTGCTCCTTTGATTTTTGCAGGGTTCAGGTTTGCAGACTAGGTACTGGCAGGGCATTGGTCTTGGCTTAGAGTCTCGGGGGCAGGAGGTCCAGGTAGTGCCTGCTCTGGTGAATAGAAGTGACAATGCTTCATTCTGCTGCCACTGTTCACCATGTCACCTGAGTAGTTCAATTGTACTACCCTCTCTGGGCGGCATGCTGGCAGGTCATTGGCAGAGTTGAGAATAGGGTTTGGTTTAACCTCCTTAAGGCAAGCTGCAACTGCTGCATAGGTTTGGGTCTTTGGTGGCTCCAGGTTAGCATTAATCTGATGACCATTTGGGGAATTGTCCTTGGGAGACTGGCGGGTCTCGGAGTAACTCGTTAACTTGAGTACGCAATTTAGCAAGTTGGCAGTCCCCCGTCCACTTTGTGTGACTTGAGTTGTTTTTGAAGGGTCCTTTGTAGTAGGCTGGCGGAACACGGAGTGATTTACTGATTTGAGCCCGTCTTTTAATGGATTGGCAGGTCCTGGACTGGTCTGGAGGGTTGGATCTGCCATCTGGGAACCAGGGTTTAACTCTTGGGTTTTCAATACAAGTATTGAAATGACATTCATGACACATATGGCCTTTGACTTTGAGAAGGTGAAGTATCTGTTGGTTATGCCTGCAGTGGCATTCCCACACAGGTTGCATCCCTTGTAAGGGTATGACAGACTGCATTGTTTGTTGGTCCTATACACCCTATTCATTACCCACCAAGTTGTTGCTCTTTGAGTTGCGCTTACTAGTCTGGAGTTCATTGCTTCAATCAGGTCCCTTAACAAGATTGTCACATCTTGTCCTTCTTCAGTCCATGACTGGATCAATTTTGGCCTTTCTATAGGGGGACCCTTTTCCTTATGGTCTCAAAGTTGGCAGAGTCAGTCTGAGTATTGTGCCAGAAGGTTGGGTAAGTCTGGGAGAGGATTTAAAAGTGTATTGTATTCTTCATTTCTGGGTCTGGAGTATTTTCCAATTTGGCTTCCAGTTTAGATATCACGGCAGTCAGTTCTTCATCTGGTAACGCCTTTCTTACACTCCATTGTGCTTTTTTTGTTGCCTGCCACAATTCTTTCCAGAACACAGAGGATTCCTTATGTGCTTGGAGTCCTGGGTGGGTTAGCATCTATATTCAAAGTGAGTTGGACGTGACAGGGGATTTGGCTTGCATAGAAAGCATCCAGTTGGTGGCTCTTGCAAGAGCAGGAGAAAGTTTGGTAGCTTCTATTACAGATAAGAAACCCTTTGAACAGATTTGCCTTGCTTTGTCTGCCACATGGAGTAGACCCATTCCTCCAGCTTTCTTTGGGGTCTGAAGATAGTCTAATTTGATAGGTGCAGCTGATGCTTTTCCCCATAATAAAGAGCATGTTATAGAAGCCATCTTTTTTGAAAAATTTCAAAAAAGGGATCAGGTGAGCTAGGTACCATAGTTTCAAGTATATGAACACCTTTAGCGCTTGGATATGTGTCTCCATATTCAGAAGCTTATGTTTCCATTTGCCCATCCTGTTTACCAGGTCAGCAACTATTTTTGCTTTTTTTCAGGTAGCACCATTCCATTATTTGAGAATAGTACCCCTAGGTGACAGAATATTATACCTTCTTTGTCCATTGTGTATCCCTCTGGTGAAGTTGTGTGGCCTATCCTTGTCTTGATTACAATAGTTTTCCCCATGTTCACCTTTTTGTTAGATGCTCTTTTGTTTAACAAGTACGCCAAGTCAAGTTCTTGGGATGATGGTTCAAGTTAGAGATTATACGCCATATAATAGCTGACTTGATCCAGTATCAAATCAAAGACTATCTGCCGTATAATTGATGGTTATAAATATGTGGACTAGTGATTATATGGCGTATAATAGACAATTATACAGTGTATACTAGGTGAGTATACAGCGTACAATAAACAAATATACAGCGTATAACAGGTGATTATATTGCAAGTATTTGATACAAATTCTTCACAATGACCCATGGTCTTTGGTGTAAATTAATTAACTGCAAAGGTTAATTAAGTTAATTGATAGGTTCAATTAACAGAGGGAAATTGTCTAAATACAGGCAATGATGCCTGGGTATTTAGGATTGATCAGCTGGTTCCCAGTTGGAACATAGATGGTTTGGATCTGGAATACATAGATTCCACAGGGTTTTGGCAACGGGAGCTGAGAAGCTCCATGCTGAATTGGTACATTGGGATGAATGGAGTCAGGTGACTTCTTCCCATTGTAGGTTGTTTCTCATAGGTTGAGAAATATTGGTGATCTTTTAGGTAAAGATCTAGGTTTGGATGACTCAAATGTCATAGACCACGTGATATTAATCATAGGTTGATTCAGAAACTGGAGGGGCTTTCAGCTGAATATGCCCTGAATGGTATTAGCAAAAACAGCTAATTTTAAATAAAGATATATTTTCAATTAAAACGCTTTCCCCTAAACTACCTTTTCAATTATTATGTATTATTTGTTAAATTTTGAAAGGACCAAATTTGGAGTAATTTGCGTGGAAACTGCTGCTGCCAAGAAAGAGGTTCCTACAAGTTTGTTAGAGGAAGCTTGGGCAAGCTTGGAGGTCACCAAGACTGTGCCTGAGGAGTCCCTGGTGGAAGTAAAGGCTGCATTTAAAGAGTTATACTCTGATTACTTTGCAAAAAAAGGGACTTCTGCCCAAGGAAACCAGATCTATATGTGGGATTCCTGGAACCTGTTAGTAGGATGGGACAAAATCTTACAACAAGTGAAAGCAAAGGAAAATTGTGAAATTGAGGCTTTAAGAGCAAGAGAGGAAAAGAGTGTTGAAATCATGGCTCATTGGCGGGATGACAACAAAGCATTATCCCATAAAATTGCCTCCCTGGAGGCAAAGCTCCTTGAAGCTTTGTCACAGGAAGGTAATAGCAATAAGAGTCAAGGGCAGGATAATGGTATTTTGGACTGGTTGGACCTGGATCTGTCACACTCCTCATCTTACGGGCAAGAAGTAACAGAGGCACCAGGTTCAGCCCCAGCACCTTGGCCTTTGGAACTCCTGATATCTTGACAGGGGTAGAAAAAAGGAAATTACAATCCATGGTTCCCAGGAAGCCTCCCTTGTTGACTATTCCCTCCCCAAGCCAGTGGCGTGCCAAGGACCAAGACATTGAACACAAGAAAATTAAGGGGGGACAAAACACCTCAAGGCAAGATACACTGTAGGTGACCATGTCTATGCCCTCAACCCCAATTTAGCCAAATTAGAGCCCAACCACCTAGGGCCCATCAAAATAGCCACAGTCTATGAAAACCACACCTGTCAACTTGAAGATTCTCAAGAGAACCCCAAGAAGCTTCACCACAATTATTTGCACCCCTGCCGCATCATCCCCACACAAAATTTATTTGTGAGGAACTTCCTAGATCTCCTGAAAACTCTGATCCTGGTGTCTGACAACAATCAGGGGGCAAGGGGGGTGTTGCAACCAAGTTTCTCTCCTTGACTGCCAATTTATCCTACAATACACAGGGGGCGCTCAACGAGTTGTCCCTTGACGTATCTAATGATATGGACCAATCTGATGGCAATATCAAACTGCAGGCACTTTCTCCTAATTAGAAGCGTTGCCAATTCAGCTTGCTGATCCTGGCACAAGTTATTCCTTGGTTTCAAACCTTACATGAAACCCACCACTATGCCACCCCCTGTGGCATAGTGGCTCTTTCCATCTTGTATATTAATTGCACTATTCAGCAATAAACAATACATTATTCTTGTCCTTTCTATTAGACTGTTGTCTTCCCCAATTCAAATACTGAACTCTCATTGGTTCAGTTGCAAAAGAAACCTTCTGGAGATGCAACTGTTTGCATACTTTTGAGGGCCAACTACTACTTGGGGGTTGCCAGAACCATTTTCACTACTTAGGGTAAAAAATTATTTAAGTTTGAAACCCAAGGATGTGTTCAAAATTAATCTTTCTTAATGAAAATCTGCCTCTTGCACCTGTTCAGTCACCAGTCTTATATAGCTTTACTGTATCTTAGGCCAAATCCCCTTCAGGCTGTTTCTTTCAAAAGCTTCAAATATTTGTGCTCTCACTTTATTATAATAAAAGGAGCTCCTAAACTTACTGTAAACAACTCCATTGCATTCTCATGCTTTTTCTGAGTAAATTATTGAGCTTTAGGTTATTATATTGTTTAAAGATCATCAGTCAAATAAGCTTCAAACCCAACAAATCCCATTCATGTTCTTCATCTCAAACATCTGAAGCGCTTTGCTACGCTTCATGGTCTTTCCAAACCTCAATTAGGTAGCAAGCACTTCACAAAGTGAATTGTCAATGTTTTGCACCTCACATCCTAAACAATTTCCATATTTTCTTCAAATTTTTGCCACATTAAAGCTTGCACATTTTCCACAGGGAACTAATAGCTGCTTTGTTATGCTGCACTTTCTTCAAAGTTTCACCCTAAATTTTGCCTATGTAGTAAAAAATCAAAAGCTTTCCCCAACCTTATTGGCCTTCTTCCTCTTTAGTAACTCAGCCTTGGAGAAAGGCTGATGCACCTTCACTTAACATACCTGTCCTGTAATGCTCCTCTCTTTGCTAACAACCCACTTTGGAGAAACGTCAAACCACCTATTTTAACATTTCCCAAAAGCTTTTATGGCCTTTTCCTTCTATATTAATCCACATCAGAGAAATGTTGAAACATTTCCCCAAACTGTCCCAAACTTCTTTTCATAGCCTAGCATCTCACATAGCTATCAAAAATACTATCAATCCCCCATCAGTGACCTCCACCTAGGCTGTATTTTGTGGGTCCTCATCAGTGATACCACTCAGACTCAATAAATAACTCACAAGTGAGCTTTGCCTATATTGAACCCCAATCATCAGCTCTATCTAGGTCATCAGAAGCAGGCATATCTCATGTACCACTTCTGTTTTTACTCACCCAAGTGGTTAGCTTGAGCTTTCAGGCACAAATTAACTAACTTCCCTTTCCAGAGACCTCTAAATCATTAAGTTCTGCAGATGCATTTATGAACAGCCACCCCAATGATGATTCTGAGCTATCTATGCTTGCCCAGCAACTTTAAGACCTCCTTAAAGCTACCTTTATGTCATAGAAAGATAAACTTTACATCCTTCCTGGGTAAAGTAACCCAACTGTATTATCATCCCAGTTAGTATCAAGACTTCAATGATACCTTAGCACATCTATCCCAGGTAAGAACTTTAGCAGTATTATTACCTCAGCTGGTCTAAGAATGCCTTAAACTCCTTTGTTCAACCATCACAGGCTCTACTCTTATCCTTCTAAAGCATTACCAAGGGGCTACCTTGTTAATACCCTACGGCCTAGACTATCATATCTAACCCCCAAGGCTAGACATCAATAAGCCAATTAACATTTACTTTTCTCAGCCAACCAATCTTTATCTGACCAAAATCTAAGCCATCACCTGAAAAATAGCTCCTTGTGTGGATTACTGCAAGTGCTTTATCTATCACTAACTGGATTTATTGGATTTGCTATTCCAATCTCATGTTCATAATCTGTTATTATAAAGGCGCTCTACTATATAGCTAAGTTAGGTCATATTATCTGATGATCCATCCTTTGACTGTTAATGTACCCTTGCTGAAAGTTCAATCAAGAAAATTTGGTATCCTTACACATAGCATCTATTTAGATCATGATCTTATAAGAGAAAGATCTTTCCAGAAAATCAAGGAGTTGATCCTAGTGTAACGTTTGGATTGAGTCTTGGGGCTAATTTCTACCTGATAATTGAATAATTTCTTGAGAAATTATTCATGAGAGGATTCAATCAAAGAGATTTTCCAGGGCCCAAATGAGCCTGAAATTTTTCCTTTTTATTGGAGTTAAAGGACACAATTACTTGATTGAGCAATCAATCAATTGACTTGTTGATACAAGCCTGTGAAATTGACACACCTACTTCTCCCAGCTTACGTCAAATCCCTGGGAGAAACCCCCCAAGAAAGTAACCCAAAATGCAATGAAGCTAGTCAAAAAATATTTTAATTGGTCCAAAATCCTAGTGTTTGGGGATTTGGGGCTCCAAAGGACATCAAATGAGCCCCAAAGCCAGGGCTATCTTTCAGAGGTTAAAGTTGTCCAATTGATTCCCTTAATCATATAATAAGAGCATGTCTGTTATTATCTTTGTGTGAAGCTGTTGTGCATGTGTGGGAAGATGTTTTCCAAGTAAATAATGGTTAACTTAGAGAGGTAAATGTTTGTTTGTCCAGCTGCAGTGGCTGGGGTTTTTCTCAACCAAGGTGTTTGGGGTCTGTTTTTGCCTTGAGGTGCTATTAGGGTAGCCCTATATTGGTATCTGAGAAGGGTAAAGAGAGTACCCAGGGATGATTATGATAATACAGTGTAAGCATCCCTAGACTATCTGGGGTGATAATACATCTGGATTTCCTTGGAAGAAGAGGATACTGAGTCAGTATTGCTCTTCCAGAAAACCAACTGGGGGGATAATACAGTTTGTGGCTCTTGGGATGATGGAGTGTTGAAGCAGTACTTAAATCTTGATATCAGCTGGGATGGGAATACAGCTGGGTCACTCCTGTCTAAAAGGGTCTGAGGGTCTCTGTCTATGTCTTCTGGGTGGTTTTAAGAAAGAGTTTTACTACCATTTTTAAGCATATAGGGCCTGGAATCACCTGTGAGGTAGATGTCTAGAGAAACAGCTGCTAAGACAAAGTTATCAGAAAGGTGCCCAAGAATTGGGGTTAGTTAACCTTCAAATTCCCAAGCTAACTACTTGGGGAGCAAAGAGGGGAGAGAAAGTAGTAGAAAGAGAGTGACTTCTTACCTCTGAAATCTTCAGTGAAAGATAACTATGCTGTCTAATAAGAGAGAGAAGTCCTAAATGGATGTCATCTATAATGATAAATAGAGAACAGCAAGAAAGAGCCTATATGAAAGTCACCTATGATGGTTTAGTGATAAGGAGCGCCTTTTGGGGAAGCTTCAAATATGGAATTAAGAAAGAAGAGAAGTATATTTTATTGGATAATACTTTAGACTTATATAGACTTGGCTGTGGCAGGGATTTAATTGGATCAAACCTAGGGGTTGGTCATGTGCTAGATGGGTTTGAGCCACTGGATACTTGGACAGTCAGGTGATATTGCTTGGTTACCATTCTTGGTATGTCAAACGTTATATTGGAAGGGGACTAAATCAGGTGATGGCTGGATGTTAAGTAGGTTGGCAGTAGCCAGAATGCTTGTACATCCAGACCCTTGACACCCCCTTAAGGGGTTACTCTGGTGCATCAGGAGGGAGCTTTTTTTCATGGCTGCTGCCTGATGCTCCGGGAGCTGTTTACTAGTTGGAACTAGTCTGGTCAAGTGCTCTCCTTTACTGAGGCAGAGACGGGTTCTGTGGTATTTCTTGACAATTGGGGTTTTGGCACCTTGGAACTTTACTAGATAGGTGTTGTGATCTGGTCTGTACTTGATGATTCTTCCTGGTCCCCAGTGTACCAAGTCTAGTTTCTTTCTGTTACCAGCTAGAACCCAGACAGGGAAGTCAATGGGAAGTGATTCCTCTGTGGAGGTTATCTTTTGTGTTTTGAGCCTCTTTATTTCTGCTATTTTAGCTTTGAGGCAGATGTGTTGTAGGTTCGGTGCTTGTTCTACTGTGGGGGGTTTCCCTGGGGGGATCTTTATATATGGCTGTTTGTTGTGTATGATTATTTCTGGTTTGTACCCGTAGGTTAGCTCAAATGGTGAATAGCCTGTTCCTTGATTGGTGCGGACTTGGGATACTAGTAATGCATGTTTCACTTATAGCAGCCATTTGTCTTTGGCTTTTCCATCCATTGTTTTCTCTAGGGTCCTGATAAGGCTGCTGTTGAGGCATTCCACCCTGCTGTTGGCCTGTATAGAGAGGTTTTGGAATGTTTAATTTTTTTGCATTTTAAGTTGTCATTTACTACGTGACCTGATAACTCTGTTGCTCCATCAGTTATGATGTAGTCTGGAGTACCGTAGTTGGCTATGATTGCTTTGTTTTTGAAACAGTTGATGGTTTCTGCTTTATGGTCCTTTGTTGCCCAGCAGATGGGCCAGTGTGTGGCAAAGTTGATAGCTACAATTAAGAAATGTTGATTTTTTTTCTGGGAAGGGGCCCACTACATCCAGTTCCCAAACCTTGAATGGTTCAGGGTCTGGTACTGGGTTGATTGTTGGCTGAGAGGCCTTTGTACTGGTGTATTTCTTGCAAACTGTGCACTTTTTCAGAATATCAACTATATCCTTTTTGAGGTTGGGCCACCATACTATCTCTTTTAGTGTGAGGTATAGGTTGTTAGCATTTATATGTCCTAGTAGGCGGTGATGTCTTAGTATGGTGTCAACTCTTTGTGCAAGTGGGATGTACAGGACATGTTTGTTGTTAAAAATTTGGTATACTGTGCCATTTGATACATGGAAATACTTTTTGTTCCTTACTAATGTATCATGGGTCAGTTGATGTGTTGAGGGGTCTTTCCCTTTGGTTTTATACTCAGTGTTGTACAGGTTAGGCCAGTCAGGGTCCAGGTGGTCAGGGTGATCCTCTCTAGGCTGACATAGTCTAGAGAGAGCATCATCTGTGACCAGATCTTCCCCCTTTTTGTATTGGATATCCAAATTAAGCTGTTCCAGAAAGGACATCCATTTGGCTTGTTGCAGTGCAAGTGTGTTCTGAGTTTAGAAATAGATTAAGGATTTAATTTCAGTTAGTACTCAGACGTTTAAATGTCCTTCCAGATAACATCTCCATTTCTTGCATGCGTGATTTATTGCTAGCAATTCCTTATTGTGTATTGGGTATCTCTGCTCATAAATAGTTAGTTTTCTGCTTTTGTAACAAAATGGCAGGAAGTTTTTCTGCCCTGGCTGGTGGATGCGCAGGACTGCGCCAATGGCGGTGTTGCTGGCATCTGACTTGAGCTTGTAGCACTCATTGTTATTAGGGTATTGCAAGATTGGTGCTTTGATCAGAGCTTGTTTTAATAAATGAAAATTCTTATCACATTCTGGAGTCCAGATGAATTTCTTTTTGGCATTACCCTTTGTTAATTCATTGATTGATGTGGTTAGTTTTTTTGCAGTCTTTGATGTATTTCCTTAGGTAAGCTACCATACCGAGAAAGCATCTAACTTGTTTAACAGAGGTGGGGCGTTGCATGTTGTTTATGGCTTTAATTTTATCTGGATCTGCTTTGATAACACCATCAGAGACAATGTGGCCCAAGAACAGGAGTTCATTTTCCATAAATTGGCACTTACTTTGTTTTGCATAAAGTTTGTGCTTTGCAAGTTGATTGAGTGTCTTGCAGACATGTGTGAGGTGTTCCTCTTTTGTTTTTGATAATATGATAATATTTTCAAGGTAGCATAATGTATTTGAGAGACCGTTTAGTGCTTGGTTTATCATAGTGACAAACATCACAGGAGCGTTGGTCATCCCAAAAATCATTACTCTACATTCAAAGGATCCAAATTGTGTGCAGAACGCAGTTTTGGGTACTGTAAATTCAGAACCTGAAGGTAAAAATTTGGGATTGTCAAATCCTTGGTCCAAATTTCAAATCACTTTTGCAGGATGGCCTTTTTTAATTAAATTGATTTTTTGAGTATTTATTTGAATATTTGAAAATGCGGGAACTCATAGACACTTTGCAAAGTTCAAGTTGAACTGCATATTTTCAATAGACAAAATGAACTAACTGGAATCAGATTTGAAGCGTTCAAATCCACCAACCATTTTCATTAAGTTTACTATGTTTTTTGAAATTGCAGGATTGTCAAATCCAAGAACCAAATTTCAAATCACTTTTGAATGCCACTAGTAAACTCAGATACTAATTGCAGGAACTGGAGTCCAAATTTAATGTACACTAAGCACACTAGGAAACACCAACCCAAATAAAGAGCTCCACCACAACTAAAATCAAACTAAAGATTCAATCTCAATAACCATAATTAGACATAACAAGTTATTAAACTTTAAAATAATCCAAACCCGGAAAGTATACAATATTATTCACTTCAAATCACAGATATAGAAACTCTGCTAGTACTCAAGGCTAATTCAAGAGAAAATAACTACCCACAACTAAACCAATAACTCCAAATAAATACATATTTAATCTAATATATATATATTTTTATGGACCGTCAATTGCATTCCCAACCCACTCCTGCATCAGCCCGCGGAGCAGCCTGTCCACGAGGGCATCCCAGAGGGTCCAAGAACAGACCCAGAACCCAACTTGAGGGGAGTCATGCTGATACACAGGCCTCCCAAGGTGTCAGCACCAGCCAACCACCTCCCGCATCCCAAGCCAGAACTATCAGCTTGCATCCCAGGAAGAAGCCACTTTCAAGGCCTGCTACCAAAGTCACCTACACCAGGGTCACCAGGAACGCTGAGGTTACTTACACCTCCACTGTTTGCCCAGTTGTCACCCGGCCCCGCACTCTTGACCCAAGAGTTGCTACTTCCTGCCCCTGTGTCTTTGACACCACCTACAAGCCATTGGACACCACTGAGGAACCATCTGCGCCTATTGTGCATTCAACCATTGACGGCACCACTGCAAGCAAGCATGATCCCACCTTCTACACAAAGAACCCCGTCCCCTGTGTCAAGTCTGGTAGCCAGGATGCCGTGGTATCTGCCAAGGGCCGGCGTTGGTTGACAGATAGTGAGTGTAAATCTCTCCTAAACTGCTTGAATGGGGGAATGGCGGTTTGGGATATTGCGTCCCAATTTGGTGTCACGGCCCGATACATTGCTGATATCAACACCAAGTATGGCAACACTGGGCAAATTGCCAAATCCACCAAGGCTAAGTGGCAGCCCAAACTCCTTCAGCCTGTTTGTATTGATGCAATCAAGCAGTGGGTAGCCAAGGATTGCCACCTGGACACACTTGCTGTTCAATCAATACTTGCCACAGAGTTTGGTCTTTCTGTTTCTAAAACCCTTGTTTATAAAGCAATGGTTGATTTGGGCTTCTCATGGAAGGTGCTTGGAGTTTCTCTGTATAATAAGAACAGTGAAAAGACCATCAAGGATTGACACATTTTTGCCAAGACATATCTGGCACTAAAGGAGACTGGGAATGTCCAGTTCTTCTATATTGACAAATTGTTGTTTTCCTCCTCACTCAGGTCTAGGCATGGGTGGGTTGAGAAGGGGTCCAAGGACGGCGTAGCCCATTGTGCAGCTGTCCGTTCCCAGACCTATTACATGGTTGCGCTTCTTGGTCCTTGCAGGTTGAACTAGTATCAGATGATTAAAGGCTCCCATAACAGCGGGACCTTTCTTGATTTTCTCCAAGCCGTCAAGGAGTACCTTTGGATAAATTACAGCGGCACAACCAACGTTGTTGTGCTTGATAATGTTGGGCTCCACAAAGTGGATCTGGTTGTGTCTGAATTCCCCCATCAAAAAAACAGCCATTCTGCCAGCCACCGCCTTGCAGACTTCCCAATGAGACTCCTCTTCCTTCTGCCTTATTCTCCATTTCTGAATCCAATTGAGGAGGTGTTTGGTTGGATAAAGAATAAGGTGAAACAAGGCCTCCTTCAGGACACTGAGGATCTCTTCAACATTCTTGAGATCAGCTAATTTGAGATGCCACCCAATGTGGTGGTGGCTTTCTATGAGCACTTGGAATCCTTCCTCCCAAAAGCCCTGGCCTCTGAGTTAATCAGATAAATGGGCACTCTAGGTTTTATTTAGTTTTAATTTTATTTTTTGTTTTTATTAGGACTCAATAATTATTATTTATATATAATAATGTGATGTTTGATTGTATTATAGACATATAAGAATATGTAGAAAAAGTAAGTAAAATTAATTATACTAGGTAAGATGGAAATATTTTTATTATAATGCACTGAATATTATTATTGGCTTTTGCACTAACAAATGAATAAATTAAAAAAAGATAGAAATAAATTAGTTTATTTAAATAATTGTGAATCCTTGATGGTACTTTGGCTTTTTTAAGCCACAAATTGGACCTTGCATATCATCATCTGATCCTTGTTATTTCAGTGCCACTATAGCCACACAACACAACCACCAATGATTTTCATGTATTGCTTACTAATTAGTACTTAGGACGTGGGTCAAGTATATTGAATATGTTTATCAAATCACATTACAAGGGAAAGGTAATTAGAGTTCTAAACAATCATTTGTTTAGAACAATAGTGGAGTGGGCCGCATGGTGAGGATAAATTCAATTCTTGATGTTTATCTATGTGATAAATAAACCCGTACTCAACGAGCTAATAAATAAAAACATTTTTAACTTATTTTTAATATTTGACGTGGTTGCAACTTTAACTAATGTCTTTTAATATATTTAGATATATTAATATCATAATTTACATACTAAAATTTAAAATAAAAATTAAAATATTAAAAGTAAAATTATAATTATAAATCTTAAAAGTTAAATATTAAAGTTTAAATAATCAAAATATAACAACTTTTTTAAATTGTGCTTTATTCAATATCAAAATATTTGAATAAAAAATTTTAATATTGTAATATGTATTATTAAAATTTTAATATTAACTTTTAGATACTAAATTTTTTAATATTTAAATATGTTATATTAAAATTTTTATAGTAAAATTTTAATAATACATATTACAATATTAAAAAATTTAGTGTTAAAATATAAAAAGTAAAAAAATTAATTTGCAAGGGGAAAATATTTATTAGGGGATGCTAACTGCAAAGGGAATGTGATTATTCTGGGGAATTATACCCCAAAATGAAAATTTCAGCTAATGCATCTAATTGGATCCACGTACTCTTCTGTACGTGGTGGACAACCCTGGATGTGATTGCTAGAGGAGTGGCGCCCTGTACCACAGTGGTTGCTGATTGTTTGATAAAAGGCAAGAAGGTGAGCAAATTGACTAGTAGGTTTTTTGGGGGGGCACATAGTACCTGTATAGTGTTGCCAATGCAAATGAGTCATAGAGGACATGCTCAACTGTCCTGTATCCCTGTGGTGTCTTCTGGTGGTTGAGGGCTACGCGGCAAATATCCATTTTAATAGGTACATCCTCCAACTTTTTGATGTTGGTTTTTAATATGCAGTGAAGGAGGATTCCCAGTTATACTGCAATGTGGATTCTTTGCAAGGTATACTTTTCTGAGAACATGCATAATTTTTTGAATGTTTGAACTAACCTATTAATATAGGATGTTTGGTTGAACTTGAAGAGGGTTCCGGGGGCGCCCAACTTGAATCAGCCCCCCAGGCCTCGGCAAACAAAATAAATAAAGGTTTAAAATAATTCACAAGGACTGCATCCCCAACTTTATTTGATAGTGCCTTAAAAATTTCATTAAAAATTGCGGATTTCAAATATTCATTTCCTATTTGAAAGTTGGTTTTTATTAAATTCTTTTCATATTTGTTGATGTTTGTGAAGGGGAATCATTGAATGCTTTTGTATATGTATTCATCAAAGTTCAGTTTGATATCCCCGCAAATTTCATTAATTTCTTTGATTTTGATATTTAATCCTAGTTCATATGCTTCCCTTATCCATGCCAAGCACCCTGCAGGTGGTGAATATTCCCTATCTTGAGCTTCAATATTAAAATAATTATTCATATTTTGTTGAATTATTTTATTTATTTGGTTTTTATTTATTTAATTTACAGGGGCCACCAGTGACTGGGAACCCCCATAAAACCAACTTGGTGTATAAGCCGCCACTTCTGCAACCTCATCCCCATTCCTGGTGATGACTAAAATAAATATAAGTAAAACATAAAAAGACTTACTAATTGTTTCCCCTGTGGCCCCTTAGCCACAGGCGCCACTTCAGCAAACTTCATGAGTGTTGGATGCTCTTCATTAATTTTTCTAGGCTTAATTTTTCTTATATTTCTTGCAACTTGTGTTTCTTCTTGGTTTTCATTTGATAAAATTTCTGTATTTCTTGAAGCGCTTCTGCTTCTTGCTTGTGTTTCATTTTCATCTGTTTCCATTTGGTCAGTTTCCTCTTCATTGGCGTTGATTTCCTTTTGAATTTCTGTTCCTTCAATTAGTTTGATCTTATTGTTTTCTTTGGCCCCCTGCCAGAACTCCTACAAATTGTAGGCCACGTTGTTGAACTTCAGACTTGATAAAATTGTTCCCTGTAGATTAAGTAATGCTTCTTTGTTCTTTTCATCTATAATATTCCCCAATTTATCCAGATCATCTTCTTTTGACTGGATTAGTGGCTGGCCCTTGTTACCCAGCTTTCCTGTCACTATTTCCCTGACATTTCTTTCTATTTCAACAACCTTTTGCAGGTGTACTTCTAATTTGTTGATCAAGTTATAGATTGTTGACATATTGTTTGAATTCCATCAAAAACTGGTTTTTATAGTACTATCTTCAACAGATACATATTTTTCATCATCATTAATAAATTAAAGACAATAAACGTAAATATTGGATTAGAATATTGTCACAGTAGGTTTCATAATGCCAGGCATTGTTCACCCAAGCAAGAAGGCTCAAAAAGCCGGGAAACCTGTATCAAAATTCACCAAGTTAATGGATTTAAACCAAACAGCCAATCAAAAATGGGTCACGGCTGCTCCACTCTGCCAGCCAAAACCAACTCCCCTTTCCAAGCTGATGTTGATAAATTGGCGTAATTTAAGGGTCACCAAATATGAGCTTGTTAATTGGCAGGGTTGTCAGAAACTGGTCATTCAAGGGTTCTTTGCAACCTGGACCAGATACTCACTTGACAGTGTGGAAGGAATAGGAGGTCAAGACTCAGGTGGTATTACTTAGTCAATTTTTCTAATATATATTGAATAATTTTCCCTGTTTCAACTCTAAGAGTTGAGTCCTCCTAAATTTACTCAATAAAAATCAATTATCTCAAGTTCTAATTTTAAATTTTAAAAATGCAACCTGTGATTAGGTTGTTGCAGTATATTCTGTACAATCTGATTCTGAACAGATTCATTTCAGGAAGATGGGGCCATGCATCTGGAACTTTGTTGTTGGTGCCACAAAATGTCAATTTCATGCCAGCCAATTTTGTAGCTCCTCCCCCCATTCTTGAAACAGAAAATTGTGTCACCTCTCAATGCCCAGAATTTTACACCAAAGAGGCATTGATGTTTTCCCAAGTCATTTATCTTGGTTTACTTTGGTTAGGATTAATTGTTTTGCTTAATCCTGGTATTACAATTGGAAAATTTACCAAAAGATATTTAAAGCTGTGTTGGTGGTTAATCATCAATTCTATTTAGATTTGGGTGGTAATTCCCCATCACTTAGAAACAGCTTTATACTATCCTGCAATTTCCGTCACAAATATTGCAATTAGACGTCAACTCTTGCTATTTTGAGATTGTGCATAACCCAATGCATTTTGTTTAATAAAATTCACTGAAAACTAGGTCTTCTCATTAAAATTTAAAATAAATTGATTGTGTTTATATTAGGGCCATTAACGCTTAGTACAAATATTGATACATAGTGCATTTTACAGCCTATATATTTACTTATTGGTAATAATTCTATAAACTTTTAGTTGGATTTTGTGAGGTAATAATAATGTAATGTGTTAACAAATTACTGTTTATTGTCATTAATTGGCTGATTTTCTTTGCTGTGGCAATTGTGCATTTTCTGATATTTATGCACTAGTATCCAATTTTTGGCTTCACATCCAATTGCACAGGCCATAGGAAAAAAAGCCGCCACCCCAATACTGGATGTGGTTGGGATGGCAGCTTGTTTTCCTATTGCCTGTGCAATTGGATATGAAGCTAACCAATTGGATACTAGTGCATAAATATCAGAAAATGCACAATTGCCACAGCAAAGAAAATCAGCCAATTAATGACAATAAACAGTAATCTATTAACACACTACATTATTACCTCGCAAAATCCAACTAAAATTTTATAGAATTATTACCAATAGGTAAATATATAGGCTGTAAAATGTACTATGTATCAATATTTGTACTAAGCGTTAATGGCCCTAATATAAACACAATCCATTTCATTGAATTATAATGGAAAAGGCCAAGTTTACAATGGATTTTATTAAACAAAATACATTGAGTTATGCACATAATATCAAAATATCAAAATATCAAAATTTGACGTCCAAATGCAATATTCCAATGCAATATTTACGTTTATTGTCTTTAATTTATTAATGATGATGAAAAATATGTATGCTCATAATTTTAAGCTATTTGTAAAATGTACAACATTGTATTAATTATGGGAAATGTTGATAATGTAAAAAGAAAATATTATTAATTATGAATTGAAAGAGAGATATCAATTTTAATAAGTTGTCACAAATAAAAGATTTATTTACTAATCAAAGGACGGGAAGGGGAGGGAATGGGCCAAATGAACATTGCCTTCATCTGCGCCTGTGAAAGAAGCGGCATCAGAGATAGTGGGGTGGGAATGGGTGGTGGCTTGGGAGTCATGGTTGGAAGGCAGGTGGCTTGATGGGGGTCAGGGAGGCAGGGTTTGTTGACTGGGAAGGGGCAGCAAGAGCTGATTGCTTCAATTGCTCAAATTCATCTTCTGTTATATGCAGGCTTGACAAAATGGATGGAGTGGTGTGGGGGGAGGCAGGGGTCCTTTCTGGACTTATCACTATCACTTGCATAGAAGATGATGAGATCAAATAAGTCCTAGACAGACGTGGAAGGGAAAAGCTCATACCCCTTATCAATTTAGGTGCATAGTTTGTTGTAGGTGGCAGGCTTTAAGCGCCTGAGGGCAGAACCAAAATTGTAGAGACATACATCTGCAAGATGCATGTCAGCATAGTTGATGGGGTAGGAACAGTAGGTATGCCCTGTAGCCCTTATTTCTTGGGTTGTCCATTCCCGCTGCTCCATCTCTGCACTCAGTACAACTGTGTGCACAGTGTTTTGTGTGGCCCACTCCTCCAGCATGGCCTTGAGCTCTGTCTGGTAGGCATACCCATCTGTGGTGTTTGATATTTCTGAGTAATAATTGGCGCCCAATGGGGAAACTGCCAATAAAACCCCAACAAACCAATACAATATTGGGCCGCGCTTGTACACATCAGACTGGATACGCTTCTCTCCAAAGTCTTGGATACTTGCAGATATCTTAGCATACAACAGGAAGATTACACCATTACGGGCTCTCATTGCTCTTCCTTTGATAAAATTAATAATAGTTGAATTTTAGGGGTCAGTGTCCACCAAAATGGGGCCACTGAGAACTTGATTGGACAAGATTCTAGCAGCAACCACAACTTTGTGCATCCACAAATTCACCATTCTTTTGTTGATGAAGATGCTGTAGAGTCCCAACTGGAGACGTACCTGGACCAGGGGCATCCGCGAGTCACGTTCCATAATGGCCATCATGAGAGGGTGGGCTTTTTCACCTTTGGTTGAGGTACAAGCACCAGTTGGGGTCTTCTTGGCGGGGGGCCACAGTTGGTGTGAGCTCGCAGGGTTGCAGCCACAGTAGACTTTGCAAACCCCATTGTGGCTGCAATTTCCCCAAGGGACATAAGCTTCCCTTGCTTTTCAACCATTTTGAGAACAATCTCTGGAGTGATTAGTTTTCTTCTGTGTCTTGCAGGCTGATTGGCCGGGGGAGGGATGTGTTCATCACGGGAACTGGTCAATGCCATCTGATTGGCTGTTTTGGGGTCCTGGGCTCTCTGGGTGACCCCATGGCTAAAATGGCTGGTTCTGGATGCTATTGCTGATAAGGGATTTGGGTTAGCAGCTGCCTGTGTGTGATGGGCAAACAGGACCATGCTTGAGGATGCAGGAGAAAGAACAGACTCCTGGGCAGTGCTTGCAGAGGGGCCTGTGGGTTAGAAGTGGCCATAGACAGAGGCTTCACTGTTGAGAGACCCAGTGTAGCCCTGCATAATTTTTTCAAGGCCAGGGAACAGCTTGTTGACTTGGTTGTTATTGGAAGAAGACATAATAAATTTTTATTAAAATTTTAAACTCAAGAAGAGGAATTTATATTTTAGTCAATTTTATTGTTATATATGTTAATTTTGTGAATATTATGATCTAAATTTTAGCTGTCCTAAATTGGAATAGGGTTATTTTTGAGAATGCCTATGATTTCTAAAAGAATCATTACAAATCCACTCTAGATTCTTTAGCATCCTTTTTGAGACACCCATAAATTATATTTATTTCAAATTCATTGCAATTATGATTTGAAACTTGGTTCTTGTATTTGACAATCCCGCAATTTCAGATTTGTTAATTTTCACATGATGTCTATGATTTGTTTGACATCCAGGAAATCTCAAATCATACATAAGAATCCTGCATTTCTAATTCATGTATCCTGCAGTTGTTTGCTGGGTTTTGTCTTTTGTTAGTTGAGTTATCTGCTCAAGAGATTCAAAATTTGCCAATTTAAATAAATCAAAAAAAGTCAAACTAAATGGTTGATTTTATTAAATGTTTTAATTCTCACTCAGCTGAGTTGCCTGCAAAAGTGATTTGAAATTTAGACCAAGTATTTGACAATCCTGCATTTTTATGTTCAGGTTCTGAATTTACAGTATGTTCTTTTCCTTTACTTCAACTTGGTTGTAACCTGAGGTGAGGTCAATTTTGGAGAAAAATTTGGTACCTGAGAGTCTTGCAAACAGATCCTCTATAAGTGGAAGAGGATATTTATTCTTTACTGTGCTTGCATTTAGTGCTCTGGAGTCATTTACTAGACAGAGTGCCTTCCTTTTTCTTTACTAAGAATACTGCTGCCCCCATGGGGATTCAGACGGGCGGATGAAGCCTTTAGCTAGGTTGTCCTCAATGTGTGTTTTGAGGGTTTGGGTCTCCATGGGGGAGATTCTGTAGAGGGGTGCAGGTTTAGGCATGGCCTTGCATAATTCAATGCCATGTTTGACCTCCTGTTTGGGGGGTAACTCTGTGAGATCTTCTTTGATTACGTGAGTGTATTCATTTAGGAGTGCCGTGAGTTCTGGGCATTGGATCTTTTGTGTTTGTATGTTATTGAACTAAGTGTACCTCATTATATGAAGGGTACTTTCTTTGGTTAGATGTTCTGAGTCATCTTGGTTTATGACCTGGACAAATACTGTGTCTCTTAGAATGAGTTCATTTGGTTCTTTTAGGATGTTGAAGTTGACTCCATTATGTTTGATGGTCATGGTTTTTGTTTTCCAACATACGCTGGGTTCACTTGGATAAACCAGCTCATGCCTGCTACAATTTCATAGTTTATATTGTTCATGGCAAGTCCTTTGATGGACGTTTTGCCTTGGAGGTCAATTCTGAAGGGAGTTGTTTTGCCTTTGAGTAGAACCTTTAATTTATCTGCCATACTGGCATATTTGAAGTTGGATTTGACAACTGGTATTTTATACCTGGTTACAAAAGGTTTGCTAACCATAGTGTGTTGTGCACCAGAGTCAAATAAAAAAATTTTACATGTGATTTTTAAGTTCATGGATAGACAAGAAGTTGTGAGTGATCTTTAATTTTTATGCTCATAAAAATGAAGCATTGCGGGACACATGGGATGCAAGCAGCAAAGTTTGTGCCTTGGTACAGTTTCTTGTCAAGTTGGGGGAAGACAGGGACACTTAAGCCTGTTCCCCCTCATCTTTTCCCTGTTCCTCTGTTTCAAGACCTTTGAGGTCAGAGAATGTGGGATCAGATTCATAGCAGGTTGCTATTTCAGCATTGTTAACTTTGATGGTGTCCTCTTTCTTGGGATGGGAGCAGTTTGTGCTTTGGCTGTGATTGCCATTGTTGAGATTGGAGTTGCTGTTGTTATGGTTGGTATTTTGGAGTTTATTGCCATTGGAGTTTTCTCTGCCATTGCCATTGTCATTGGAGGCGTGGTTGCCATTGTGTACAGCATATTCCATGTTGGCGCGTTTTTCCGTGTGCTTGGCTTCTGTAATGAGCGCAGGCATGGAGGTGTTAGCCTTTGGACAGATGAGGGCAGCAACAGAGGGTTTCATTCTGTTGATGAATGATGCTCTGGTATGTACGTTGTCAGCTTGAGCTGGGTTTTGGATTTTGCAATGTATTTCCTCAAATTTGTTGGCGTAAGCTGCGATAGTGGTCTTCTGAGGAAGATCACTGAGCTGTATTGCAATGTCTTGGAGGGATTCAGCAACACGGAAATTGTGGGTGATGTCTGCTTTGAACTCTTCCCAGTTGTCAAGCTGGTTGTCAGTTTGTGAGCCAACCCAGGTGGCAAACCAGTTAGCTGCAGCCTTGTACAGGCGCTTGCTGGCTTCCTGGACCCATTTCTCATGGGGAATGCAGCTGGCGCAGAGTTTGGCAGCTGAGTGATCTAGCCAGTTGATGATGTTTTCTTTGTTTTTACCAAAGAACTTTCCAATTCAATTTTTTTAATGAGTGTCACTTCACCTGTGATAGGTAGTATTGTGTTTGTTTGTGGTTGAAGAGATTGGCTGTATTAAATAATCTTGGTGCATGCTTTGGGCATGACCAGACCTTCAAATACGGTGTATCCACTGGGTATATCTTTTTCAATGTTGTGGGTGCGGAAGTAAGTTTTCCAGGTATCCTGGATGTGGCCTGGTTGAGTACGTGAGCAAAGGTGGGTGGGTTTTGGTCAGTTATTTTCTCTCTCATGGGCATGGTCAAAAAACTGTAGCTGCTATCAGTGATAAGGAGCGCCTTTTGAGGAAGCTTCAAATATTGAATTAAGAAAGAAGAGAAGTATATTTATTTGGATAATACTTTAGACTTATATAGACTTGGTTGTGGTGGGGATTTAGTTGAATCAAACCTAGGGGTTGATCATGTGCTAGATGGGTTTGAGCCACTGGATACTTGGACAGTCAGGTGATATTGCTTGGTTACCATTCTCGGTATGTCAAATGGTATATTGGAAGGGGACTAAATTGGGCAATGGCTGGATGTTAAGTAGGTCGGCGGTAGACAGAATGCTTGTATATCCAGACCCTTGACATTAGGAACAAGAGAAAAGAATTAAAAGAGATAAAAATAAAGAAAATCTTGAAGAAATAAATTGTGAAGAAAATAATAAATAAATATTTATTTATTTAAAAGAATATAGCAGAAGGAAGGGAAGATTGGTTCAAGAACAGGGAACCATTTGATGCTTTGGTGCGCAAAGTATTAATGTTTTGAGCGGCAAGAATTAATTTCCTAGTTGTATCATAGTGGAACTTCAGAAATGGTGAGTTTTAGACACTTCAATCATTGGTTGATTTGAGAGCATGTTTACTGATGAATCTGATTGTTTGGAAGCCAAAAGCTTAAAGTATGAGAAAAAATAGTTAATCAATACTTTAAGCTTTTGAGAAAGTAAGTATTTAAGCTTATTTTACTATACAAGAAAGTAAGCACCAATAGTTTAAGCTTTTAGAGTAAGCCATTATGAAGAAAGAAACATTGAGAAAAGGTCACTATAAGAAGAAGGCTAGCTGAAAAGTTGACAGGGTCTTTTGGAAATCTTTTGGTTGCAAGCAGGAGTTTGGTTTGGCGCTAGATCAGCATCTTATTGGTTACATGTCTGGTTGGTTTGCAGTAACTAGATGTCTTTTAAAGCGTTAAGAATTCTTTTATGAAGGAGTAACTGTTCAAAATGACTCCAAACAGTGACAAATCAGAATGTTTCTAAGTGGAAGCAGAGCAAGAGCAATAGCAGAAACAAGAACAAGAACAAGATCATGGAAAAGACCAAGGCCAAGGTCAAGACTAAGAACAAGTTATACCACTGTCAGAGATCCACTCATTTAGGAGCTTTTCCCAAATAGAATGGAGGAGAGCACCCAGGTTGAATATGACCAGAGTGGTTCTGACTGGTATCCCTATCATCAACATATGGAGGAGATGTCCTAGAAATTTTAATCTCCCCAAAAAGGGATCAAAGTGGTTCAATAAGTAGTAAACACCAATATATCCCAGGATCAGCCAAGGTGCCTGGGGGTGTATAATAGGAGGAAAGCAGGCAGCTTTAACATACGGGGCATGGCAGCAGCAAGGTCCAAAGCAATACTAAAAGGAGCCCTCATATTTATCAGTTGGAGTTTGATATGGAGCTTTGAAGTTCACATTGGCTCAAAAATATCCCAGAAGCATACAGAAACCCCACACTAGGGGAGGGGCTTCATGCTGTTGAGAATGAACACAATTTCTACTAATCAGTTAAAATTTGAAAATGTAGAATTTATTGTGAATGGTGAAAGGAATAAAATTGTTGGGAAAATCTGCTCTGGAGAAAGATTTTAGCTTAAATACTGAAGGGGGAGTGGGTGAGTACTGTGTAAAACCTAAGATCCTGCAAGTTCTGGAGGTAAAGTATTGCTTTTAAAGGCTGAATCTTGCTGCAGACTGCAAAACAAGAAGAAGTAAGGCTTTGGTTCACTTGCAGGATGAAGTTGGGCTGGTCACTGTGGGGTTCCTGTCCACCAGTCCCCAAAGTGTGTCCTGGGTCATAGCCAGAGACCAGCTGGCTGGGATTGTCATTCTCTAGTAAGGGAAAATGTATCTCAGAAATATGTATAGGGGTTGAAATGGGCTTTTATTTACTCTCAGAAGGAAGATCCCCTTAGAAGCCTTCTGGTATATTGTCAGGGATCCAGTCTTGGGTGGGCAGCCTGTTGTTTTCAGGGGTAACTCAGGCCAGGTTTTTTGCGGGTAATGCCCACCACAAGAGGGGAGCTAACTTTAAAAGGTATGAGGCAGACTTCCCCACCCAAGACCACGGGCTGGCAGCCAGGATTATAGTGTCAATCACCCCTGTGAGGGTGATGTACACAATCCCAAACAGCTTGCCAGTATGATTGGTTGGAAGGTTGGGTGCAGAAGCAGGCATGGGTTTTGGTGTCACAAGCGGATCCATGGACAGGCTGTAAGCAGGGAGATGATTGAATTTTCCTCTGAACAACTTGGGTGTTGAAAATATCCACGGGCCTTGTCGGTTGTATCTAATAGTGGATTGTATGCGGGCCAGGGGATCAAGTTTGATTATCTTTTCTGGGGTTTATACCTTGTATTCAGACTTCAGAGGGTAGTCAGTAAAATAGACAGGTTCAAAGGGTACACCAGGAGGACAGAAAACAGCAGGCGGAGGGGCAGGCGGGCCAGGAAATCTTGAACTGAATTGGTAGACAGCAAATACAAAATAAGGCAATAGATGTATGAGCCAAATTAACATAACCTTTACTCAAAAACGGCAATAAGTTTGGAGCACAGGGTCCTTGGGTTTATATAGTACCCCCCTCCAAACTTAACATTTTCCATGGGGGGTCCAACAAGGCATTGGGAAGGCCAGGGCCAGGGGAACTGGGTGCTTGGGTCCAAAGGCAGCAAAATGGCACTTGGCCTGGGAGTTCTTTCATTGGTCAAGAGTCTCAATTTGACTACCTGATTATCTGACTTTAGTGTTGTGGTCATGGGACTGGGCCGCAGGCCCATGCCTTTTTCCTGGGTTTGCTCTTGATTGGCTGCTGGCGTAGACTTCAAGTTCATGAAGCTAATAGTTGCCAGATTGGTACCTCCATTAGGCATGGTGATTAATCCTCCATTTGGTGCAATGATTTCTTTGGTTTGTCTCTTTTTACTGCATGAGTCAATACACTTGGTATCAGCTTGTGGGGGCTCAATCCCAGAAAAAAGCGGGCAGGCAGTCCCGCGGTCCACAGGCCTGGCAGCCCAAAGGAACCCAGGTTCAGGGTTTGATCCCTGCTCCCAGGCCCAGGTTTCTAGGGAGGAAGAATTGTCAATCCTGACATATATGGTCTGGTGAGTCAGGGAAACAATATGGGTTTTAATACTTGTAGTCCTCCAACAATATCTTGGACTCCTTATACTTGGTCTTGGACTCCTGCACCTTAGTCTTGGACTTCTGCTCCTTAAACTTGGACTCCTGTGCTGTGCTTAGAATACAGCTTTTTATTCTTAGGATTCTGCTCTGTTATCTTGGGCTTCAGCTCTCTTTATAGATCCAGTGGCCTTGTTATTCCACTTGTATAAGTCCAACCAAACTCCTGCTGGTGATCAAAAGGCTTCCAAAAACCTTTTAGCAGAAACTTAAAAGACCCGTAAAGACTCTGTCAAAGACCCAAAAAAGACTCAGAAAGACCCTGTAACTTTCCAGCTAGCTACCTTTTTATAGTGTCCTTTTCCCAACGGTTACTACTTCAAAATGACTTTCTTCAAAAGCTTAAACCATTGCCGCTCACCTTTTCCTATAATAACTTAAGCTTACATTCTTACTTTCTCAAAAGCTTAAAGTATTAATTCACTATTTCCTTGCTTATACTTTAAGCTTTTGGCTTCCAACCAATCATTTTCATCAGGAAACCTTCCAGAACTCAATCAATGAATTCAGAGCGCAGAAATAGACCATTTCTAAAGTTCCACTGGGATCCAACTAGGAAAATAATTTCCACAGCTCAAACCACTCAAAGCAACAACTCTTTGCACACCAAAGTGTTAACCAGTCCATTATACCAGCACCAATTCTCCCTGTATTCAACCTAATCCCATTTAAATAGTAGAATACTATTTGAACTGTTCTTTTTGGACCTCTTCAACGTTTTCCCCATATATTTACAAATCTTGTAAAATCTAAGGAAAACATCCCACCAAAACAACTTTGTATCTACTCTCATAGCAACATATCTTTGTCTATCCTAGGAACTTAATAAATATCTTACCCACACTTCTATCCACATTTCTTCTTGAGTTTACTACTAAATCAAGGCAAAACATTCCACATTTTACCACCTTGGCAAATCAATTTGGCAAAATCTTGGCTCCTTTCACCGGACTAACAGTTCTTCATCATCTTCTGATCCTTTATCCAGCTCCTGTATCATGATCAGCTAATCCTACATCATGATCTTCAACCACATCTTCCAGCTCTTCAGCTTAACCAGAAATCAGTTCATCTTAGACAACAAACAGCTCATATTAATCTCTAAACAGTTCATCCCAGTCTTCCAACAGCTTATCAGTCCTCTGGCTACTCCTTTATCATGACCAGCTACTCCTGCATCATGATCTCTGAGCTCTTCAACTTATCCTCACTAGGAACCACCTTGGTTCCACCTGTACAAAGAACCCTTTTTGATTCCAAACTTCAATATGAACCAACAGTCCCTCAACTAGTCTTCACTGTGATCAAACAGTCCTTCTTACTAGTCTTCTCTGCTGATTCCGCAAACTACCTTGGTTCTTTATCTCAGTCCCTGTTACCAGAACCTGTAGACCCAGGCATGAGTCTACATTAAATTTGAGTTTGACTGGGCCCTTGCAAGTGGCACTCTAATTAGGCCATTCAACCATAGATCAATGTATATGTGTTGTTTTTACTCACCCAGGTGATTAAGTCTGGGCTTTCAGCTGCAAAGTAATCAGCTCTACTTCCCAGAGGCCTGATCACACCAAGTTCTGCAGCTTCTTCCCTGAGCAAACCGCCTTGATCACACCTCTGAGAAAATATATGCCCTCCAATGCACACTCTGGGTTCTCCCCAAAGCTCTCATAGAGACATAAACGAGGATACCCTACTAGTCTGTTAGATAGGATGCTTGCTCACAAATCTCCTGCAAGCATATCAGGGTACGTAGAGCCCTCACAGCTCTTCTCCTCCCTGGCAGCTTGTGCTACCTGCCAGGGTTCCAAAACTTACAGCCCTGGTAGGCGTCCCCTACCATTCTGGCACATACTTCTACCCTGGCAGCCCGTGTTACCTGCCAGGGTCTAAACATTCTCCAGCCTGAGCAGCAAATGCTACCCATCAGGCAGGATCACTCCCCACCCCAAGCAGACAAAGTTCCCTGCTGAGCTATCTCATTCTTCACCCCAAGCAGCCACAGTTCCCTGCTAGGTGAAGAACTCTAGCCCACAGCAGCCAATATCTCATGCTGGGTGGAGACAACATCTGCCTCTAGTAGTCTTTACACCTACTAGCTAGGCCTTACCGTCCCTAGTAGTCATCATTCCCTACTAGGCCTCTACCTTCAACAAACAACCAAACTTTCACTTGGCCAACATTATCCCCGCCTGCAAACCATCAAACATGTGGACTGTCATAGTCACTATGTGCTGGCATGGATGGTTTTTTAGATGTGAGGTAGTTCCATGGCTTGGTTACTTTATCTGATTTTATTGGATGATTGGGACCCCTGGCATTCAATTGGGTGAAATTCTGCATTTATTATCATGCTTATTGACTAATTTAGCTGTTGGAATGTTTCTGGAATCATTAATTAATGATTTATTATCATTAGTGATGTTGTTGTCTTATGGAATCTGAGGCAATTGGTTTTTTAATATAGAATTTATATTATTATTTGAGTTTTTTCATTTGCTTTTTAAATCTGTGTATATCATTTATGCATTTGTCTTTAAATTTCAAATGTGCTTTTTTATAATCTTGTTAACAGATTCATAATCCAAAGACAACAACAAATCCAAATTTTAAATTCAGAATCATTATTATGATTTTTAATGATGTTAAAATCATAATTTTGGTTTTCTTTGTGAAAGGAATGGATTTCTTTATAACCACAGAAGGTTTCTAAGGAGATCTTTCTTCTGTGTTAATAAAGACTTTCTTGACCCCTATTATCCCTTTTGGAATTATTAAAGAGTTCACTTTTGTCTTTTTAATATAACTAGTATCCCTGAGGATGTCACTCCAACCCAGTTGGTCCCTGTCTTTGACCCAGGACACACCTGGGCAATCTTTCAGAATCCAGAGCGCCACAGTTTCAGTACCCAGAAAAGAAAAGGGAACCTGCTTTTAGACAATGAGAAATCATTATCAATCCATAAATTAGTTTCTAGAAGGATATAGCCAGTAAAACAAGGCAATCATTCTCACTTTGATATTATCTAATAAACAACTTTAGTTTATGCAATTCTAGTATTGTAAATTTTTAGGTAATAAATGTGATAGAAATTGCATGATAGTATGAAGCCATGTCTAAGTGGTGGAGGATAAACACCCAAATCCACATAGAAGTGATTATTAACCACCAAAATGGCTTCAGATGTTTTTATTTCTAAAGAAGACACTGGGGTTTAATAAGAACATTAAAGCTAGTAAGAGCAAACCTAGGTAGATTGCCTGCAAAAAGTTCAAAGAGTATTTTTAATAAAACTCTGGACATTGAGAGTTAACAATAGTCTCAGTTTTAACTTTCATAGTGAATACTTCATCATTGGAAGGCATGAGTGTAACATTGGGTGGGCCAGAAGAAATAGAACTTGGGACAGGACCTAATCATTTATTTACAATACAATTTAAAATTATATTGTAAGGAATATACTGGAGCAGAACAACTACCAGATACATTGGAATATGTTAAAATTGATCAGATAAGTTTTAGTTTTTATTTGAGAATTTAGGAGGACTTAACTCTTAAGAGTTGAACAATAGAAAAATTCCAATATGTACCAAAATTATCAACTCAGAAAACCTGCCATGAATCCATAACTCCTAAACTGCCTCATTATTGCAGTGTATAACTGGTCCAGCAAGAAAAAATAATTGTGTGATTAATTTCTGATGGGCCTTCTGATAAACGAGGGTGTATCAAGTGACCCTTAAATTATGTCAATTTTTCAGTGTCAAGTTTTTATAGATATTTGAATCCTGCAAATTAACTGGAGAAGCTGTAACACATTTTCAATCACAGCTTAATTGAGATCCTTCAATTCCAAAAAGTTTTGTAAGAGTTTCCATTATTTTCCAATTTTCTGACTGGGACAGTTTATGCCTGGCATTATAAGAACAACTGTGACACTTACAGTAGTTTTAAAAGCTATGGCAACAACCAAAAATACCTCATATTTAAACAAAATGATTTCAGATTTAAAAGAAATACAACTCTTAGGTTAAAATATACCCTCTGTTAACAGGGTTTATTGGTGTTAATGGGCAAAATGAGTCAACACAGCAACAAAGGGCTCACACACAAAGCAAAACCATTAAAAATACAATCCAAAATATATTGATTCACAAACAAAATGGTGTGAGTTGACTTTTGGTGTACATATGTTTACTATGTGAATTGGTGACAAAATACACCCAAGCAAGGTGTGTCAAAACTCAAACCAAAAACAAAACACAATAGCAACTCACTACGTAAACAAAATCACTCACGCAATGTGTAAAATGGATTGTAATCATGAATGATACCAAGGTATCTAAAATAAGACACAAGATCTGAAACATAAATTTTAAAAGTATTGTGTTGGGTGTTTGAATTTTGCAATAAAATCTAGGAAAATGGGTGTATTTTTTTGAGTATTCTAAAATGGGCGTTGTAAAACCAAAAACAACTAATTAAGAAATAAAAAATCTATAATTGGGATATTGGGTGGTAAACTTTAATTAAATATCCATATTCAGATAAAAGCAAAAATTAAAATTAGGGAGTAACTTAATTGAAATTTATTTAATATTTTATTAAATTTTAAAATGGAAGGAACACAACAACAGAGTAGCAATACACCTGTTGTGCGCCGTGGTTGCAGTTGCCCCCGCAGGTCAAAGAATAGAGTTAGTGCAACCCAAGTGCCTACTCAAGGGTGAGACAGGAGAGGAGAGTTCCATAGTGACACTGCACTGACACAGCTGGTTCAAGGAGCACAAGCTGCTAGGGTGAAGAGCATAAACCCTTGGGTCCTCAAGCTGACCTGGAAGCCAACCAAGGTTACCTTCACCAAGAAAGTTAGAAACAAGGAGGTAGAACTTACTTTGTATGTGTTTGACATTGTGTAACAGCAAGAGTTGGTCCCATCAGCCATGCTGGAGAAGGTGAAGACTGTACTTGATACTAGCTACAAGTCCTACGTCAGTGATGGCAATCAGGAGGATGACAAGGAGCCCAAGTTCTATCAAACCAATGAGGGACATCTGGTGTTAAAAAATGTTGCAGCCTTCTATACCAAGGTACCTATGCCCTGTGTTGTCCCAATGCCAACAAGTCAATCCCCACTGCTAAAAAGCCCGCCCAGAAGCGCATCCCTAACATCAAACGCATCATCCTGCTTAAGCTAATGTGGGAATCAGGTGATTACAAGGCAGCTGCAGCCCTTGTTGGAGTGAATCCCAAGTACGCCAGCAAGACCTTCTGAAAATTCACCAATACTGGTTGTGTCCTTGCCGCAGAGAAATCCTTGCGTGTTTCTACCATGCTCACCAAGGAGAACAAATGGGCAATCTGCCAGAGGATTACCCAGGACTGCCATCTTGAACTGGCAAATATACAGACCATGGTCAAATTGACTTTTTGAATTGAGGCCTTGATTTCCTTTTACTACCATCTGGTGAAGGGAATGCAATTTTCTTGGAAAAAGCTCAGGGTATCCCCCTACAACAGAAACAGCCCAGCCAATGTTGAGACCTGGAAAAAATATGCAGAGGCGTACACTGCCCTCAAAGCCAAGGGGACAGTAAAATTTTACTATATTGACAAATCAGCATTTGCCTTGTCAATGCGCCATGGTATGGCTATGTCCTCAAAGGCTCCAATGATGGGATGGCTTGGTGTGCTGCAGTCTGTGCCACAGCCTACTTGATGGTGGCTCTCCTCGGTCCAAAGGGGGTCAAGCTTTACCAAATGATATTGGATTTGCATAACAGCAGGACCTTTCTATCATTTCTCTGATTGTTCCAGGAGCACCTGAGGCGCATGAGCCCTGGCTTCACCAATGTCATTGTGTTGGACAACGTTGGTCTCCACAAAGTGGCTGACATTCTTGAAGAATTTCCATCAATTGACACCAGCATTGCTGTGGGCCCCCAGCAATTGGCCACAGCAAATTTGCACCTTCTCTTCCTCCCTGCCTATTTTTCCTTCCTAAATCCCATTGAGGAAGTCTTTGGGTGGCTCAAGCAAGTTTTCAAGCGAGGAACCCCAACTGGGACCAAGGACCTCTCTAATTTGCTGCAGGCTGGGATCCACACCCTCCCAGCTGAGACCATGGCCAAATTCTATGACCACGCTGATTTGTTCATCCCCGTGTGCCTAGCCAAACAGACAATCAATTAAAGGCTTAGTGTGTCCAATTTTTTATATTCTCTTATTTAATATTCAAGATTTATTAATTATCATTTTATATTTAGATGTTTTCACGCCCGCAATCACATTCAGAAGAACCATCAATAGATGTAAGTAATTTATTTATTTTATTATATATTATTTTATTATGCCATCTGAGATAATCCCAAACACTTGATACTGAATTATGCAAATAGATTTATACCACTTTGTCAAATAAATATAAAATAGTCTTATAAAAATTAAACGTAAAATGTACAGGTTGGAATTTATTTTTTCAACATATTATTTTATGCTTTTATAAAACCTGTTTCTGGATATATTTTGCAAAACTGGTTTGCAGAAATAAGAATTAGAAAATTTTATTATAATAAAAATAATATGAATTGTAATGATTTTTATTAGAAGAGAGAATTTATTGTGAACACCTGTAGTGGGTTCTTCAGTATGTGCCCACCCTGCAATGGAGGTAGCGCACAACTTCCACCGCCACACAGTGGACAGTGGATACGCCCTTATTAAAAAACTCTCTCCTGCTGGTGAAGGGGAGTAGGATAAGATGCAAACTGAGGAGCAGATTTTTGGGTGGGGCTGCAACCCCGTAAGTCCCTGTCAGAACCAGGGCGTCTTGGATTACATGGTCCACCGAGTCATATCCAGGGGGGCCTTCTTCCTGCCAAGTGCAAGCTGGGCCTCGTCAATTCCCAGAAGGACCCTGTCTAGATCCTCTAGACTGGCGCTCATCCCAAAGAAGAAAAGATAGCCAAGATAACCCACCAAGTGAAGCCTTTGCCCAGCAAAGGCTTCTGTGAACTTACACAATTTATTATAGACCGCACTGACCTTCTTATTGTGCCTGGTCTTTGCAAAGGTAAGATCCATTGACAAGGGGAGCCCTGTCTCATCTGCACTCCAGGCTAGCCCAAAGTCTGCAAGGAGGATCTTAGTTTTCTTGGCAGCTGTTGTGTCTGCAACAGCTAATTTGACCACCGCGTGCCCAAAGTTGTCCAGAAGGTAAGATAGGGTATGCTCCAACGGGAAGCAGAAGCAAGCAGCTGCATGAGCCAGCTCATCTCCAGTACATTCTTGAATGGGAGCGTTGCCAGGTTGTCCTAAACAAGCTCAATGGAGTTTACTGTGTAAACTCCACTCAGGTTAACCGGGTCCAGGCAGACCAGTTGGGCATCCTTGTAGTTAGTAACTGCCCACTTGGATGCCCCCTCTCCATGTGTCAGCCCAGCCAACGCCTCCCTGGACATAGGAAAGGACCCATGGATGCGGTCCTCCAGCTCCTGCGCAACAGGGGGGACAGATAAAATTGCTTGTACACATGAGTGGCATAATTTGCATAAAAGTTGGCCAGGACAAAGGGGACTAGGACTTGGCAGAGTTTGACGTCTACGTTTCCTAAGAAAAAAGGTAAGTATTTTGAAAATTTATTAATTTTGTTTTTTAGGCTACCTTCTTGTGTTTCTTCCTTGCCCGCAGCCTTGGCTGGCTTGGCCATTCTTGGCACAATCAATTGCACTGACAATTCAGTATCCTCTGCCCTGGCACGCTTGGTGGGTTTGAGATTTTCATTCATCTCTGGGTCGTCAACCCAAACAGATGGCGCAGAAAGATTGTACGCCTTGAACTGGAGGCCCTTGACCACCGTCTTCTGGATGTTGAGAAGACGCTGGATGGTCTTCTCTGGGGTATCTGGCATCTTTGTCATTAGTGCCTTTTTAGAAACCTTGTCAATTTTTTCCCAGTGAAGACGGCAGACTTAACTTTGGCTTTGACCTTGCAGTCAATGTCCTTGATTTTGGCAATTGCCACGTTGAGGTCTTTGAGTAGTTTTTTGAGTTCTCTCATTTGATTTTTTTACTAACCTTTCCATATGTTTTTATAGCTTTTGCCCCAATAAATTCTGTATTATTTTGATACTGTTGCCTCTTTGTTTATTCCTTTTTGTTTTCCCATCTACTACATTACCCCATCTTTTTACCCATTTTGTATATGTTTTACGCTCATCTTGACATGTGTTGTTTGCTTTGTGTTGGCATTGTTTTCTTGATTACCATATTATTTTTGGCGCTTGACATGGCCTCTTGTGAAAATATTAACAACAATTTGGTGATCAGCTAAATTTGAATTAGAAAATTATAGTGTTAAATGTTTTTAGATAAAGTTGTTACTGATCCAAATTCAAAACCTTAATGATAAACTTTAAGCCAATCAGGAGCCAAGTGATAAAGTGATTGTTATGACATAAAGGGTCATTCAATAATTCTTTGGTGCATGTGCGCTAATTAATATGATTGGCTGGATGTTTTGCCATTGTACACCATTGCCGCTGTGGCAAGTTGTTGGTGGACTAGTGCTAACCCAGTAGCTGATTGGGTACTAGTCCACCAACAACTTGCCACAGCAACAATGGCATATAATGGCAAAACATCCAGCCAATCATATTAATTAGCGCACATGCACCAAAGAATTATTGAATGACCCTTTATGTCATAACAATCACTTTATCACTTGGCTCCTGATTGGCTTGAAGTTTATCATTAAGGTTTTGAATTTGGATCAGTAACAACTTTATCTAAAAACAGTTAACACTATAATTTTCTAATTCAAATTTAGCTGATCACCAAATTGTTATTAATATTTTCACAAGGGGCTATGGTTGGGTGCTAAAAATAACTGTGTTCAGGATCTAAATACATGACAGTAAATATATAAGTTTATAGAAATAAGCTGAACATAAAGAATAAAACCAACTATAAACAAAGAGAACAAGACCAATTAAAATTCAAAATAAAGATAATATAAATAGAAAAATTTTGGTGACAGGGGTTTGTTGGGGCGGAGAAGAGTGATGCCTAGTAGGCAGAATAGCGTTTGAAGGAAGATGTTGAGGAAGTGCTGGCCTGGATGGGCTGATAGGTGGCAGTGGCCCAAGGTGGAAGGTGCTTATCCTTACGTGATTGATTGCCCATGTTCACATGGAAAACCATTTGCGCAAACAAGTCAGCCACCATCTGGCAGCCAAAGAGAAAATTGTGGTCAAGGACCCCAAGATAGAGGTTGTTGAAAGCCTGAGGGCGGCGCTCCTGTAGTGTATTGCTAATGTTGAAGAAGATGACATCAGCCAGATGGACGTCTGCATGGCCGGCAGGGTAGACTGAGGCCTGGTGCCCGCATCCCTGGATGGCCTCAAGGGCGGTGAAGCTACTCTTCATCTGATGGCTCAAGAACACCTGGTACTTGGAATTTGAGCCATCTCAGGAGTCAAGTAATCCACTGAGGATATGGCTGTATGAGTAGCCATCAATGAAATCTGGGTTTGCCCAATAGTAGACAAAACCCTTGGCTGAAACAGCCAGAAATGCACCAATGAACATCCCCTTCTTGACCTTCTTCCTTCTATTCTTGGCGTCAGCTTTTCCTTGCTCACCAAAATTGTCAAATGCAATTGATAACTTGTAGTACAAGACAAACATGATGTCATCTGTTAGACTTGTCAAGCATCTGACCAGGGTTGATTTAATTGTGGTGTCATATGGGGAATCCTCAGCGCCATCCCATTGGTTGCCGGCAAAATTTGTAAGAACCCTAATTGAAGCCACCTTTCCATGCATCCAGAGCTGCACCATGCGCTCAGACACCCAAATGCCATGGTGTGCAAGTTGCTTCTGGACCTGGGTCAAGGGAAGCTTGGGATCCCGCTGGAGGAGGTCAAGCATGATTGGGTACGCCTCAGATATTTGTGACTCAGAGGCCTTCTTGGGCTTCTTGGCTGTCCCAATCAGATTCCCCTTATTCATTGGGTTGTTGAATTTCTGCATGACAGTAGCTTGGGTAAATTGCAACTGGGTGGCAATCTGTTCCCAGGACAGACCCTGTAGATTCAGTGCCACAATTTCCTGAAGAATTTGGGCAGTGATGATTTGTTGCTTAGGGTGCTGGGCCAGAGGAGCTGAAGCCTGATTGGCTGTAGAGGAGCAGGTTGGCTGATGGCAGGAATTTGTTCCAAATTAAGGTTGCCATCCTGATTGGTTGGTTGGTGGGCAGCTTGTGCAGGGGTGGGTATGGGAGCAGGGGCAGAGCTAGACACTACATGACTACTGAACAAGTCAAAGCCATAGGAGTCAGTGGTCAGGTACAGGGCAGCTTACTTGTTACCCGCCTCAAAGGCTTGGGTGTAAACAGGTGCCTCCACGTTCTGAGCCTTGCCTCCATTCAAGCTGGCTTGGCTGCTGGCGCCGTCAAAGATATTGCTTGTAAAAACCATTGTAAAAAAACTAGGATAAAATCACTAAAAGTAGAAATTTTAAAATTTCATGATTTATTTTTATTGTAATCTCAATTCCATATTTGGAAGGTTCTCAAAACCTTTTCATACAAATCTGGAGCCATGAAAATGGATAAAATGCCTATGTTCCTAAATTGGATCTCTGTTGATTGGCTGTTAAACTGTTATTTTTCTATTTTAGGCTGCTCATACTACACATCTTGTGTGAGTTTATTTTGTTTTGTGCTTGTGTAATATTGCTTCTATATTGCTCAAGTTTTGTTTCATTTTAGTTCTTCTGTTGGTGCCTCATATGAATCCAGATTGGATTATAATATACTCCAGAACAGCATCCATCCATTTCACTTGTTGTGTCAGTTCATTTTGTTTGTGGTTTGAACTACACTGCTTGATGTTTGATATAATTTTAAATAATGGGCTAGTGAAATTTTGTTTTTTGTTTAACAGTTCATTTATTAACTGAAATTTTATAAATTAATTGAATCCTGAATCTCGCACAACTTGGATTTTGTTTAAATCTGAAACCATTTAATTTAAATCTGAGGTATTTTTGGTTGTTGTCATAGCTTTTAAAACTACTGTAATATATCTTCAACTTCTTTATCTTATTATTTTCAAGCAAAGAGTACTAGAAAACACAGTTGTAGCATTGAAAATTTGATCCAAATGTCTTTGTTTCAACTGAAACAATGTTTAACCCAGTCCCTTCTGTCAGGATTGAAAATTCTTCCTCTCTGGAAACCTGGGCCCAGGAGCAGGAATTGAACCCTGAACCTGGATTCCTTTGGGCTGCCAGGGCTGTGGACCGCAGGACCACCTGCCCGCGTTTTTCTGGGATCAAGCCCCCACAAGCTGATACTGAGAATGTTGACCCATGCAGTAAAAAGAGCCAAACCAAAGAAATTATCACACCAAATGGAAGACTAATCATAGCGCCTAATGGAGGTACTGATTTGGCAACTATTATCTTCATAAACTTGAAGTCTACACCAGCAACCAAGCAAGAGCCAACCCAGGAAAAAGGCATGGGCCTGCGGCCCAGTCCCATGACCACAACACTAAAGTCAGATAATCAGGTAGTCAAATTGAGACTCTTGACCAATGAAAGAACTCCCAGGCCAAGTGCCATTTTGCCGCCTTTGGACCCAAGCACCCAGTTCCCCCAGCCCTGCCCTTCCCAATGCCCTGATGAGTCCCTCATAGAAGATGTTAAGTTTGGAGGTGGAGTACTATATAGACCCAAAGACCCCGCACTCCAAAATTATTGCCATTTTTGAATAAAGGTTATGTTAATTTGGCTCATACAGCTATTGCCTTATTTTGTATTTGCTGTCTACCAATTCAGTTCAAGATCTCCTGGCATGCCTGCCCCACCACCTGCTGTTTTCTGTCCTCCTGGTGTACCCTTTGGACCCGTCCATTTTACTGACTACCCTCTGAAGTCCAAATACAAGGAATACACCCCGGAAAAGATACTCAAACTTGATCCTCTGGCCTGCATACAATCTGCAATTAGATACAACCAACAAGGCCTGTGGATATTTTCAACACCCAAGTTGTTCAGAGGGAAATTCAACTATCTCCCTGCTTACAGCCTGTCCGTGAAACCGCCTGTTACCCCAAAACCTATGCCTGCTTCTTCACCCACCCTTCCAACCAACCATTCTGGCAAGCTGTTTGGGATTGTGTACATCATCCTCACAGGGGTGATTGACACTATAATCCCAGTTGCCAGCCTGTGGTCCTGGGTGGGGAAATCTGCCTCCTACCATTTAAAGTTAGCTCCCCTCTTGTGGTGGGCATTGCCCGCAAAAAACCCGGTCAAGCCACCCCTGAAAACAGCAGGCCGCCTGCCCAAGACTGGATCCCTGACACCTTCAGCCAGATGCCTGGATTAATAAATAGATCCTGTCTCTATCCCCTTTTTTCTACCATAGCTTTTCTCAAATCTGCTTTCTTTCCAGCTCAATGGAGCAGATGAGTTCTTTTTAGGGTTATATTTATTTTCTTTATCCACTGCTGTCATGGACAAGCTTCTATTTTTAGTCCATTATTATGACATAATTCTTATTTTAAAATACTTCAACCTTTATCCCCACTTCATTTACTTTCATTTTTCTTATAGTTGCAGTTTAAAAACCATAGTATTTAACAACATTTTTTTCTTTGATACTTTAGTTTTTGAATAATAAATTTAAGATAATTTAATTTTGGTTTCTTTTTAGATCTATCTTATAAATGTTAGTAACCATGTTTTGGCTTACTTTTTTGCCTTTCATTTCAGATTTAATTTTCTGCTTCTTCTATAGTGTTTGGTTTGGCTTTTCCAGTATTTGCTTTCTCTTTTGGACTGTCCTTGCTCACTATTTCTTTGAGCTCTTCTTTACACTTTAGGTGTTTGTATTTGGGTATCCTTAATAATTTTTGCTCTTCTGACTAAGTTTCTTTCCTCCTTTTTTCTTAAGTACTGAATGGTTAACTAGGAGTGATTTGTCACCTGTTCTTCCTCAAATCAATTCTTGGCTCAATGATCCCAAGAAAATGGGGTTAAACTGGCTTTCACTTTAAAATCACCTCAAATTTAAATAAATGAATAAGCACCCTTGTACAATCACTCTTAACATCAAGTTGGTATTTTTTACTGGTACTTCAAAAAGGTAATTGTTAGGGGTTGGATTATGTTTTCTTTTATTCTCACTTCTTTTATCTTGCATTTATCATCAGCATCATTTACAGTTCCCTTTTTCCTTTTGACTCCCAGTGCCAGGGCCCAGTGGGTCTTGATGGGTCTCCATAGGAAACAGCTTAGACAAATTTAATATAAACTTTTCAAATTCAACTAAATTCAACATTATTTTATGGGCTAAACTTAGAACAATAACAAGGGGATCATTGCCAGTAACACCTTTATATACCATTCTTTTAGATTCTTTAGAATCTTCTTAAATCTTCTCAACAGTCTTAGACACTTTGCTGATGGCATCAGGCTAGGGTTTGTGGGATCTTCTGAACAGCATGACTCATATTTTTTTAAATTCTGCAGATTGGGCTTTGCATACTAATTTGTCTAAAATAGCTTAGATTAATTATCTGGTTCTTGGCTTCAAACCATGTATAGAGACATCCAAATCTGTCCAGCAGTTGATGAGTTATGCTCAAATTAAGATTCACATCAATTCTTGTGCCTTGGCCACATATTTTTGTCATTTTGCACTGGTTAGGAAGTTTGGCTGGCAGCCAAACTTTAAACTGCTGTAACTTGATGTCTAGAGCAGCTAGAGAAGACATCAAACTAGCATTGTAATTGTTAGAAACATTATAATTTACAAAAGGCATTTCCATAAAACAAAACATATGAGGAAGTTTTCTGACACCCAGCTATGAACTTTATATAATGATATCCAATCTACTACTTTTGCACATTTGACCCAGCTGTTGATCTTAACCAATACCCTGATCATGAAGTTAGCTTATTGGATCAATATCATATTATTAGAACAGGGCTTTACTTCATTTCCCTTGGGTTAGTCAATAGTTTAAGTCCTCATTTCACTTTTTAGAAGTTGTTAGGAGCTTTATTGCAGGTATTGTTGCAAACCTTTACAACATTTCCATACTTTACCAATATCAACATATTAGAACTAAAAGAACTGGTCTATAATCATCTTTCTAAAGACTTCAGGCCTAAAATTTCATCTACCAAGGAGATATCTTTAACACCTGTCCACCCTTGTTATGGCTACACAAATTATGGGCTGCATATGGGTCATTATTTGTTAGATTAAGCCAAGGCGCCAGCTTAAGCATTTTAAAGACTTTTAACTTCTTTGGTATCATTTAAGTTGTAAACTTGTGTTTTTGAACATTAATATAATGCTTAGTTTACTGAATAAAAGTTTAAGGGTGTAAAATATACAAATAATAAAAATAAATCTTATTTCTATTAACTGTATTTTTGCTAAAAACCCTTTTTTCTATTTTAATAAGCCAAGAATCAAATATATGAGTTGCATGGGAGAGTAATAGCAGCCCCAAAGCCATAATTGCTATTACCCTATCTTTGGCTCATATAATTAATTTCTTAGTTATTTTTAGAAAAAAAGTTATTGTATTTAAAAGACTATTTACCCTATGTGAAATATAAGTTTTTGTTATGCGTCCAACTTCATGAACATGTCCTACTAATCCTTTAGTAGTATCAGCTCTCTTTGTTTCTCAGCCATCTGTGCAGAACTTTGCACAATAATTTATTTGGATTACTCCTTAACATCCTCAAATTTCAAAGGTGAAACATACAGCTCACCATCTTTCATTAAATATGAAAGATTAACATAAAATTCTTTGACTTCAAGCCAGCTTTTTTTAGGCCTAGATTTTCTATCAAAGATGTAAAAAAAGGTTTTTTGGGAAACATCTGAATTATTTACAAGTGACTAATATAAACCCTTTCTTTCTTCCTCTCTCTCAAAAACCATTTTGAGATCATTTATATTTTTTATATACATCTCATTTTCCTTTTGTTTAAATATTTTAGATAATACACCAAAATGACCATCAACAATACTTTTGCCATGACACTCAACAAATCTATTAAACTTAATTGTTCCTTTTATAATTTTAGGTACCTCTTTAAAAAGATAATATAAGAATTCATAAGATCTAAAATGATTACCATTATCAGTCCAAACTTTAATATTTTTAATATTCTTAAATTTATTATTTTTAAGCAGACTTATCAAACACTGACCTGAAAACAAAGAGTCATGAGATAAAATTTCAGATAAAAAGTCATGATACTCATATTTAATTTTCTCATTTTCTTTAAAAGCAATTGCAAATCCTAATAAAGAAATAGGTATTTTCTCATAAAAACAATTATTTGTCTCTATAGGACCCCCACCTATTTTAAAGTTTTCTTTATAGTCTATTACTATAGCACATGAGTTATTATCAAGATTATTTATATCACTAATATATTTTTTATTTTGATGCTTATAAAACTTTTCATGTAGGTCAATAGATTCCAAATTTTCTTTAATAGATTTAGGCAATGGCAACTTCTTTATACTCAAATCCTTTTTCTTCATTTCTAATGATTTTTTTAAGTTGCAAATGTTACACATATCAGTTTGCTTTTTGCTTTTAATTATATTATTATGAATAAGCTTATAGAAAGTGGAAAGTGAAATAGAAATATTGTTTTTTATTTTCATATCTTCATAAATTTCTTTTTTTGTTTTCAATAAGGAGTATTTTATTTTAGTTGAGTATTCACTCAATTCTTTTTGTAATTCTTCATAAATCAATCCAGGGGATTTTTTAGTGAATTGGCTGGTTGGAAATGAATTTTTTAATGTGTTTTAAAATATTTTTTATGTTTTCTTTCTTTACTGAATCATTTTTTCCTTTTTTATTTTTTGAATTTAATGATGCTTTTTTAGCATTTTTATTTTTTAAGAATATGAATACTCATTTTTTGTCATTTTAAATCCACGATCCCAAAGCTCTTTCAGACTGTAGCTTGATGTAACCAATGCTCTTAGGGAAGGAAGGTGCTTGGCAGAGGACTCTGTCATCAATTCCTTTAGGTTGTTAAGGAAATCATCTTTCTTAGAATTTTTTATGACAGGTAAGAAGGTACTTTTTCCAAACTCTGTTTTCAATAAGAAATGCTCAACAAAGCTGTTAAGATCACTGCCAGCAGTAAAAAGGAATGCTTGTTTAAGCATAGAGATTCTTTCTCTCTTAGTAGAAGCCCCCAGTGAGAAGAAGGGTGTCATCTGAGGTGCAAACTTGATAGGTTCCATAATGATAGTGGTTGGGTTCCTTGGCTTGGTTCAGGCAGTTCTTGCTTGGAAATAGATGTGCAGTTATTAGAGAGGAGTAAAGGTGTGGATTGTAAAGTAAATTTCTGTAAAGTTGAGCTGTTGAAATACCATGTTAGCTGAGCTTTTGCACTACAGGCATAAATCCCCAACTGACCCCCAACTGATCTCCTTAATTTATCAATATCACCCCTGAAGTCTGATATCATTGTTTATTTACCCCTTTTTATATTCTGGTTAACTGTTGATATCTCGGCAAATAGTACTTCAATCTCGCTCAAACTAGTATCATTAGAAAGCCCTTAATCTCAGCTTTCGGAATTGTGCTGCAATGTTATATTTCAATACCAATTTAGTATCTTGAAGCGGCTTTGAATGTAAGCTTATAAAATTATTATTTGAAATAAAATATGCTAATTAACTCTTAAAGTATGATATTTTAATCAGTAAACTAAATTTAAAGTATAAATTATTATTTAGCTTACTTCTAGTAACCAACTCAAAAACCTTTTGTTTAGATAAACTTAAGTTTATTGTAACTTTTAACAGTTCATAAAAAATGAACTTTATATATCTTAAATCTATCAAAACAAAAATGTTATTTTTAATCACATATAAATATTTGCTTGTATAATTAAAGTTGTATCTTATTTTTATAGATACAATGACTAAGATGATTTTTTATTTAGTTTAAATAAATTTCAATCTTTATAAAATTTAATTAAATAAAGCAAGATTTTGATACATTCTTTTTTATGTTTGAATTTTTTATACATATTATCTCTAGCATACAGTATAAAAATATAATTTTATTAAATAGTTGCATATAGCCAATTTATTAATATTAAATACTTAAGAATTTGAAAAGAAAAACTTTTACTCTCTTATAAGTTCTTATTATATATTTTCTATAAAATCTAACTTAAGAATAAATTACTTATGCTAAATGAGATCACTGAAATTTCAATAAAAGTTTAGTTTTAATTTTAGTTTTAGTTTTTTTAACTTTTTACTAGATTTTTTATAAAACAAATCCAAAATTATTTAATACTTATTTATTAAATATGCAAAAAAGCTGTCTGCCCTCTTTTTAAAAGAGGGATTCAAAAATTATTATATTTAAATTAAATATTTTTAAAAAAGCTAAGATTTTAGGCAACAATTTAATTTCCAACAAAAAGCATCGTATCAGTTTTATTGTATTTTTATGTTTCTCTTTTTAGAATGATGTCATTTTTTACTAATCAGCTTTCAAGAAATAATGGTATATGAAATAAGATTGTTACTAGCTTTTAATACAGTTTAATTTAGCTGTAAGTAGAAAATGATTAATTTAATATAGGTTTTTATATTATAAGGATTAAATAAGATTTATTTTGATAAAATTGTTATAATTATTTAAATTTATTGATAAGAAAATTAAAACAAAATTTTAAAGTGTTAAGTAGCACAGTTAATAGAAAACAGATTAATCTAATAAATAATGACCCATATTTTACTATCTTGGGGATCACTAAGAAAGTGATTTCCTATAAGGGATCCTTTTTTTAAAGAAGAATACAGTTGTGATATCAAACAAGGGTCTATTACTCTCTAAAACAGGATATAGCTCTTCAAACTGATAGGGTGGTGGTTGGACAAGGACCAGGATAGCACAAGGCATTTGAATCCTGAGACAAGGTATAAGACAGGGATAAAGAGAGCCAGATGATAACTATGGGCTACAAAAGAGGGATTGCAATCATCTGCTCCATGATATACTATTAAGTGCTCAAGTGAATAATAGGGCAAGATATCTTTATTATAGAAATAAGCATTAACCATTAATTGGCTGTGAGCTTGGGAAGGGATTTTATACTTAGGCTGGTGTGAGGTGCTGTAGGACATGAAGTTTGCCTATGTTAACCCAGGCTACTGCAAGTTTGTCCTTAAGGCTGGCTGCAAGTCTCTGTACTTTGGATCCCAGAATAATGCTTCCTCTGTAGTTGGTGAGATCAAAGTTTAAGTATTTTTTGGAACCTTTAAGATCTAGACCATTGGGGTGAAACCATTCTTGAGCTGCTTGCATGTGCTTGATTTTCAATTCTGATAGTACATTTTTCTATTATCCTTTGGTTTATTGGTGTCAAGGAAGTGACTTATGACATTCCCCATATGGGAACTTTTTGACCCTGGGCTACTGCTGCCAGTTATTTGATGAGAATGGTACCATTCAAATAATAAGCCTTTCAAAAAAGAACCCTCTCAGCAATAGAAGGTTTCCCTGATACCAAATCTGGCTTTAAAAATATTATAATGCTTATCAGAGCTTTTAAGGTAGACAAACAGAACTAATTTCAGAGCACACAGAAATTTTGCACAGAACAAATCTTCAATAGATTGACGTATATTGTTAACCATTATAAATTGTTGATCTTTACTTTCATTTTGTGTGCAACTTCTGTGTGATCTGAGCTTGTTTTTGGGTGTCTATCTCAACAGCTCTGAAAAGTACAGTACAACAATAGAAATTTCTTAATCAACCAAATTAGAAGGCTGGATATAAAGCATTGGCCTATAATTTCCCAAATGAAATTCACTTGATTGGCTGTGGATAAACATATTTTCTTTTTAAAGTTTATTTTTGATAAAAATAATTGGGTAAATTACCACTGTGCTGCAACATCTTTGATTACTCCCTCTTGGGAAATTTAACGCCCTGAGTAGTTCACCAGATGAGTCACCAAATGGCTCACCAACTAATCATTAAGTCAGTGGCACCACTATCATTTGACCATCTATTACAGGGATCAAACAATCCATATCCTAAGCAGAACACAACTTAAGTAAGCCTTGTGACTTAAGAGGAACATTACTCAGATAAGCCTTATGACTTCCATGGACAGTATGTGGCTTTCCATGATACTATATATTATCTTATCTTCCTATCCAATAAAGTATTATTCTCTTCTTAAATTTCCCCTTCATCTCGTTTATTATACTTTCCAGAAGTATATACTCGACAACTGTATGATTGGGAGTACTTATTTAATGCCCAACTTCTGTATGCTTGCTATTCAGTAATTTTTGTGTTATCAGTAAGATTCCTTACCAGGGTCACTATACATTTAAGTTCAGCTCAGAATGTGGAATATCAGTGTGAGTTTGCTTTTTTTGTTCATCTGTGTATTTGGAACTTTGAATTCAACTATGATTTTACCTTGTGATTAAATTTATACTGCATCATAATATACCTATTAACAGGTATACAATCTTTAACATTGCTAAAACAATAATGTGCCATTAGTTTTTTGTTTGGTGCACAACATGTGTTCACTCTGAGCTGACTTTGGGTTGTCTATTTTAACAGCTGTGGAAATTATAGCAATACTTCTTAGTTCAAAGTTATTTAAACCATTGATCAACAGGTTCCAAAGAGAAATGCATAAATAATTTTAACTGTCCTTTCCAATCAGGTTTGTAAATTCTTAAGTTGTCAGCTGTGACTTTGCAATGATTTTTAGCTCTCGTACGGTCAAGAGCACAAAGCCCTTTCTTATTTGCTAACTAGTTAGTCATCTTGCAACCCTTACTCTTCCTAGGGTTAACTAGCCTTTTCAAGTAGAAAGGCAAAAGACTTAAATATTTTTTATCATATTTGAAAGTAAGAATTACTATTATACATATCCAAGCTCTGCCTTGATTAGTGGGGTGTGAAGTATGACAACATTCTTTATTGATCAATCGATTTTTAACAATATAAGCTATCCATGAAATTTCAGCAGCTTTAGTCACAAAGAATTCAAGGACCAAAATAATAACTAGACTTCCGCTACAAGCTTGAGCTGTACCGCAAATAAATTCATATCATTTTCTCTTTGGATTTAGAATATAGTAATAAGCGAGAAACATGTATAGAAAAGAGCCACGGGGTATGCCACTAATAACCGTTGATCATGCATAACCAACACACTGACAAATATCTTCGCAGCCGCAAAGGTGGCCCATCCAACAATAAAAGGAGACAATATGGTACTGATCTGTTCGGATGAATCTCTCAATCTCAGTAGACTGCTAATCACTGCTAAGAATACAATGGGCAAGAGACAATATCCGAGGACGCTAGCTGTTCGATAGAAATCTATTCCATCCCGACTCATCAAGTTCAGGATACAATATATAGACACACATCCAACCATTGCCACACCATAAATGTATCCAAATTGGATCCTGCCGGTCTAAAAGAGTTAAAATCTGACATGCTAAAGAGCTTACGAAAAGCAAAGCCAACCCAAGAAGTAAACAGAAGATCAGAGGACCAACGAGATCCACATCATCCATCATATGGGAGTCAACTGGCTTTAGAGGATTAAGAACCGCGAAAGTCTGGAGGTAGCAAAAGTTTAAGACAAATCGAGAAATAATTATACCTTGGTTTTGACATGATCAAAGTTGATGTCTAGCTCTAAAAAATATCAGCAAAAAAAATTAATTTTTTAAACCTTCCAAGAGGGGAGGCTCACCTGGCAAGCCTCCCGAGCCAAAGGCGGCCAAAAATGAAACTTGTACTTGAGGAGCTCCAGCAGGAGGTGGGTATGCGTATGTATCGTATTCTTGTGAGTTGGTAGTTTGATATCCATATGTTGGAGAAACAGCAGAGGAATCTTGACTGTATTCGCCTTGGTAATATTGCAAATTATCCTGCCCTTGGTAATAAGACTCATTTGGATCAAAGAGAACCGAATGTGCTTCACTCATTTTCAAAGAACTAAATCACCAGATGAGATACTGGATCAGTAAACAGCACATAAATTACTTATATTCGTTGAAATTCTGATTTTGGGCATTTTATTTTCCAGTTTAAATTTGCATTATTGAAAGTCATACGAAACCACAAATAAGTAAATAAAATAAATATATCCAAAGGTAAAAAGGCAGAAATCTATCTGTTCATTTTTCAAAGTCCTACATTTAGCATTTTAAATGCAGTATTGAAAAGCTTAAAGTCTCTTTTGATAAGAGTTCAAATTATAGTTTGATTATAAATCCCAGAAAGAAAGTCCAATAAAAGAACATAGTATAGCTACCTTAAGGTCAACTAAAAAGACACCAGCAATCAAGTTTGATAATATTAAAGAAATACCTGTATTGACTTAAGATAAAAGCGCTAGTGACGATATTGCAGCTCGTGCTATGAGTTTGTAAACCACATTGGGATTACATTCCTAATAAATATTTAAATCATTTTTATCTTTATCTCACTGATGCTTGAGCATATCAGACTTATCTATCAACTCAGACTTTGTACGTGGCGTGATGTTATAGCAACGTTTAGGACTGCCACAATAACCGAGCCATTCCGCCAAGCTTTGGCTTTGGAATGTAATTTTGGCCAGAAATCTGTTTTGGGATACATGCCAATGATTGTTGAACTATGTGCTTTAGTTAAAATCAGATTGGAATAAGTTGATATCAAATTGATTCAAAGTTTCTTAATATTCAGCTTTCCTGTATAAAACAAATATTGGAGCTTGAATTATTCAATCCAGATAAATTCAATGAGGAAAATTAGGGTCCCCCCTTTTTAGCAAATATTTAAACTGGACACCATATGATTATCTCCTTAGGTTTCAAAACTGTGGACATAGAAAAATCAAAGTCAGATCAGAGAAAATAAAGTTGCTCACTAAATGAAAATGCATTAAAGATTTTAGAACATTTAAATATTCTGAGCAATTAATGGAGGGATCAGATTAAATAGATGATACACAAATAAAAGGTAATATGCATGTGAGTCCCCAAAATCATAGGCCAGGGTATTGAAAAATAGTTCATAAGGCTTTAAACTTATATTATATTTACTATATTCTGGCAATGACATATAGTGTGACAAGCACATATAGCCATTATGAAATTGTACTTTATTGAAGGGTGTGAGAGAGGGGGCTAGACTTACAAAGTCCAGCTCCCATCCCGATGAAATCATCCACCAGGATGCCATCCAGTGCAAGACTGGAATGGCCACTCTGAGGGGCCTCTAGGGGAAGCAGTGTGGTACAGGGGGTGAAAAGTAGGCATTCAAGCCCATAACCAAGGCACACACCAGCAGCCAAAGAGATATTTCCTGGGTGAGATGAGAGTTAATGTCCTTAGGGAGAAATTGTGATAAGGGCAAGTTGGTGTGATTTTTAGAGAGTATAATACTATTCTCTACCTGTGCTTTAGAAGAGGATACTTCAACATCTATCTTCTGAATAGTGGGAAACCCATAATGATACATTCTCACCCATGTGGATCTCACAAACAAGTTCACAATGAGTGAAGCCAGGATGAGGTGTTAAAGTGGGTTCAAGAGCAACCAAGAATTGGTAACTGAATTCTGTGCTGCTAGAGAGAGTCTTCCCCATAAATCTATGGAATTAGTTCACAAAAACAGAAATACTGGCACCAAAATCAACGCTAACAACTTCAATAAGGGAGACATCATTCAGAAGGATGTATCCAACAAAAAACTAGGGATGGGCCCAGGGAATAGAGGGCCGCAAAAAGTTGTAGGTTCAGATTGAAGTGGGAAATCAAGTTGGTACACAACAAGCTAAGAGAATTGAAATGGATTTGAACTAACCTTATTTTTTTCAACAAAAAAACATGGGCGGGCAGACCAGAGGGAGGATGTCAGGGCTGGAAGCTGGATTATTAATTAGAGCAAGGCCACCAAGAATTTCAGCCTTAAGACCATCTGTGAGGTTCCTGGTCACCAGTTCCCAAGGTGTGTCCTGGGTCATAGCCAGGGACCGGCTTGGAGGAGTTGTCATTCCCCAACAGTGATGAGTGGTTGGTTAGGAGCTTGTACTTGGCCTGCATAAGTGCAAACTCTTCCAGTACCTTCCCAATTACTAGGTAAGCATCTACACCATACACTTTTACTTCAGCAGGCACTAGCCCTTCTGTAGGCCGATACCAATCCTGTAACAGCCTGGTAAGTTCAGCTCCAATAAACTCCCTTTCTCTATCTGTCATTTTAAGATGCATAGTTACTTTTTCCCACTCCTCCTGGGCAGACTTACTAGAGGCAAATCTCCTGCAACCTTGGCAATAGGATTCCTCCTCCCCTGGGCTAGGGTAGAAGATGTGGGGTAATTTACTCATGAAGCTTATATTCTTTTATCACGGGAAATTTGGGTAGGGGTTGTAATAGGCTTTTTATTCATAGTCAGAAGGAAGATCCCCTTAGAAACCTTCTGATATAAGGCCTGTGTATAGGGAACAATGAGTATTTTGCCAATAATTGGAGTCCTTTAACAATCTCTTGGACTCCTTGTACTTGGTCTTTGGCTCCTGCACTTTGGTTTTAGTCTTCTGTGGTCTGTTTCTGCTCAGGATTTCTTAACTTGGACTCTGGCGCCTTCTGTAGTCCTTGTGGCCTTTGTAATCCACTTGATCCAGTCCTTGAAGAGTCTCAGATAGCTTCCCCTTTTATAGCCCCTTGTTTCAGACCAAAAATCTCTCTTAGAACTCTGGTTTTCAAAAGCATAAACTCTTCAGTTTTTCTCTCTCTATAATATATTAAACTTTAGAACTTACTTCAGCCAATGAAAGCCCTGACTTTTCTGCTTCTGCTTCTCATTTTTAGGCTTTAACTCTTAAGTTAAAGCCCTCAAAACATTGATCAAATAGACTCCGGCTTGCAGCCAATCATACACCTTGATTCAACGGTTTTGCCAAAAGGTTTCCCCAGATGACTTGCTCTTGACCCTGGTTTGAACCCAAGGAGGTCTTGCTCTGGTTAAACAACTGCTCTGTGTTTTGAACGGTTTTGCCGTGATTCCTGTCACGTTTCCCCGGCAAATCTTGAGCACTTCTGTATATGTTTTACTTAAGCAAATTCTTCCCCCTTGATTTTACAACGTTTCTCTGTGTTTCCCTGTTTTTTCCTCAACATTTTGCGACTTTGAACCCGCTCACTGCTTGCCCTTTTGCCTCTCTTAGTTGTTCTTGGCAAAATTTGCTCTTTTGCCCTTACAGTTTCTCTGTCCTGTTTCTGGCCTCTTTCTTACTCCTTTCTGGCTCAATCAGCTCTTTAATAAATTTACAATTTTTAACACCCTGTAAACCATTTTTTCTCCTCTTTCTTTCTGAACATATGATAGTTAATTATTTTCTACCATATTTAGGCAGCATTTAAGTATCATTTAACTGCTTCTTTCTATTCATATTTCCTCTTCAAAGACACCAAAATCAGCTTTCCCAGCCTTTGCATCCAGTCTGGCTAGTCATTCCAAGTCACCTCCTGGTCCTGTGCTTACATCTTCCAGTCCTCCCACCAGTTCTTCAACCACATCTCTCAGTTCTTCAGCTAATTAGCCCATCTTAGTGCACCAAACAGCTCCTCTCCAATCTTCAGACAACTTCATCAGTCTTCTGGCCATTCCTGCATCAAGATCTTTAAGCCCTTCAGCTTATCCTTGCTAAGAACCACATTGGTTCTACCTGCACAATGAACCTTTATAGTTCCAAACTTCAATATGAACCAGCAGTCCTTCAACTAGCCTTCTCTGTGATAAAACAGTTCTCTCACTAGTCTTCTCTGCTGTTTCTGTGAACCACCTTGGTTCTTTATCTCAGCCCCCATTACCAGAACTTGTAGACCCAGGCATGAGTCTACATTGAACTGGCGTTTGACTGGGCCCTTGCAAGTGGCATTCCACTTAGGCCATCCAACCATAGATCCTTAAAGCCTATATTGTTGTTTTTACTCACCCAGGTGATTAAGTCTGGGCTTTTAGTTGCAGAGTAATCAGCTCTGCTTCCCAGAGGCCTGATCACACCAAGTTCTGCAGCTTGCTTCCCCAAGCAAACTGCCTTGATGACACCTCTGAGCAAATTCATGCCCTCCAATGCTCACTTTGGGTTCCCCCCCAAAGCTCTCATGGGTACATAAATGAGGACACCCTACCAGTCCGTTGGGTAGGATGCTTGCTCACAGACCTCCTGTAAGCGTATCAGGGTACATAGAGCCCTCAGAGCTCTTCTCCTCCCTGGCAGCCCACACTACCTGCCAGGGGTCCAAAACCTTCTCCACCTCCAACAGACAAAGTTTCCTGCTGGCTATCTCATTCTTCATCCTTTTGCAGCCACAGTTCCCTGCTAGGTGAAGAACTCTAGCCCACAGCAGCCAATATCTTCTGCTGGGTGGAGGCACCATCTGCCTCTTGTAATTTTTACATCTACTAGCTAGGCCTTACTGTCCCTAGTAGCCATCATTCCCCACTAGGCCTCTACCTGTAATCAACCAATCAATACCTTGTCAATCTGGAGCATAGTGTCTTTATTTGAAGCCAAATCAACCCTCACCTGCAAAACCTCCTACATGTGGATTATCACACCATCCTCAAGTAGCTCAGGCTTATCTGGACAGGAAAGGACAAGACAAGTAAACAGGATAAAAGTATATAAAAGAGATTTGAATACACCAGATTTATTTGAGGAGCCAAGAAGGAGAATTTTGAAATATGGGAGTGGAGAGAGAATTAGAGAAATTATACACTTTGTGTTTAAAGTTTGAGAGGAAGCAGGGGCAATTAAGCGGAAATTGTGTTGGAAGGCAAGTGTTGCATTTGTAAATGGTGTGGATTATAGCTTAGTTCAAATTCTCTTGTTTCAGGCTTTCAGAAATGTGTTTAAGCATTGAGATTGGTTCACTAGATTGTGAGATACAAAACAAATGTCAAAACCGCAGGCTTGACCCGCCAGCAAGGTTCCAACCAAGCGGGTTTGTGACCCTCAATCCGGTTATCCGGTCACCTGAAGCCAGACTAGGAAGTCAACTCAAATTACCAAATCCATCAACATGAACAGATGATGATCCTTCATGGTGGATACCTCAATTTGGCGCTTGACTCATTATCAGGATCAAGCCACCCCCTCTTTCATCCAGCTGTGTGATCACCAATCATGTTCCTGCTATCCATTGATTCACAATAGCTATATAATTACTATCTCGCAATAAAGATTATTATCTATCTTCTAAATATTTTTCCCCATGTAACTCTGCTAAAACAGCACAGTTACAACACAAACAAGTGGAGATCTTCATGCACATGAAATAAGGGTTTTACATGAATTGAGAGACTCGGAATTGTATAATTAAATCAAAGTTATTATAAAAGCTACTTTAAAGAAGCTTTGAACTCATTTCAATAGTTTAAACACATCAATTTAGCCCAGAACAAAAAGCAATTTCATGTCAGGAGAATCCTGACACTTAGGGACAAAGTTTGTGGGAGGTTTCCCCAGCATCTGATAACAAGGTAATTAAAAAGAAGTGGTGTAAAATCCCCAGATGGGAATGAATTCCAGAACTTCAAAAACAAATATAAATTTAAGGCTTATTTCAGAAAGCTTTTTCATGGCTTGCAGGAAGGGCTCAACTCATGGAAGGTGATTGAAATCAAACCCCATGTATATACCAAATCAGACAGAGCCTTTTATTTCCATTATCATCATCTGAGTTTAAAATCAACTAAGCTTTCCTTTTTCATGAACGTAATCTGTATTCAATCTTGACTAAGATTTCATTCATTGCTAATTATACTGTATCTAATTGGATAAGAATCATTTGGTGCTCAATTTCTGGAATCTTTTTTCATATTGATATTGTCACAGATGGTTTCATCTTATCTGAAATTGCCTGCCCTTATAAATTCAAGCATCAAGAAGCCAGGACCAATAAAATTCACTTGCCACATTACAAGGACATCAAACAAGCATTTAAACAGAAGTGGGGTGTGGTCAAACATGTGAATATTTTGACAAATTTTAAAAAATCCATTTAAAGCCTTAAACCCTAGTAATACTGTATTTTGGTGTTTTTTGCTTTAAAATTGAAATATGATTTATGATTTTTTGTCAATTCAGATGTCTCAGTTGAGAAAATTTCCTCTGATAATGCCAGATTCCCTCCCAAATACCCATATGATTTGGGTTGGAGCTCAGAACTACCCCGGTAGTTCAATAAAACCATAAATATTTGAAAATCTCATTAGCAGTTTTTGGCTAAAACTTCTCCATAGAAATAAACTTCTGCTCACCTATATGCCTGTACGTCTTCTTGTAAGTTGTGGTGTCAATTTTGCAGTGTTTACTCTACTTTCCACACCCCTGATGTCCAAAATTGAGGAAATGATTGAACTTATTTGCAAGATCATTTCTTTGCAAAATCCAGTCTCATTTCTTCAAATTGCTTCCTTCTTTATTTTTCCTTGGTTTTTATTGGTTGTCTTTCCCCAATGCCTTTACTCAGAGTTTACCATTTTTAAGCTTTGTTGCTGAGAATTTTATTGTTGTTGAATGTTTTCAGCATTTGCATTTCTCATTTTATAAACACTTTGAATTTCAGCAAGACTCTACCATTGAATATAGTGTAACATGTGATTTGGAGATTATGTCAACTTATCTCAACCAGTTCCAGCTTAAAAGATGGATCTTTAACTGGTACTGAAGCAACTGTGACCCAATTTCTATCAACATTTTTAGTTCATTTGACTCTGTTGGCTTTTGGACTGTTTTTCTTTTGCCTTTGGATTAAACTTGTGGCAGACAATGCCTGGCATTATAGAAACTACTGTGATAAGTGACATCCAGGGCTATTTGGATGCCCCTATAAAGTTGGATCAATCCTTTGCAAGTATCTGGTGCTCTAAATATGGAAGTCTGCAGACAGATGTCATACACAACAGGATGATCTGACCTTCCTTGACTCTAAGTCTTGGGCAGTCCAGCTGGGACATAGGACTTTTTTTCTGGCTCAAGCCTTGCTGGGGGTTTACCCTGCAAATTTTTAAACTCCCCATTGATGAATGATTTTATTATTAGCTGTTAATTCTGCAGTAAGGGTGTTGGGTACCCAAGCACCATACTTGATTAGTATTTCAAGGATGGTAGGGCTGCACTAAATTTCTTCTATTGCACCTGACAGGTGTGGGATTAATTGTGATGCACAGTCTTTCCTTGGTATCTTTTTTCCAGAACTTGGATGTGCTAGGAAAGTTGTTGCTTGCATGTATTCCAGATTCTGGATTACTTGTTTGGGTGGTAACTTAATTTTGTCTGGATTTATCCCCCATAGCCCATCACCAACTTTATAGCCCTAGGTGATATAAATGCTTTTTACAGGACTCTCTTGGAATCCCAGGATTCCTGCTCCTACATTGCTTCTTGAACCTGGGGTGTTCCTGAGAAGCACCTTGAAGGTGATGTATAATAGAGAAAAAGTTAGGGCTTTGACAATTTTAGGGCATAAGCCATAAACTAGCTAAAATGAACTCTTCCTGGTGGACAGATTAACTTGGGTCCAACATATCAGAAGGATGGTTATAATTTTTTTGGGCTGCTCTTTGAGGATTCAAGTGGTGATTTTTAAAGGATCTTTGGTTAGTGACTTTTCTGTCTCTCTACTTTACTATTAAAATGCTGATAGTGTGGTGGCTTTACATTTGATGCCATTCTTAGCCAGGTAGATGTTGCTCTGATCTGAGTTTTACTCATACCCCTAAATTTTTATGAGGAGCTTGGGTATACAAAATTTCTAATGATCCTTTTTTAATTAATCTTCTGACAGCATTAACCTTATGTATTTCACAGTTTGAGTCACCAGCCAACAAGTGGAAAGCTTTGTAGCAGTGATGCTATACTTTTTGCTGTTATATTTTCATGGCATGGCCCCCACAATTTTCAAGGACTATAACTTAAATATTTTCCTGGTAGAAATTGCAGGTATCAACTTGAGAGTGTGGTACATTTAGCTTGTTTATCACATACTTACACCAATCAAATACTTCATGAACACCCTGGTACAGGGTGGACCATCAGGACTGATATTTGAGGAATTTGATTATTTTTTTCCTGTGTATGGCCAATGTCTCTATGGTAGTGTGAGATGGTGTCAACTCTCAGGTGAATGGATAGGTAGAAACATCTCTTCTAACCAACAATACTTTATCCTAGATGTCATAAGCATCCCCAGAGCAATTTATTTTTAGCAACTGTTTCAGGAATGATGTTGTTGGTGATGGGAGAACCTTCATCTTTGATAAATAGAATAGGTGAGAGACAGTCCAGATCCATGTCAGGAATGACAATTTGAACGTATCTGAATCCCAAAGTATGGAACCAGGGTCACCCCCTTAATAAAACCCTTTTCAGACCGCCAGTTTCAAAAACTGGGAATCTGACAGCCCACAGCCAATTGATAAAGTTGTTGTAAACCTTCTGGGACCTGAATCCGTAACTAAACCACAGGTTTTTGCAAACAAACTGCCAGTACAAGATGCCGGGAGTTTTCTCAAGGTGCCAATAATTGACACAGGTAGTTTGCTTGGTGAAATGCATAAGTCCCCCAATGAGAGTTGTTTCAAAGCCTCTCAAAGCCCAGGAAGTGGCACTGAACCTGAATGCCTTCCCAACGCCCAAGTTGCTAAACAGAAGGATTCAAAGTCTTCTTATCCTAAAGCGGCCAGTGCCAACCTGCCAGTGCCAAACGCCACCCCACCATCTAAGACCCCTGATGTCAACCCACTCAAACTCAAGAAACCTGATCAGAAAAAGAAGCCTGGAAGTGCAGTATAAGTACCTTCCAGGCCAATATCAATCCACATTGTTGTTTTTAAATAAAGGTTATTGACAGGGTAAAGTAGAGAGAGCTTGTTGTAATCAATCAAATGGGAAATGTACACCCAAATTAGGATGACATTACCAATGAGGAGGAGACAATGTGTGTTTACTCGGAAATGATAACCCTTGAATAGTGAATAAGGAAAGGTGCAGCAGAAGATTATGCACAGGTACATCAGGAAGACCTTAATTTGGCTCAACGTCAAGGAATCAGAAGCATAGATAGGCTCACATTCAATTTTGCGGGTTTCAGGAATCATTTCAGCAGGAGGTGGAAGATTACCAGGAAATTACAGAGGTGAGAAAGCGGAATCTAGCAGTCTGGTTATTACAGATCTGATTGGAAAATATTGAAATAAGTGAATCATTGAGGCAAGATATTTATTGAGAGTAAAATATCAAACTACTAAGGTAGTTTGGTGGGGACAATTGTTACTTAAAGCCTTTGGGTACATTTTGATGAGGTGGCCTCCTTGTATGTAATATTTGGACAGCTTACAGATACCACCAATAGTGGTTCTGCAAGCTGTTACCTGACCTCCTTTGAGGTCAGGATTTGTTGAACAGCAGGTCAAAGAAGGGAAAATTGAGCGTGGGGCATCTGCGTCTCACTCAGACCCAATTTCCCGTGCCACCACCCACTTGTGATTGATTGTTAGATTTAAATCTACAATTGCCACAAGCGGGCGGGGCTTCAGGCTGGGTTTTCCCGGGTGGCAGCGCTTTGACCAAGCCACACCCAGGAAAACTATGACCATGACATTAATCTCTTTCTTTGGTAATAGGTACTTCCTGTCTCCTGGGAGTGCTGCAAATGCATAGTTCTTGTGAGCAGGAGGGAGTTTCATGGCAGCTAAGGTGGCCTTTACCGGACCTACTGCTTGGGGGTTGTTTTTGTGGAATTCCTGGAGCATTTCTTGGGCGTGAGTGAGGTTGCAATGGGGAATCCAACAATTTTCTGAGGCTGGGTATCCCTTCCAGGCTACTAGGTAGAGCAAGCGCTTGCAGGATAGTTTGGATGCAATTATTAATTCCAGTTCATATTCCAGTTGTCCATCCACCATTATGGGGTCAGGAGTAGACACAGGGGGACCTTCATACTTAGTTAATAGGCATTCATGGAATGTGCTGAAGATGTGAAAGGAGGGAGGGAGGTCCAGTTGGTAGGTTGAAGATCCAATCTTCTTTAAGATTCTGAATGGACCTACTCTTTTGGGACCTAGCTTCTGGCAGGGTACTTTTAGTTGCATGTTCCAGGAGTCAATCAGTACTTGATCACCAATTTTGTACACTGTACCCTCTCTTCTTTTCATGTCTGCATAAGCTTTGTAAGTTTTCATAGCATGTGTTAAGGACACTTTGACTTCTTTGTGGATTCCTTTTAAAGCTGCTGCCTGTGAGGATGCCAATTCCACTTTGTTACCTGAGAGTGAACCAATTTTACATTGGGGGTTGTAGCTATAGTTTGCAAAGAATGGGGAGACATTAGAAGAGGAGTGTGGGGCATTGTTGTAAGCAAACTGGGCCATTGGTATGTTTGGGACTAGTTATCTTGTTCAGCGTTATAGTAGCATCTAAGAAATGTTTCCAAACATTGATTCACCTTCTCTGTCTGTCCATTGGATTGGGGGTGGTAGGCTGTTGATCTGCATAACTTAATGCCTAGGATTCTGGAGAATTCCTCCCAGAATTGTGCTGTGAATTGGGGACCTCTGTCACTTATGATCTCTTGGGGGATTCCATGGTAGGCAAAGACATTGTTGGCAAACAGTTTGGCCATCTGGACTGATGTGATTGTGGTTTGGCAGGGGATGAAACGACTCATCTTTGTGAAACAATCTACTACTATCATGATTACATCATAACCGTTTGATGGAGGAAGTTCTACTATGAAATCAACAGACAGAGATGTCCATGGGCTATTTGGAATTTGTAGGGGGACCAGTAGACCTGTCTGTTTGAGACGGGAGGGCTTTGCCCTTAGACAAACCATGCTTTCCTTCAAGTACTTAGCTACGTCTGATGTGAGACCTCTCCAATCAAATTATTTACAGATTATCTCTATGGTCTTATTTTTTCCTTGGTGACCAACCAATATGTTGTCATGGTGGGCCTTGCTGACTTCCAGGCAAATATCACCATCAGGTACCCACAGGCAACCATTGTGAAATATGGTACTGTCTTCAGGACTGTAGCAGGTGTGGGGAGTAGATTGACTTGCCAACTTAAACAACTGGGGGTACCGTTTGTCTAAAGGTTGCAGCAACTTGACTCTAGCTACCAGGTTGGTGTTGGCAGGTTCTTGGACACTTAGGGTGCAGATTGTTTCCATGGGAGGATAGGATAGAATGGTGCTGGGGGGAATCATGACCTTTGTATTAAATTCTTGTTCAGTCTTAACGTCTGGAAGGAATGCTGGGTTACAACTGAGGGAGTTTGCCAGATGGTTATCAATACCCTTGATAAACTTGTATTCAAATTTGAACTTGACTAGGACTTCATACCATCTGGTCTGACGTTCAGTTAAGAGATGAGGTTCCTGGTAATACAGTTTGGCTTTGTGGTCTGTCCTTACTTTAAATGGGTGTATGGATGAGCAAAGGTGATGCTGCCAGTATTTCATAGACTCTACTACTTCTAATAACTCCTTGTCATATATCATGTAGCTGAGCTCTTTGGATCTTATTTTCCTAGAGAAATAGCCCATAGGATATTCTAGTCCATCATCAGCAGTTTGTAGAAGGACCAAGGCAATGGCAAATTTGGAGGCATCTGTGACTAAGGTAAAGGGTTTGGAGGCATCAACATGGCAGAGCATGGTTGCAGAACACATGATTTTCTTAACAGCATTGAATGCAGCATTACATTGTGTGGACCATTCTAGAGTTCTTTTCCCACTACCAGCATAAAGGGGGGCTGCTGTTTCTGACAAGTGGGGGTGAAGCATTTCAAGAAGTTGCATGCTCCCAGGAAACTGCGGAGTTGGGTAATGTTTGTCAGGGTCTACCAATTCCTTATTGCAGCTTCCTTGTCAGGGGAAACGACATGGCCTTTCTCCAAAATCAGATTTTCTAAGAAAGAAACCTTACTCTTGAAAAATTCACATTTTCTCAGTTTGATGACAAGATTGGCCTTTTGGATCCTTTCCACTAAAGCACAAAGGTAGGTGGCATGAGACTCCTCATCCAGAGAGTATAATAAGGTGTTGTTCATGTATATGATAGCACAGTTCCCAATGAGGTCACCTAAGACTGCATTGATCATCTTCTGGAAGACTGCTGGGGCATTTTTTAGACCAAAGGGCATGACTCAGTACTGAAAGATGCCTTTCTTAGTCCTGAAAGTGGTGAGCCATTCCTGACCTTCTTTGATGTGAATCTGGTTGAAAGCATTTAAGAGGTCCAGGTTTGAAAAGATCCTAGCTTTCTCCACCTCCCTGGAGATCTGAGACTCAATGGGCATGGGTATAGGTCTGGTAAAGTCACATTGTTCAGGTTGCCAAAATCAATTCAGGGGCATAATGATCCATCAGACTTTTGAATAAACAGCAGTGGAGAGCATATAGGGAAAGATTTCCTAAAGATCTGTCCTTTGGCTTCCATTTCCTTTGTCCATTTTTCTAAGCATTGTTCCTCCTTTAAGTTCAAGGGATAGATGGGAGAAGCTACTTTCATCAAATCAACAGTGAGTTTAAACTCAAATTCAAATTGTGATTGTTCAGGGAGACCATCAGCCAGCTTAGAATCAAAGGCTGCGTGCAAGTGGGAGAGGTATGACAGAAGGACATCAAATGATGTGGCGTGTTTTGTTGTTGCTGAGACTGACATTGAGATATGAGGGGCTTCTTTCCCAAACAGGATCATTGTTACCTCCAAGGAAATTCTGGCAGGATGAGCAATCCTCAGTAGGTTATCTTTGAGGATTGGGGTGATATTGTGCTCCCGCCACCATTCCATGCCTAGGATCACCGGGTATGTCAGGTGCTTTGCCACTGTGAAGTCAGCAACAAAGGCATGATCAGTGATGGAGAAGGATAACTGGTGACATAGTTTAAAAGAACGGAAGACATTGGATACCCCTCCTTTGCACAGAGCACCAGGATTATATTCCAAACCTAGCTTGTCAACCAGATCTTTTGAAATGAAGTTGTCTGTGGCACCAGTATCTACTAAAGCTATAGCTTTTGTTAGATGTGATTTGGAAGCAAAGGAACAATGAAACAAAAAATATCCCATCTTTGTTTTATTTGATAGAGGGGTGTGATTGGAATCAACTTGTACCTGGAGTTGAGAAGCTTTCTGAATGGACAACAGGTTCTCATTCAAGGCTACAAAGGGTTGGTCAATCACAGGTTCAATGACAATAGGCTCAAGACAAGGAGTAGGCACAACCTTATTCATAGTGGTGACGTGGAGATCCACTATAGCCTGAGCCTTGGCAGATAGCAATGAACAGTTCTGGTTGAAGCGTATAAGTTTACAGGCATTGGTAGCATTACCTGAAGTGGGCGCTTGAGAGTCAGTAGAGTCCAAGTTTGCCAGGGTAGCGCTGGAGTTGTCAATATCATAAAAGGAGAGCACGGCCAGGGTAGGAATACTCTGAGGAGGAGAACTGACGACAGGAGCTATAGCCAGAGTGGGGGCTGGAGTCACAAGAGATTGAGAAACCTCAGGGGATATGGGCCCTTGTGAAGTGGCTGGCTCCTGTTGACTTTTCAAGCAATTTAACATGGGAAGGGCCTCCAATAACAGAGGCTGAGTTGGCTGCTGGGACGTCACTAGCTTACCCCCAACTGCTTGCAGGAGGTGCTGTATAATATTGGAGACAGAAGCAGAAGGGTGCAACCAGGGTGACAAACTTTGACCGGTGTGGTCAAGGCTGGGATAGAGGGCCGCAAGCTTAGCACTTCCAGGGAGTGATGACTTCTCAGCACTGGCTTGAAACTGCTTGAGGTGTAAGGGTAGAAGTTGAGGGCCTTGAAAACTTGAGAACAGGGTTCTGTAGTCAATCAAAGAGGAATTTGCTGGAGCTTGGCATGTCACCAAAGGAATTAGGGTTGACACATCATCAAATGAGTTTGGTGCTTGGTCAAGAATAGACAAACACCACTCACAGGATTTGGGTTTTGCTCATTTGAGTAAGAAGCTGAGAAGCTTCTGAGGGAAACCATGATGGGTCCATTCCTCAGTTAGTGTCAAGATTTCCCTTGCAGTATTTAAAAAAGGGTATGGAAGGCTAGGAGCAGACTGCCAGAATTTGAGGCGTGAGAGTAAAGTACAATGAGGTTGTGTGATCTCTATCTTTGAAAAGGATGGGTATAACAGGGGAAAGAAAACCACTGCAAAAATACTCCAAAATGAAGTAATGAGCATTGTGGAAGTCACCACTGAGATATACATGATCCAAGAGAATGATCTAACTACAAAGATGTGCAGGCCATACAATATATCAAAATTAGAGTAGTTTGATAATTTCAGGGTAAAGTAGAGAGAGCTTGTTGTAATCAATCAAATGGGAAATGTACACCCAAATTAGGATGATATTACCAATGAGGAGGAGACAATGTGTGTTTACTTGGAAATGATAACCCTTGAATAGTGAATAAGGAAAGGTGCAGCAGAAGATTATGCACAGGTACATCAGAAAGACCTTAATTTGGCTCAATGTCAAGGAATCAGCAGCATAGATAGGCTCACATTCAATTTTGCGGGTTTCAGGAATCATTTAAGCAGGAGGTGGAAGATTACCAGGAAATTGCAGAGGTGAGAAAGCAGAATCTAGCAGTCTGGTTATTACAGATCTGATTGGAAAATATTGAAATAAGTGAATCATTGAGGCAAGATATTTATTGAGAGTAAAATATCAAACTACTAAGGTAGTTTGGTGGGGACAATTGTTACTTAAAGCCTTTGGGTACATCTTGATGAGGTGGCCTCCTTGAATACAATATTTAGACAGCTTACAGATACCACCAATAGTGGTTCTGTAAGCTGTTACCTGACCTCCTTTGAGGTCAGGATTTTTTGACCAGCAGGTCAAGGAAGGGAAAATTGGGCATGGGGCATCCACATCCCACTTGGACCCAATTTCCTGTACTACCGCCCACTTACAATCAATCTTTAGATTTAAATCTACAATTGCCGCAAGCGGGCGGGACTTTGGGCCGGGCTTCCCCGGGTGGCGGGGCTTTGGCCAAGCCACACCCGGGAAAACTATGGCCATGACAGTTATGAGATATTGGTTCCCCCAATTGTTGCTATATTTTATCCTTGTCATCTTTCAGTTAACTCAAAAATCATCTGATCCTCCTCCAACCTGCCAGCTACCTATTTCCCGCCAGGTGCTCCATTTGGTCCTGTTCATTTTAAGAAATACCCCTTGAAGCCTGAGTACAAAGATTACACCCCAGAAAAGATATTAGCACAGAATCCCTTGGATCAAACTAAAGAGTTAACCTGATACAACCAGAAGGGTCCTTGGCACGTTACTGAGCCCTGTGGTTCAGAGATAAATACAAATTCCTTCCTGCCTTCTGTTGCAACATCTTCAACTACTCCCTCTTGGGGAAGTAATTCCCTGAGTGACTCTCCAAGTGATTACCCGACTAATCATTAAGTCAGTGGCACTATTATCATTTGGTCATCCATTACGGGGACCAAGCATTCTGAGTCCTAAGCAGAACAAAACTTAGACAAGCCTTGTGACTTAAGAGGAACAATTACTCAGATAAGCCCCATGACTGCCATGACGTACATGGACAATAGGTGGCTTCTCGTGATACTATATAATACTCCAAACTCATATCTAATAAAGTATCATTCTCTTCTTAATTTCACCTTTATCTTTTTATTATACCTACCAGAAGTATATACTCAACAACAGGTAGAAATCAATAAAAAGTTATGTGATAAATTAAATTGGCTGTATCCCAATGAGATTGAGCTTGCAAATAGTGCAATAGGCTTCAGAAACCTAGCATCTTTATCTTGGTTGCTATAAATTTGAAATCGACCCATATCTGCTCAACTGGGCAGCCTTTGACTCGAGAAGGTTAAATCCATCAATCGTACATTAAGTCTACAACAGCTATTAAGCTTGATTACAAAAGATGAACTCATGTTTTTTACATTTTGATTTCTAAGTGAAGTTTCTTCCCTTCAGTGACCTTCTATTGGTTCAGATAACAACGACTTATTTCCGATTTCATTTTTTGAGATCACCTGCTAGATAAGATCCACTATTTTTTAAAATTTGGCACGTGAATTAAATAAGAAAGATCGATGTCGTCATTTGGGAAACTCGATTTAGAAAAAGCTGCCATTTGATTGCATGTTTATAGTTTAAACTTTACAACATGCACAAGGAGAAATATAATTAATTATTTAAAAAGTATGTAATTCAATAGGCAGGTAAGGCAACATCCAAAGGTTGGACTTCGGGCGAGGGAAACTGAGTAGGGTTATACTGGAAAGGTGTTTCTCCAAGATTATAAGTGATTGTTGTGCCCGGAGTAGCATAGATTGAGACGCGTAAGTCTCTTCTAATGCATGTAAATCTAACTGGGGTGCCTGGGACACCATTTTTGAAAAAGGTAACTGTTTGGTCAGGGAAATTAACGAATCTACAGCCAATCACATCGCCTTCGCTGTAGGGACTATTCACTGTATGGACATAGGGGTCATTCCCAAGGCGCACCTCGCCTAGGTTGGCTTCAAGAGAGATTGAACCAGGACCAAATACTGCTGATTTAGTATATTCTAAAATGCTTACCTTGATAAGGATCAGTGCTTCTACAAGCTGGGCTCAGTCCAACGATAACAGATGATTCCTTTGGTAACACTTTAAGCTTGACTTCAAAATAGTTGGTATCGTTAATGCCAACTGTCGATTGGATGGCGCATGGTTGCTTGAACTTAAGGATGCAAGGCAACTTATGCTTGACCCAGTCTTCAATATGAGAAGTATTAAAGCCAAGTAAGTTTTCAGGATCACTTGAATAAACAGTATTATTTTCTTGGACGCATTTACAACATTTATATATCAATACGATGACCACTATGAGTACAAGTATGCCAAGGAAGATAAACGCAGCAGTCGAACCGCCCCTGTGCGAGCCAGGTAAGAAAAATAAGTGATGTGAGCCTCCTGCCCTATATGTGGACCTGAATGGAGATATTAAACTTGGCCTTAGGAACCTTTGAAGATGCAATCGGGGTGAGGGAGCCATGCTGCTCTGATCTGTTGGCTTCCTCTTTAAACCAAAATTCTCAACTTGTTTCTCAACTTGTGCGGCAAAATTGCACATCTCTTGAAACATCGACCATTCTATTTTGGAACCCTTTTAATATCTTTTCCTGTTTGGGCTTATGTCTTTATCATGTCGTTTAACATGGATTTGATTTAGCATTTATATTTGACTCAAAGGAATGAGTTAGTTATGAGACTTGATGGATCTAACCGGCTCGGCGAAAGTAAACCCGATCCGTTAGTGCACCATTTTTTAAAGTAACCAATCCGTTAGTGCATCATCATATGCCAGGCTAAAATCATCTAAGCAGTTAAAATCAATATGATAGCAAAATCAATTCAAACCCAATTCAAGCCGAATAAATCCAGAGTTTATAAGTCATAGACTCTGATTTTTACTGATATATAGAAATGATTTTTGCTTGATTGATAAAAAGCTTTTGTGAGTGAAAGTTTCAAGGGTTTTTTAAAATAAATAAATATTGTATTAGATATATAAATTGAATCTTTAGCCATAAGGAAATCAGTCTGAGGGTTTCCTTGCCTTTTGGAAAAGTATCTATAAATAATAAATCTTTTCAGAAATGTGGACTCTAAAACATCCATGGAGTATATTCTACTGAATGATCCAAAATACGCAAGACAAGGTTTCACTTATGAACTTTATATTCAATATCTGAAACGATGATAAAAATAGATGAAAAACATCCATTATTACATAAAACCCATACAAATCATAAATTATGCAATACGTGAATAAGGCATAATAAACCATAGTGATTCACTCATCAACTCATATAGTTTATAATGCATAAATCATGATAAATCTGAATTGGCACAGCAACTTCTTAAAATCCATCGCAATTCAGTAAAGAGTTCAACAGCGAGGGTTTTCGAAGAGCTCTGCTATGGCTTAAGCACACGATGTAGGTTTATGCAACGTTCTGAATAGACCTTTGAGAATATCACATCTGTGTACGAAAATAGCACCAATCAGCCGCCTCTTTTATTACCCAGTCTACCTCTCTCATTCGGGTTCGTGGCTTTATATGGTTGGTTACAAATCATTTTATGGTGGCTAAGCCATAGCACAATTAAAAGGGCTTCCATTACATTCGATAACAATGACGTCACAAGCTATATCTATTCCTGATAATGTTTTATGTCTATAAAAAGTTGTTCAGATCCCATGCCGACATCCACATCTTACTACTGTTGATATAAAAGGTGGATGGTCCATCCAAGGAAAGAATAAAATTGAATGGAATATATCAATTTAATATATTCTATTGTATCTTTAGGTTGGATTGATTATCATCTATTTAATTTAAATAGTCTTATTTAGAAAGGGTTTCTTAAAAGTTGTTTTTAAATTTTATTCATTTATTTATTTATCATGAAATTTCATATTACAATTATAAATATATAATAAAAATCTAAATAGTAGGTTATTACTATTAAGTTTAGAAAACTATAATATAATTTTAAAAAGATATTTGATTTTCTAAATCCCTTCAAAATTTAGAGCTGATCTGTTGCTTTAAGATAAGCTATTAAACATTAAGTTTGGTTTAGTATTCACAGAGGTATGAATTTCTAGTTTTTAATTTGTACTAAGAGTAAAAATAGGTGGACCAAATCGAGTCTAGGCATTTGATTATGGCATAAGCTTGATTTTAGTATCTGTATCTCAGCATCTAGAAAAGATAGAGCTATTGTATTTGATACCATTTTGATCATAATTATCTTAAGAATTCATCTAGATGCTCTAAATTGTATGAAAATAGTTTAATCGTTTTTTGTTATTATCATTTCCAGTCTACTCCACTGGCATCCTTATTAGGATGATGCAAAGGCAACAAGGTTAACTATGAAACAATCTGCAGCAACTTGGATCAGGTGATGCAACCGAGTGAAATATTATATTGTTTCACTTTAAAAATGAATAAATTTGAAATGTGTAAGCCAACTATCTCTTACTTAAACTGATACTTATATATAATTCAAATAAAATATCTTTAAATTGGTCAAGCCCACTTTTCTCAAACAAGTTGATTCTTAAAATAGAGTTTAAACATATAATAATATGAAAGTATAGCAAATAAATTCATACTCTAATCCTATTTTTAAACAATGTGATGTTCCTCTTCCAATTTTAAACCCACACATTCTGGAGTTAGGTAATCTATATAGATAAGCCTGTTTGCCATTGTCAAAACCGCAGGCTTGACCCGCCAGCAAGGTTCCAACCAAGCGGGTTTGTGACCCGCAATCCGATTATCTGGTCACTCGAAGCCAGACTAGGAAGTCAACTCAAATTACCAAATCTAACAACATGAACATATGATGATCCTTTACGGTAGATACCTTGTTTTGGCGCTTGACTCATTATCAGGATCAAGCCACCCCCTTCTTCCATCCAACCGTGTGATCACCAATCATGTTCCTGTTATCCATTGATTTACATGAACTATATAATCACTATCTCTCAATAAAGATTACTATCTAGCTTCTAAATATTTTCCTCATGTAACTCTGCTGAAACAGCACAGTTACAACACCATGGTTTCAATGTTTGAACCAATTTGAAAAATCAAGTAGTTAAATATCAATTTATTAAATTTCTAGTGGCCTATATTCATATTTTGATATAATTTAGGCCACACTCTGCTCAATACATGCACTATTCTTCAAAGGTGCCCATAAGGGACCTTATGTTTGATGAGCCAAATTAATATTTGGCTAGTCATCAACATTAAATTTAAATAATATGGAAGAACCAATTCATTACAACCCCTTATATCTTGAGTGCACTTGAGCTTACATCACAGATAGACTCGCTTATCAATATAAACAAAAGCAAGTCTATCTGTAATGTTGCCTCGAGTGAGCTCAAGCCGTAAAAAATCACATTGAATCACTTGCTCCATATTTTTTAGAATTAAAGTTGATTTTCAAGCTAAAATCTTACTATGGCTCATCCTCACATGCATAATTGATAGATGTAAGTTTAATTCAATGGGTGCGGCCTAAATTTTATTGAATGATAATATAGACCACATGGACTTTAGTAAATTTTAAATAAACTGCTTGATTTAAAAAGTGGTTTAAACATTTCAACCATATCAAAGAGGCTTATCTGTATAGATTATCCAATGCCAGAATATATGGATTAAAATTGAAAGCGGAGAAGCATATTGTTTACTATTATTAATATATATATAAGTGAGTCTGTCTGTCTATCTATCTGTCTGTCTGTAATGTCACCTCGAGTGGGCTCAAGCCGTAAGGGATTTGACTGAATTGATTTTTAGTTAAATTTGATTTTAAAAGTTGATCGTTAAGCCAAAAGCTCAATTTGGCTCATCCTTACATTCAATCCCTTACATGCATCTTTGAGAGTACACAGATTGAATTCAGTGGAGTGTGGGCTAAATCATATTGAACTGAAATATAAGCCACTCGAACTTTAATAAATTTGTATTTGATTACTTGCATTTTAAATTAGTGGCTAACCCCATTCAACCATATCAAAGTGGCTTATCTTTCTAGATTACCCGACTCTAGAATGGGTGGATTAAAACTGGAAGAGAAGCAGCAATTGTTTTAGATTGTTTTATATGATTGGATGGTTGTGCTCTAGGCTGATGATAAAATTGATGACGAAATGAGAGCTTGGACAATTTATAGTGATACAGTTTAAACTATAAATATAAATATTAGTTTAAAGAAGGAGATGGTTCGCTTGGACATTTCGAAATTCTTATTATTCATTTGAAATAATAGAATATTCTAATTGGATGCATCACCTGATCCAAGTGGCTGCATATTGTTCAGAGTAGACCTTGCTTGACACAGCTTCATCCCAAAAGAACATCAGTGGAGTAAACAAGCTATGACAAAATTGTGATTCAATATAATGATTTTCATGAAATTTAGAGGATGTAGATCAATTTTTCAGATGATTCCGATCAAAATGGTACCAAGCATGATAGCTCTAGCTGCTCTAGATGCTGAGATATATAGTTAAGTACTGCAATCGGGTTCGCGTCATAATCAAAGGCTCGGACTCGATTTGATATTATCTAAATTTACTTTTAATACACACTACAAAAACTAAAATCAATATATCTCAGTGAATACTAAGCCGATTTTGATGTCCAATAGCTTATTTAAAAGCTGCAGATCAGCTCTACATTTTTAAAGCCATTGAAAATAACTTACTAAATTTTAAAATAATTACTTTAGCCTTACTAAACTTAATAGTGATACTATACTTATTTAGGTTTAGATTTTATTTATACTTGGAGTATACAATTTTAATTTTAAATTTAAATAAATATAATTGAAATTACCTTTTAATAAAACAATTAAATAAAATTTTAATTAAACATGCAATAAGTAATATAAGCCTAAAAAGACAATAAAATAAATTTAATTGATTTATTAAATTCAACTTTAATGCTGTCCTTGGACGGGGCAACTGCCTAGTGCTTTTATAAGATTGGACGTTTAAGCACTTTGATGAGTATTGAATTGACCGAAGAACAGAGAGCTTGGTCAGTTTAAAAAAATTCAATTAAAAAAGATACATAAACTTTAGTTTAAAACATGGTTGGCTTTCACATTTCAATTTTATTTATTTTCAAGTGAAACAATAGAATGTTCCACTCGGATGCATCAGCTGATCCAAGTAAAAATAGAGTATTCCACTCAGATGTGTCAGCTGATCCAAGTGGCTACATATTTTTATAGAGATAATGATACATCCCCTGATACAATTGGCTAAATATTGTTTTAGAGTTAACCTTGCTTACCATTCTATCATCCAAATAATTATGTCAGTGGAGTAAACAAGATTTAATGATATTAAGATTGAATAAGATGATTTTCATGAAATTTGGAAGATAAAGATAGATTTTTCTGACAATTCCAGTTAAAATGGTACTAAACATGATACCTCTAGCTACTCTAGATGCTCAGATGTATAGTGAAATACTAAATCAAGCTCACACCACAATAAAAAAGCTCAGACTTGATTTGATAGTGTAAATTCAGAACCTAAACATAAAAATGTGGGATTGTCAAACCCTTGGTCCAAATTTCAAATTGCATTTGCAGGATGGCCTTTTTTAATTAAATCAAGTTCTTTGTACTTTTATTTGAATATTTCAAATTGTGAGAACTTATAGACACTTTGCAAATTTCAAGTCAAATTGCATATTTCAAATGGACAAAATGAATTGACTGGAATTAGATTTGAAGTGTTCAAATCCATCAACCATTTTCATTAAGTTTACTATGTTTTTTTTTGAAAATGCGGGATTGTCAAATCCAAGAACCAAATATCAAATCACTTTTGAATGCCACTAGTAAACTATAATAATAATTGCAGAAATATAATCAACTTTGAATCCATGTTAAGCACACTAGGAAACACCAACCCAGATAAAGAAACTTCACTATGACTAAAATCAAATGAAAAATTCAATCTCAACAACTATGTTTAGACATAAAAATTGATTAAACTTTAAAATTATTCAAACCTGAAAAGGATACAAATTTATATCTTCAAATCTCAGATATAGAAATTCTATTACTATTCAAGGCTAAATCAAGAGAAAACAACTACCCACAACTAAACTTAAAATCTAATTAAATACATATTTAATCTAATATATATATATTGTTTTATTTCTGGACAGACTATCCTATTTCCAACCAGCTCCTGCACCAGCACGTGAGGCAGCCTGTCCACAAGGGCGTCCCAGAGTGTCCAAGAATAGACCCAGAACCCAACTTAAGAGTGGCTTCTTTCTGGGATTCAACTGCTAATTTTGGCTTATGATGCAGGAGGTGTTTGGCTGGCGCTGACATCTTGGGAGGCATGTGTGATGTCATTACTCCCCTCAAGGCCTGTCACCAAAGTCACCTATACCAAGGTCATTGGGAACAATAAGGTTACATACACCTCAACTGTTTACCCTGCTGTGACATGGCCCCGCACTCTGGATCCCAGAGTTGCTACCACATGCCCCTGCGTTTTTGACACCTCCTATGAGCCATTGACCACAACCGAGGAGCCATCTGTGCCTGTTGTGTATTCCACTATCAATAGTATTACTGCACACAAGAGTGATCCTACCTTCTACATAAAGTTCCCCATCCCGTGTGTTGAACCCAATAGCTTAGATGCCACGGTACCTGCCAAGGGCCAGCGTCAGTTGTTGGACAGTGAGCTTGAAGCTCTCCTCAACTGCCTGAATAGAGGAATGTCAGTTTGGGATATTGCATCCCAATTTGGTGTTACAGCCAGATATATTGGCAACATCAACAAAAAACATGGCAACACTGGGCAAATTGGCAAAAATACAAAGGCTAAGCGGCAGCCCAAACTACTACAACCTGTGCATATTGATGCAATCAAGCAGTGGGTAGCCAAGGATTGCCACCTGGACACACTTGCTGTTCAATCAATTCTGGCCACAGAGTTTGGACTTTCTGTCTCAAAAACCCTCGTTTACCAATCAATGGTCAATCTGGGCTTCTCATGGAAGGTACTGGGTGTTTCTCTGTACAATAGGAACAGCAAGAAGACCATCAAGGATTGGTGCATTTATGCTGAGACCTACCTGGCTCTAAAAAAGACTGGCAACATACAGTTCTTCTATATAGATGAAATGTTGTTCTTCTCCTCACTCAGGTCTAAGCATGGGTGGGTTGAGAAGGGGTCCAAGGATAGTGTAGAACATTGTACAGCTGTCTGTTCCCAGACCTATTCAATGGTGGTGCTTCTTGGTCCCTGCGGGTTGGACGAGTATTAGATGATCAAAGGTTCCCATAACAGCAGAACATTCCTTGATTTTCTCTAAACCTTCAAAAAGTACCTTTGGATTGATTACTGAGGCACAACCAACATTGTTGTGCTTGAAAATGTTGGGATTCACAAGGTGGATTTGGTTGTGTCTAAGTTCCCTCATCAACAAAAAGAGTCACACCTCTAGCTACTGCCTTGCTGATTGTCTAATGAGACTCCTCTTCCTAGCGCCCTATTACCCATTTCTGAATCAAATTGAGAAGGTGTTTGGTTGGATCAAGAATAAGGTAAAGAAAGGCCTCCCACAGGAAACCAAAGATCTCTTCAATATTCTTGTGGTCAGCCAATTCTCAATGCCACCAGATGTGATGGCAGCTTTTTACAAGCACTCCAAATCCTTCCTCCCCAAAGCTCTTGCTTCTGAGCCAATCAGATAAATAGGGTATCCCGGACTTAATTATTTTCTTTTATTTATTGTGTTTTTAATGTGACTTGAGAAATAATATTTTATGTTATAATGACTTGACGTTAGATTGCATTCTAGATAGTAACAACTTTGGATGTTAGTTAAATATAACTAAACATAAAGTAGTTTAAAAGCTATGGCAACAACTAAAACTACTTCAGATTTAAAATAAATGATTTCAGATTTAAGCAAATTCCAACTATCAGTCTAAAATATACACTCTTTTAACAGTGATTTTTGGTGTTAATGGACAAAATGGATCAACAAAGCAACAAAGTGTTCACACTTTAAACAAAAATAGTTGAAATTCAAACCAAAATACATGGATTCACAAGAAAAATAGTTTGAGTTGACCTTTGGTGTACATATGTTTACTATGTAAATTGGTGACAAAATATACTCACATGTGGCAAGTCAAAACCCAAACCAAAAACAAAACACAGTTACAACTCAATATGTAAACAAAACCACCTGATTGTTGTGTGCAATGTATTTTAATCAAGAATTATACCATGGTATCTAAATTAAAGCACAGGTTCTGAAACATAAATTTTAAAATTATTGTACTGGATGATTAATTTTGGCAGTAAAATCTGGGAAAAGGGTGAAAATTATTTTGGGTATTTTAAAATGGGTGTTGTAAAACCAAAAACAACTAATTGAAAAATAAAAATCTATAATTGGGATATTGAGTGGGGTAAATTCTAATTAAATAACCATATTCAGATAAAAAGCAAAAATTAAAATCAGGAGCAACTTAATAGAAACTTATTTAGTATTTTCTTTTAAATTCTTAAAATGGAAAGAACACAACAACAGATTAAAATGCACCCATTGTGTGCTGTGGTTTCAGTTGCCCCCGTGGGTCAAAGAATTAAGTCAGTGCAACACAAACACCTACTCAGAAAAGAGAGAAAAGAGGGTAAAATATTGGTAAGGTTGCACTTACACAACCAGTTCAAGGAGCGCAATATGCAAGGTTAAGGAGCATCATCCCTACAGTTCCCAAGCTGACCCAAAAGCCCAACAAGGTTACCACAATCAAGAAATTTAGAAAGAAGGAAGTTGATCTTACTTCTTTTGTGTTTGCCCCTGTGTACCACCAGAAGTTAGTACTGTCAGTTATTATGGAGAAGGTTAATCCTGTGCTTGATACTAGCTACAAGCCCTAAATCAGTGATGGCAACCCAGAGCCAATGACAATCCTGATTTCTATAGAACTACAAAGGGGCAGCTTGTGCTCAAGAAGGTTGCAGCCTTCTATACCAAGGTGTCCATGCCTTGTGTATCAGTTGCCAATCAGGATCCTTGCTCATCTGAACTGACTAAGGCCACCCAGAAGGCCATTTCCAACATCAAGTGCATCATCCTTCTCAAGATGATGAGGAAATCTGGCAACTAAAAGACGGATGTGGCCCATTGTTGGGATGGATCCCAAACACGCCAGTAAACCCTTCAAAAAGTACATCAATACTGGCCAGGTTCTTGCTGCAGATAAATCCTTGTGTGTTTCTACCATGCTCACCAAGGAGCACAAATGTGCAATCTGCCAGTGGATAAACTGAGACTGCCATCTCCAACTAGAAAATATTCAGGCAATTGCCAAGTCCACTTTTGGAGTCAAGGCTTCCTTTTCCTTTTATTGTCATTTAGTAAAGGGTCTGTGGTTTTTGTGAAAAAAACTTGGGGTATCTCCATATAATCAAAACAGCCCTTCCAATATTGATGTCTGGAAAAAATACACAGAGGAGTACACTGCTGTCAAAACCGCAGGCTTGACCCGCCAGCAAGGTTCTAACCAAGCGGTTTTGTGACCCGCAATTCAATTACCCGGTCACTTGAAGCCAAACCAGGAAGTCAACTTGGATTACCAAATCAATCAACATGAACAAATGATGATCCCTCACAGTGGATACCTTGATTTGGCGCTTGTCTCATTAGCAGGATCAAGCCACCCCCTCTTCCATCCAGCTGTGTGACCACCAATCATGTTACTGCTATCCATTAATTCACAATAGCTATATAATCACTATCTCACAATAAAGATTATTATCTATCCTCTAAATATTTTTCCCCTTGTAACTCTGCTAAAACAGCACAGTTACAACACTGCTCTCAAAGCCAAGAGGACAGTCAAATTTTATTACATTAACAAATTGTCACTTGCCTCGTCAATGCTCAATGGGTATGGGTATGTTCCCAAAGACTCAAATGACGGGATGGCCAGGTGTGCTGCAGTCCGTGCCACAGCCTATTTGATGGTGGCTCTCCTTGGTCCAAAAGGGGGTTGAGCTTTATCAAATGATACTAGGCTCTCACAACAGCTGTACCTTTCTATCATTTCTCCAATTGGTCCAGGAGCACCTGAGGCGCACAAGCCTGGGCTTCACCAACGTAATTGTGCTGGACAACATTGGTCTCCATAAGGTGGCTGACATCCTTGAGGAATTCCCAATGATTGACACCAGCATTGCAGTGGGCCCCCAGCAATTGGCCACGGCAAATATGCACCTTCTCTTCCTCCCTGCCTATTTGTCCTTCCTAAATCCCATTGAGGAAGTCTTTGAGTGGCTCAAGAAAGTTGTCAAGCGAGGAACCCCAACTGGGACCAAGGACCTCTTTGATTTGCTGCAGGCCAGGATCCACACCCTCCCAGCTGAGACTGTGGCCAAATTCTATGGCCACGCTGATTTGTTCATCCCCACATGCCTTGTCAAACAGCCAATCAATTAAAGGCTTAGCTTGTCCAACTTTTTTATATTCTCTAATTTACTATTCAAGATTTATTAATTATCATTTTATATTTAGAAGCTTCTAAGCCCACAATAACATTCAGCATGACCATCAATGAAGGTTAGTAATTTATTTATTTATAATCATTTTTTATTATGGCATCTAAGGGTATCCCAAACACTTGATACTGGATTACACAAATATATTTATATCACTTTTGTCAAATAAATATAAAAATAAAATTAAAAAAGTTAAATGTAAAGTGTACAAATTAGAAGTATATTTTATTAACATATAACATTATGATTTTATTAAGACTTTCTCTGGGATATATTTTGCAAATCTTATTTGCTAAAATAAACATTAAAAAATTATATATAATAAAAATAATCTAGAGTATATATATTGATATAGAGAAAAAATTAGGAGCACCTATAATGGGTTTGGTGGTGTATACCCACCCTGCAATGGAGGTGGAACCCAACCTCCACCGCCACACTGTGGACAGTGGATACACCCTCATTGAAGTATTCTTGCCTGCTGGTAAAAGAGAGGATGGTGAGGTGGGAATGGAGTAGGAGCTTTTCTGGCGGGGCTGCAAACCCAAAGATGCCAGCCAGGACCAGGGCGTCCTGGATAACATGGTCCACCAAGTTGTATCTGAGGGGACCTTCTTCCCATCCAGGGAGAGCCTGACCTTGTCAATCCCAAGAAGGATCCCGTCCAGGTCCTCTACAGACACACCCATCCCAAAGTAGAAGAAGAACCCCAGGTAAACAACAAGGTGAAGCCTTTGCCCAGCAAAGGCTTCTGTAAACTTGCACAGTTTGTTGTATACTGCACTTATTTTTTTCTTGTGTTTAGTTTTGCTGAAGGTAAGATCCATTTCTTGAGGGACCCCTGTCTCATTGGCACTCCAGGCCAGCCCAAAGTCCACCAGGAAATTTTTTGTCTTCTTTACGGCTGTTGCGTCTGCAACAGCCAGTTTTGACACTGTGCACCCAAAGTTGTCCAAGAGGTAATAGATAGTATGCTCTACCGGGAAGCAGAAGCAAGCAGCTGCATGGGCCCGGCCCATCTCTGGTGCATTCTTGAATGGGAGCGTCTCCAGGATGTCCCAAATAAGCTCAATGGATTTTACACAGTAAACTCCACTGAGAACCACCAGGTTCAGGAGGACCAGTTGGGCATCCTTGTAGGCAGTAACCGCCCACTTGGATGCCCCCTTGGCATGCGTCAGCCCGGCTAGTGTGTCCCTTGTCATCAGAAAGGTACCATGGATCCTGTCTTTGAGCTCCCACAAGACAGGGGGGACAGATACAGCTGTTTGGCCACATGAGTGGCATAATTTGAATAGAAGGTGGGAGGGACAAAAGGAACCAGGGCCCAACAGAGTTCACTGTCAATGTTTTCTAACAAAAAAGGTAAGTATTTTGAAATTTTTATTAATTATAATTTTTAGGTTACCTTCTACAGTCTCCTCCTTGCCCGCAGCCTTGGCTGGCTTGGCCATTCTTGGTGCAAGCAGTTGTGTGGGCAATTCTTTATCCTCTGTCTTTGCCCGCTTGGTAGGTTTCAGGTGGGCATACATTTCAGGGTCATCCGTCCGTCCAGACAGACAGCAAGGAGAGGGCAAAGGACTTGAATTGCAAGCCCTCAACCACCGTTTTTTGAATGTTGAGCAGGCGCTCAATGGTCTTCTCTGATGTATCAGGCATTTTGGTCATTAATGCCTTGGATGTCACCCTGTCAAGTTTCTTGCCTTTGAGGATGGCGGCCTTCACCTTTGCTTTGACCTTGCGGTCAATTTCTTTGATCTCTGCAATTGCAGAGTCAAGGTCTTTTAGAAGTTTCTCCAATTCTCTCATTGATTTTTTATTAACCTTTTCATATGTTTTTATAGCTTTCACCCCAATAAAATCTGTATTATTTTGATACTATTATCTCTTTGTTTATTCCTGTTTGTTTTCCCACTTGCTACACTATCCCATCTTTTTACCCATTGCGTATATGTTTTACGCTCATCTCAATATGTGTTGTTTGCTTTGTATTGGTATTGTTCCCTTAATTGCCATATTATTTTTGGCGCTTTGCACCGCCCCTTGTGAAAATATTAACAACAATTTGGTGATCAGCTAAATTTGAATTAGAAAATTATAGGTTAACTGTTTTTAGATAAAGTTGTTACTGATCTGAATTCAAAATCTTAATAATAAACTTTAAGCCAATCAGGAGCCAAGTGATAAAGTGATTGTTGTGGCATAAAAGGACATTCAATAATTCTTTGGTGAATGTGCGCTAATTAATATGATTGGTTGGATCTTTTGCCATTGTGTGCCATTGCCGCTATGGCAAGTTATTGGTGGACTAGTGCCCAATCAGCTGCTGGGTTAGCACTAGTTCACCAACAACTTGCCACAGCGGCAATGGCACACAATGGCAAAAGATCCAACCAATCATATTAATTAGCACACATGCATCAAAGAATTATTGAATGATCTTTTATGTCACAACAATCAATTTATCAATTGGCTCCTGATTGGCTTAAATTTTATCATTAAGGTTTTGAATTTGGATCAGTAACAACTTTATCTAAAAACAGTTAACCTATAATTTTCTAATTCAAATTTAGCAGATCACCAAATTGTTGTCAATATTTTCACAAGGGGCTGTGTTTGGGTACTAAAAATAACTGTGTTCTGGATCTAGATACACTGCATAGTAAATATATGATTTTATAGAAATAAGCTGAACATAAAGAATAAAACCAACTATAAACAAAGAGAACATGAACAATTGAAATTCAAAATAAAGATAATATAAATAGAAAGTGTTTGGTGACAGGGGGTTTATTGGGGTGGGGAAGAGTGATGCCTAGTAGGCAGAATAGTGCAGAAAGAAAGACGTAGAGGCAGTGCTGGCCTGGGGGGTCTGGGATTGGGTGGGGGGTAGTGGTGGCGGGGGTAGGGGTAGAAGGATTGCGCGTGATAGCCACCATATAACACTTGTTATATTCCTTGTCCGTCATTGGCTAGATGGGCTGGTAGGTGGCTGTGGCACGGGGTGGGAGGTGCTTATCCTTACGTGATTGGTTGCCCATGTTCATGTGGAAGACAATTTGGGCAAACAAGTTTGCTACTATTTGGTGACCAAAGAGAGAATTGTGGTCAAGGACCCCAAGATAGAGGTTTTTGAAAGCCTGAGGGCAGCACTCCTGGCAATGTGGATATGATGTTGAAGAAGACAACATCACCCAGATGGATGTCTACATGGCCAGAAGGGTAGACTGAGTCCTGGTGCCTGTGTTGCTGGATGGCCTCAAGGGCGGTGGAGCTACCCTCCATCTGATGGCTCAAGAAAACCCAGTGCTTGGAATTAGAGCCATCCCAGGAGTTGAGTAATCCACTGAGGATGTGGCTATACAAGTAGCCATTGGTGAAATCTGGGTTTGTCCAATATTAGACAAAACCCTTGTCTGAAACAGCCAGAAATGCACCAATAAATGTGCCCTTCTTGACCTTCTTTCTCCCTTTTTGGGTGGTGGCTCTTCCTTGGGCGCCAAAATTGTCTAAAGCTATTGATAGCTTATAGTAGGAGATAAACATGATGTCATCTGATAGACTTGTCAAGCATCAGATCAGAGTTGATTTGATATCAAGATCATATGGGGAATCCTCAGTGCCATCCCATTGGTTGCCAGCAAAATTGGTAAGAGCCTGTATTAAAGCCATCTTCCCACACATCCAGAGCTGCACCATGCGCTCAGACACCCAAATGCCATGGTGCGCAAGTTGCTTCTGGACCTGGGTCAAGGGAAGCTTGGGATCCCACTGTAGGAGGTCAAGCATAATTGGGTACACCTCAGTGATTTGTGACTTGGGGGCCTTCTTGGGCCTCTTGGCTGTCCCAATCAGATTCCCCTTGTTCATTAGGTTGGAGAACTCCTGCATTACAGTGGCTTGGGTAAATTGTAATTGGGTTGCAATCTATTCCCAGGACAGGCCCTGCAGGTTCAGTGCCACAATTTCTTGGAGAATTTGGGCAGTGATGATTTGTTGCTTGGGGCGCTGGGCCGCAGGAGCTGAAGCCTGATTGGCTGAGGGGGGGGGGCAGGTTGGCCGGTGGCAGGAAGTTTTTCTGAATCAAGGTTGCTATCCTGATTGGTTGGTTGACAGACAGCTTGTGCGGGGTGGGTACAGGAGCAGTGGTAGCGCTAGACACAAAGTGACTATTGAACAAGTCAAAGCCATATGAGTTGGGGGTCAGTAACAGGTCAGCTTCCTTGTTACCCGCCTCAAAGGCTTGAGTGTAAACAGGTGCCTCCACGTTCTGAGCCTTGCCTCCATTTAAGCTGGCTTGGCTGCTGGCACCGTTGAAAATGTTGTTGCTAGTAAAAACTATCTTGAAACAAAACCTAGGATAAAATCACTAAAAGTAGAGGTTTAAAATTTTATGATTTATTTTTATTGTAATCTTGAGTCCATATTTGGAAGGTTCTCAAACCCTTTTCATACAAATAAGGATCCATGAAAATGAATAAAATGCCTATGTTCCTAAATTGGATAGCTATTGATTGGCTGTTAAATTGATAGTTTTCTATTTTAGGCTGCTCATACTACACATCTTTTGTGACTTCATTTCATTCCATGCTTGTGGAATCTTGCTTTTAGATTGCTCAAATTTTGTTTCATTTTAGTCCTTCTGTTTGTGCTTCATATGAATCCTGATTGGATTATAATACACTCTGGAACAGCATCCATCCATCTCACTTGTTGTGTCAGTTCATTTTGGTTGTGGTTTGAACTACACCACTTGATGTTTGATATACTTTTGTATAGTGGGCTAGTGAAATTTTGTTTTTTGTTTGACAGTTCATTTATTAACTGAATTTTTAAATTAATTGAATCCTTAATCTCGCGCAACTTGGATTTTGTTTAAATCTGAAATCATTTTGTTTAAATCTGAGGTATTTTTGGTTGTTGCCATAGCTTTTAAAACTACTATATCTAACTGGTTCCTGTACCAGCCAATCAGGCTTTGGCTTCTGTTGCCCAGCTCCCTAAGTGCCATATTATCCCTGCACAAATTATCCAGTAAATTATGTCACCAAACTAGAAAAGCCTAACCTGGGACCAAATCAATGATCAATTGAAATTCAACCAAGCCACTGTGATGTGAGAATTCAACAACTTTATAAATAAGGGGAACAGGATTGAGATAATCAAGAAGCAGAAGAAGGTACCTGAGTTCCTGATCAATGAAGCATATCCTATTATACTTGATCTCCTGCAGTGGTACTCTAAGCTTTCTCTGAATCAAGTCTAGAACCAGCTTTCCCACCATGGCATATGAGTATTGGTCTTCATGATGCAGCTCTGGATGTATGATTAAGTGGCCTCAGTCTTAATGCTGATCAAATTCCTATGGGGATCAATGTGAAGGCAGTAAGGATTCCCTATATGATTATTTCATTATATCCACCATCACCCAATTATTAGCAAGTCTATCTAATAGTGCTATATCCTTATCTTACTACAGATTGTTTATTGTGTTTGAATTTTTGGGGAACAAAGAAAAGCAATCAAGACCAATGGAAGGAAGAATGTCAAAAAGGATACTTTCATTGGTGCGTTTATGGCTTTTTTGGCCAAGAATTTGGTCTATTATTGGACAAACCCTGATTACGCCAATAGTTATAAGTATAGCCAGATCTTCAGTGGATTACTCAACTCCTGGGACAGCTCAAATTCCTCTTATTGGGGTTTCTTTAGCCGCCAGATGTTACAAAAGTAACAATATCAATCCCCTGTGCAGGAATTAAACCTGCATCCTGCCGCCAGGCAGGGGTTGCAGGCAACAGGGTTTTGCCTGCACCTGAATTTGCTTTGAAAAGCAAATATTTGGGGCAGGAAGATTTTCTGTCAACTGATTTTCTGTCAAATTTGATCCAACTAAAAGTTTCTTCATATGTAAATATTTAACTCTGCAAAAAATAAAAAAATAAAAAATCTAAAATAAAATAAGTCTGTTCTATAAAAATTATTATATAAAAAATTTAATATTTTTTATTTTATTTTCTGGCAGTGAATTTGATTTAATTAACTTTTAAAAAGGTAAAGATTTAAAATTAAGACTCTTTAAGAAAAAAAATTAAAATTAAAAAAATTAATTAAATGTTTAAATAATACCTTTTATTAGTAAATAGAGTAAATTTAAAATTTTATTTTATTGTAAAGCTAAAAAAGTACTTATGAAGAAAATTATAGTTGGATCAAATTTGACAAAAAAACAGTTGACAGAAAAATAGTTGATGGAAAATCTTCCTGCCCCAAATATTCAGGTGTGGGAATCAATCCTGCCCTGCCAACTGCTGTGGGGTCTGTTCTGAGCCCCAAAAGCTATGCCCAAGCCTTGGGGGGCTTGAATGGGCCTGGGTATACTAATTTTATCTGCCCAGGGCCCCCAGTTCAAGACCACCCTCATTTTAGTAATTTGGGGTTCCCAATTGGAAACCCCTTTTTAATCAAGAAGTTCAATATCAAGAATGCTTGTCAGCCCAGTCCAAGTTTGCTAACCAGATTGAAGATGTTCCCATGACATCTGCAACCAGTTCTTCTCTAATCAATGACTATCCAGGAAAAGATAGGCCACTAACAGGCCAAAAAGCTGTTTCTCAAGATCCTAAAAATAACAACAAGTCAATCAACCAGATAACAGAATTCAAGATACCCAAACATTCCACTCAGATAGCCCAGGAAGAATGCCCAGAGGCACCTACAGGTGGGTGATTATATAATCCAAGAGCACCTGCAAGGATCTGCATTGTCATTCTTATCCAATAAAGGTTTGTTATTAACCTTTGGTTCACCAATCTATTTTCATACATATTTCTGATACTCTTTCACCTGCAATTGCCCAGATACCAAAATTTACCCTCAGGAGTTGAACATCAAGCCCCATCTAGAGACCTAGAAGAGCCTGATTACTACTGCCCCCTGATTGTGAGAGAGGGGGGCTAAACTAACTAAGTTTGGCTCCCATCCCGGGGGAAGAAACCACCAAGATACCACCCAGTGCAAGACTGGGATGGCTGCTCAAAGGGGCGTCTATAAGCAGGATGTGGTGGATAGGCGGGGGAAGTATGAGTCCAAACCCATCAATAGCATTCCATCAATTAACCAGGGAGCACACTTGGGAGCTAACTCTTGGCCATCCAATTCCTTTTCTGGGGCCTGTGAGACTGGGGTCTCCAAGGGAGGAGAAGAAGAAGGAGCCAGGCTAGGGGTCATGGGTGGAACAGAATCAAGTGCAGAGAACTTGAGGTTGTCACATGTCAAGCTTCTTACAACATTCTCACTGGCAGCAAAGATGTCCTGGGCGCGTCCAGAGATGTTCTCCAGTAAGTGCATGAACTGATCCAGGTTAGTGTGACAGAAATTGTGGGATAGTATGAAGCTGTTTCTAAGTGATGGGGAATTACCACCCAAATCCACATAGAATTAATGATTAACTACCAACATGGCTTTAAATAACTTTTTTTTAAAATTTCCAATTGTAATAACAGGATTAAGCAGAACAATTAATCCTAACAAAAGTAGCCCAAGATAAATGGCCTGATACAACATCAATGAATCTTCAGAATAAAATTCTGGACATTGGGAGGCAACACAATTTTCAGTTTCAAGAATGGGGGGAGCTGCAAAATTGGTTGGCACAAAATTAACATTGGGCGGCACCAACAACAAAGTTCCAACTGCAGGACCTATCTTCCAGAAATGATTTGGTTGAGAATCAGATTGTACAGAATATACCGTAAAAATCCAACCACAGGATGCATTTTGAAAAGTAAATTAGAACTGGGATAAATTATTTTTATTGAGTAAAATTTTGGGAGGACTCAACTCTTAGAGTTGAAACAGTGAAAATTATTCAATATATATCAGAAAATTACTAAGCAATACCACCTGAGTCTTGACCTCCTATTTCTTCCACATTGTCAAGTAAGTATCTGGTCCAGGTTGCAAAGAACCCTTGTGTGGCCAGCTTCTGACAACCATACTGATTAACAAGCTCATATCAGGTGACCCTCAAATTATGGCAATTTATCAATGTCAATTTTCAAGGAGGAAACAGTTTCAGCTGACAGACTAGAGCAGCTGTAACCCATTTTTGATCAACTGTTTGATTTAAATCTGTTAACTTGGTCAATTTTGATAAAGGCTTTCTGGCTTTTTTAGCCTTCTTGCTTGGGCAGATAATTCCTGGCATGATGAAACCTACTGTGTCATTACCCTATGCTTTAGCCCTGGGCACAATACCACCATCAGGGAGATGGGATAAGGAGATATTCTTGTGGGTAGGTGGGAGTTTCATTGCGGCTAAGGTAAGTTTGGGGTGGCCAATAGCAATGGGATTGCGCTTGTAGAACTTGTGAATCAGATCTGGGGAATTGGAACAATTGTAGTGGGGAACCCAGGAGTTCTCAGAATCAGGATAACCCTTCCAAGACATCAAATATTCCAAGTGTTGTCAATTCTTGTGGGAAGCCAAAATACAATTTAACTCATACTCAGGCTCTCCCTCCACAAGAATGGGTTGGGAAGAAGGAGTCTCTGTACCTTTAAAGAAAGTAAGAAGACATTTGTGAAAGGTGTGAAAAATCTTGAAAGCAGGAGGTAAATCCAGCCAATAGGCAGAGGGGCCAATTTGACGTTCAACGTTGAAGGGGCCAACTTGTTTAGGCCCTAACTTACAACAGGGAACCTTCAGTTTCATATTGCAAGCATCAACCATGACTAGATCACCTGGCCTGTAAGTTGGACCTTCCTGGCGCTTGCAATCTGTGTATTCCTTGTAATTTTTCACAGTAGCAGCAAGAGTAACCTGGAGCTCCTGATGAACCTGCTTCAATGTAGCAGCCTGATCAGTTGCAGCTTCCACATTGCTAACCAAACAAGGGCCCATATTGGAAGAAGGGTTGTAACCCACATTGGCATAGAAGAACAATACTTGAGTTGACGTGTGAGGGGCGTTATTATATGTGAACTCTGCCATGGGTAGATTATCACACCAGTCATCTTGTCACACATTAGTGTAGCAACGTAGATAGACCTCCAAACTTTGGTTTACCCTTTCTGTTTGCCCATCAGATTTGTCATGAATGACATTTCAATGCTTGTATTAAAAACCCAAGAGTTGAACCCTAGTCCCCAGAAGGCGGATCAAACCCTCCAGACCAGTCCAGGACCCGCCAATCTGTTAAATCACAGACTCAAACTGGTAAATTACTCCGCGTTCCGCTGGCCTACTACAGAGGACCTTATTACTTGAGTCACGCAAAGTGGACAAGAACTCGCCCACTTGCTAAATTGCATACCCGAGTTAACGAGTTACTCCGAGACCTGTCAGTATCCCAAGGACAATTCCCTGAATGGTCATCATATTGATGCTAACCTTGAGCCACCAAAGACCCAAACCTATGCAGAGGTTGCAGCTTGCCTCAAGGAGGTTAAAACAAAATCTATTTTTAACTTTGCCAATGACCACCAGCAACTGCCAGTCTTCTACCCAGAAGGGGTAGTACAATTGGACTACTCAGGTGACATAGTGAACAGTGGCGGCAGAACAAAGCATTGCCATTCCTATTTGCCAGAGCAGGCACAACCTGGATCTGCCGCCCTTGAGACCCCAAACCAAGACCCATGTACCGCTAGTGCCTTGTCTGCAAACCTGAACCCTGTGAAAATTGAAGAAGCAAAGTCCCAGGGTATAAAAACCCTGGCGGTAAGGTGAAGACCCCATTGTCATTTTTGATAATAAAGTTTTATGAACCTTTGGTTTGAACAAATCTTACCCTATCTAGTCTTAGTGATCTTCCATCTTAATTCCAGTCAAGTAGACCACCAGGCCACCACACTCCCCCAAGACCAATCTACCAAATTGCCCCAGGCATTATACTGTCCCCCGGGAGCCCCCTTTGGACCTGTGCATTTTACTGAATACCCCCCAACCCGGCCTATTCAGAGTACAACTTGGAGACCATCCTCATTGCTGACCCCTTGGCTAGGACTAGAGAAACCAAATACATAGGACAAGAAGGAAAGTGGTACAAAAGGCTGCCAAGATTGTTCAAAGACAAGTACAATTATCTGCCTGCCTACTTTGTTCCCATGACTCCTCCCTTAACCCCACAACCAGACCACCTGCTGGAACCTACCGCTGAAGCCAAGACCCCCTCTACCCAACTGTTTGGAGTACTATACATTACTTTGACCGGTTTGGTGGATTCTGTGGTCCCCAACTCCGGACCCTGGTCCTTACTCAGGCGATCTGTATCTTATATCATCAAGTTAGCACCCATTCTATGGTGGGCCCTACCCGCTGGATTGACCACACCTCACACCAAGCCACCCAATGCCTCTACCCATAACTGGCTTCCTGACAAGATTGGTGGTGGAAAGCCGTGGAAAAACACAATTTGATACCTAGAATTCCAGTGAAAGCTTCCCAGAACTGAGCAATGAATTGGGGCCTGCGGTCACTCACAATCTCCATTGAAATGCAATATAGGGAGAAGATTCTATTCACAAACAACCTAGCTGTTTCCACCAAAGTAATTGTGGTTGAGCAAGGTACAAAGTGCGCCATTTTTGTGAAACAATCTACCACCACCATGATTGTGTTAAACCCATTGGAATTGGGAAGCTCACCAATGAAATCCACTGACACAGACGTCCAGGGACCCGCAGCAGGCTGAAGTGGGACCAGTAAACCAGTAGTCTTATTCCAACTGGCCTTAGATCAAACACATACCAGACAATCACAAACAAAAGCTGCCACCTGCACTGTCAAACCTTTCCAGGAAAACTGGCAGCAGATTAGTTCCACCGTTTTGTTTTTCCCTGGGTGGCCTGCCGTTGGACAGATGTGATGAGCCTCCATGATTTTGTCCCAAATAATTACTTCTAGAACCCACAAGCAACCTTGATGATATAGGACGGGACCTTTCTTATGATAACCCTGAGGCTGACCCACTGGGTTTGCACATGCTAGCTCTAATAGCCTATCATAGCCTTTGGACAAAGGTTGCAGGAACTTAACTTTAGAATATAAGTCCAGGTCTGCACCCTCAGTTAAGGACATGGTGGCCAGTGTAGCAGGTGGAGGCAATAAAAAAAGGCACCACAGCCTCATCTGGAATCATAGTATGTGTGTTAAACTTGAAATCCATACTAGCATCTGAGAGATGGAAAGGGTTCCTGCTTAGTGCATTAGCCAAGTGATTGTCCAATCCCTTAATAAACTTGTAGCGGAACTTGTATCTTGTCAGGTCACCATGCCATCTGGATTGACGACCTGACAAAACCCTGGGTTGTCAATAATATAGAAGAGCTTTGTGGTCAGTTCTTACTACAAATGGATGACATACCAACATGAGATGGTGATGCCAATGCTTTAACAATTCCACAACAGCCAACAATTCCTTGTTGTAAATCATGTAATTGCGTTCACAAGCCTCCATCTTCCAGGAGAAATACCCTAATGGTCTCTCAATCCTGTTGTCAGCAGTCTGCAACAACACACCAGCCACAGCGTATTTATATGCATCTGTGGAAACCACAAAAGGAAGCTCAGGATCCACATGTCTCAACACAGACGACAACAACAAAAGAGCCTTGACTGCTGTGAATGCATTTGCGCACTCAGGCGTCCAGACCAAAGTTGTCTTACCACTAGCCAAATATAAAGGGGCAGCCACTTCAGACAGGTGTGGAGTGAATTTCTTCAAGAACGTACAGGTACCCAAGAAACTACAGAGTTGGGATACTGTCACAGGTGTAGCATACTCTCAAACCGCAGCTTCCTTGTCAGGGGCAATGGTGTGGCCATCCTCAAAGATAATATTATCCATAAAGGTAACCTTATGTTTAAAGAATTCACATTTGCTTCTTTTAATGATCAAGTTGGCCTGGAGAATGCGCTCTACAACTGCCAACAGATAGACTTTATGTGACTCCTCATCTGGAGAGAACACCAATATATCATCCATATATGCAATGGCACATACACCCAGAGATCCCCCAAGACGGAATCAATTAGTTGCTGAAAGCAAGCTGGAGCATTCTTCAATCCAAAAGGCATTACCCAGAACTGAAAGATACCCTTATTGGTTCTGAATGCTGTTAACCATTCTATTTCTTCTGCAATCCTGATTTGATTGAAAGCATTCAACAAATCAAGTTTCAATAATACCTTAGCCTTCTCAACATACCTAGAGATCTGTGCTTTGAGAGGTAAAGGGTAGGGATCAGAGATTGTGATGTTGTTCAAGTTCTTGTAGTCAACACAAGGACAAAGAGACCCATCAGCCTTTTGAACAAACAACAACATAGAGCAAATTGACAAAGCTTTTTTAAAAATATAGCCCTTTGCCAGCATGTCACAAGTCCATTCTTCCAAACATGTGGGTCATTATTTTAGAGATTAGGCCATTTTCTAATGCACATGCTGCTCAAGTCGCAGCATAACACAGTTCGATTTTGAAAAAGTAACTAATTACACAATTTATATTTAAAACATTAATAACTCAATGAAAAATTAATATTTTTTCACACTGTAAACTATCAAAATGAAGCTAAGAATCTTATCTTTCTATTGGTGTAAAAATTTTAATATGTATACTATGCTCAATATTAAAGCAAAAGTAATTTAAAAGAGCATAATCCAGATTTTATTATATGATTATATCTAATGATATAAAGTAGATTACTTCAAAGCTAATAAATACTTTTTTTTGAATACACAACAGATGTTTTTTATTTGACGAAATTAAAGATAAGATTGAGAGCTTTATTTTCGCATTTTATTTTATTTAAAAAGCTCAATTCTCTAGGATTTTATGATAGTTTGAAGTTAGGATGTTTTTATCACTGTTTAGATTGATTTTAAGGTTCAAGTGAGCTTCGAACCTCAAATTGAGCATTCATTAAATGGAATTCTTTAATATTTTATCATTTTAAAAATATGCGGAAGAGTTACAATTAACTGAATACATCATTTTAATTGATTTGCATTGATTACAAAGAGGATATGATGTAATAATAATGCTTAGCTGCTTCACATATATCACTTGTGCATGAAAACTGGGTATTTAATTAATTTCTGCAAACATAAATTCAAGTTCAAACTATAATAAAAGCTATCACACCATTTCTTTCAGAATGGTGTCATTTAGCTTGGTATATAAGAGCTAAAGTACCACAAAGCTTCTAATCCAAATAACCCAATTCAAAGACCACATTCTGATCATAACTACTCCATCATTAAGGCACACATCAAAGATCTGACCTAATTACAGATTCAAAATACTACCATGTCCTCAGTTAAATTTACTTCTTCCATGCTACCCTTTTTTTCCTTGGGAGCTTCAACAAAAAGAGAGAGAATTGCAATGTTAAAAAAGGCATTCCTCTTTATTGCTGGTGATGATCTTGATAATTTCATCAAGCACTTCCTTACTCAAACTGAATTTGGGAAAGCTCAGTTCCTGCCAACTATTCAAAATCAAAAAGGCAATGAGTTCATTGAAAACTTAAAGGATCTCATGAAATCTTCTCCCCAAAAACATCTCCCAGCCTTGCGATCTCTGGTTACTTCCAGTTACTCTTTAAAAGAGCTTAATGATATGGGGTTTAATATAACCAAAAGTGAGTTTGAATACTCAAGAAAAATAAATAAAAATAAAAATGTAAGCTTAAACAAAAAAAGCCAAAAAAATAATAACTATTCATTAAAAAAAGAAATAACTAAAAAAATAATTAAAAAATTGCTGGAAAATTCTTTTGAAACAAGCCAGTTTACAAAAAAAGTGCCTGAAAAAATTTATAAAGATATAGAAAAAGAGATGAGTAATTACTCAACTGAAATTAAATACTCTCTACTTAAAACAAAAAAAGAAATATATGAAAATATGAAAATAAAAAATGAAATTTCAGTTTCAATTTCTACTTACTATAAATTAATCCCTAAAAATATAATAAAAAGTAAAAAACAAACTGATATGTGCAATATTTGTAATTTAAAAAATTCACTAGAAAAAAGAAGGAAGAATGTGAAAGTAAAAACTTACCATTACCAGAATCTATAGACAATGACTTAAAGACTATTAATCAGCACCAAGACTTTTATGTTCATCAAAATTGTGAATATAAAAAAGATATTAATGAACTAGATGATGAGTCTTGTGTTGTAGTTATAGATTATAAAGAAAACTTAAAGGTTGGAGGTGGTCCAATTGAGACCAATAATTGTTTTTATTCAAAAAAACCAATCTCATTATTAGGGTTTGCATTAGTTTTTAAAGAAAACAATAAAATTAAATATGAATATCATGATTTTTTGTCTCAAATATTATCACATGATTCTTTATTTTCAGGTGAATGTCTAATAAGTCTTCTTAAATTAGATAGATTTAAAAAAATAAAAAATATAAAAGTATGGACAGATAATGGAAATCATTTTAGATCATATGAATTTTTATATTACTTATTTAAAGAGGCACCTAAATATATTAAGGGTTCCATAAAATATAACCGTTTTGTTGAATGCCATGGAAAAAGCATTGTTGATGGTCACTTTGGTGTAATATCAAAAATTTTAAAGGAAAAAGAAAATGTACTTTATATTAACAACATTAATGATCTAAAAAATATTTGTGAGAAAGAAGAAAGAAGAAAAGAATTATACAATTCATCTTTAACTGGTTCAATTGTTTCCCAAAAAGCATTTTTTTATATTTATGAAAGGAAATTTAGGCCTATAAAAAGAGAGCTTGAAGTTAAAAATCTGCGCATTAATCTTTCATATTTGATGAAAGATGGGAAGTTATATACTTCACCTTTAACATTTGAAAGCTTCTCAGAATATTCTGAGATATTTTATCATTTGAAATCACGTGATGATACCAGAGAAACAAAAATATCAGAAGATGCTAGTAGTGTATTGGGGCAAGTTCATGAAGTAGGGCAGCTTACTAGAGGGTGTATTTTAAATAGAGTTATCAGTCTTTCAAAAACAACAACCTTTTTTTCTGAAACAAACTAAGAATATTTATGATGAGCCAAAGATAGGGTAATAGCATTTATAGCTTTGGGGCTGCTATTACTCTCCCATGCAACTCATCATAAATATTTTTGGTTTGTAGTAGCACTTAAGATATTTTCAGTAGTACTATAAGTTGCAATTTTCAATTATAAAATCAATGAATTATTTTTTAAAAAATCACCCAAGCCCAAGATCAATTAAATATTTGGGATTGATTGTATTTTACTCTTTCTGAATAATTTGAATATGAATAATGTGATTAAGTTATAAAATAACCAATCTGGCGCCTAGGCATAACAAGAAAAATAATGTCCCATGTGTCTTCCTTCAAGGTTAAAGGGTAAATAGGAGACGCAATTCAAATCAGATCAACAGTAACTTTAAAGTCAAAGTCAAACTGAGTGTGTTTGGGAAGGACCTCACCTCTGATAGCGTTGAACGCCGCGGACCAGGGTTGTAAACATTCCGGTAAATCCAAACTTGCAGGGACAGGGACAGGAACCAATTGAATAGTCTGAGAGGATTGCTCCATTTCGGACATACCTAACAGCGGAATACAAATAGATATACCCAAAGAGTGTTCCACTTGTAACACATTTTCTTTTAGTAAGGTGGATACATTATGATCTCTCCACCAACCCACACCCAAAATGATAGGATACATCAAGGAGGAGCAAACAGAGAACCTTGCGGTAAAAAACTGACCCGCAACTACAAATGTTACTGGCTTCTTCAGCTGGAAAGAGGGAAATGTCTGACAGTTCCTACCCCTAACAAGCATTCCAGGGTGGTACTTGAGTTGTAACAAGTTGGCAGTCTCCACACTCATGAAGTTCTTGGAAGCACCTGTATCCAACAAAATGGCTGGCTGATAGATAGTTTAACCGTTATTAATGCTACCATAAAACAAGAAGTAACCTGAAGTAATTTATTTGCAGAAAAGGTGGCAATCTTGGCAGGATTGTGCTTCTCTTCAGCGGTACAGATGGCAGCTAAGGAGGCAGGATGCTCCTGGAAGTAACGCTCAATCATCTCTTGGATAGCAGCTGGAAGAACTGGGTTATCACAATCAATGGGAACAAGGGGCAACTCTTCAGACGTAACCACGGAAGGCTTTGCAGGTATGACATGCTGAAGCATTGCCAAGGAACTATCAGGGCTGGACACTACTGGGGCCTCCTTTACATCAGTGGGTTTGTTCATCACTGCCAAGTGCAACTGAGACGGGCTAGGGGGAGAACAATCCTGGCTTTGGTTGGAAGGAACTACCGTGGAGCAAGGACCAGAAAACCAGGAGCACACAGCGGGTTTGTCCTCAATTACCAACATACCTTGCTTGAAAGTGGATGGATTTGAGACCACAGAAAGAATTTGGCTTACCAGGGCCTCAGTTGTGGTTAACAAAGAATCCCAAACTGCCAAATCCTGGGAAGTCTGGTCAACTTCTAACCACAACACTGAGAGTTTATTCACCTTGGGAACATCAATTGTATGGCAGTAGGCAAGAAACTGAGGAAGGAATATTGAAAGCGGAGTAGTACCCTGATGGAAGGAGTACAGCTTACAATATACTTTGAGCTCCTCAATAGATACACACAAATTTTTTAACAGAGGGTATAGAGATGCACTTTCAGTTAAAACACATGGATTGCGCTCCACCACGGACAACAACCATTCACAAGCATCCTCAGAAACCTTTGTCATCACATGGTAAACTTGGGATTTATGACTAAGGCTTAAACTGGAATAGAATGATGATGCTGACAAAACTTCAGGCAAAATCTCATCAGTGGGTGGAGCAGGAAAATAATCTGGACGCCAAAATGACATGACACAACAGAAATAGAAAACAGAAGATCCAGTCTCAACAACTGCAACTGGAGATGAAAACCACAAATTAAAGAAAAGCCCAAACTGAAAGCTCAGAAATGAACTGATATAAATAAACATGGTAAACACAGATATCTTAACAGAGCAGGAGAAAAAAACACAAATTCATGACAAACTGCTTCCAAAAACTCAGATGTAGAAGAGTTGAGTAATGTGACAGAAATTGCAGGATAGTATTAAGCCGTTTCTAAGTGATGGGGAATTACCACCCAAATCCACATAGAATTAATGATTAACCACCAACGTGGCTTCAAATATCTTTTTGTAAAATTTCCCTTTGTAATACCAGGATTAAGAAGAACAATTAATCCTAACCAAAGTAGCCCAAGATAAATGGCCTAATACAACATCAATGAATCTTCAGAATAAAATTCTGGACATTGGGAGGCAACACAATTTTCAGTTTCAAGAATGGGGGGAGCTGCAAAATTGGTTGGCACAAAATTAACATTGGGAGGCACCAACAACAAAGTTCCAACTGCAGGACCTATCTTCCAGAAATGATTTGGTTGAGAATCAGATTGTACAGAATATACCGTAACAATCCAACCACAGAATGCATTTTGAAAAGTAAATTAGAACTGGGATAAATTATTTTTATTGAGTAAAATTTTGGGAGGACTCAACTCTTAGAGTTGAAACAGTGAAAATTATTCAATATATATCAGAAAATTACTAAACAATACCACCTGAGTCTTGACCTCCTATTTCTTCCACATTGTCAAGTAAGTATCTGGTCCAGGTTGCAAAGAACCCTTGTGTGGCCAGCTTCTGTCAACCATACTGATTAACAAGCTCATATCAGGTGACCCTCAAATTATGGCAATTTATCAATGTCAATTTTCAAGGAGGAAACAGTTTCAGCTGACAGACTAGAGCAGCTGTAACCCATTTTGAATTGACTGTTTGATTTAAATCTGTTAACTTGGTCAATTTTGATAAAGGTTTCCAGGCTTTTTGAGCCTTCTTGCTTAGGCAGATAATTCCTGGCATGATGGAATCTACCGTGACAGTTAGCACCAACATGGTGAAATGAATGGGAAATACGCCCCCATAGATCTGGGGTGGTACACTTATCAACACTAAAGTTGGCAACAAGGTGTAAACAACAAACTTTACGAGAGGCACCATTTCTCTCTGTATTAAGTACTGAGGTCAACAGCAACAGGTTTGGGTCCTCTAAGGCTTTTCTTATTATTAATTTAAAAAAGAAAGGGACAATCAGAGGTCTAACAACAAACAAGAAGGTCAAGGAGAGGCTGAGAGGAGCAAGGACAGCGGCCACAGGATGACGGTCAACTTTGAAAGCAGGTTTATAATACTTAAAGTGTATATCAAGCGAGAAGCAACCCAAAAGCAAAAAAACAATGATTTTGAACTTAAAGTAGGTATTTATAGCAATTAATATACTAATTTTAAAGTTTGAACTAGTTTTTCAAGAGCAACTAAGGTAAGCGTATACACCAACACTAACGTTAACTATAGAGGCTTCAAAACAACACTGTAAGCCAGGGAAAGGCAAGCAAGGCAAAGAAGCAGCAATAATAATACTGAAAAAGGCCAAGAATAAAAGGAGGAGAATAAAAAAAGCCCAAAGTTTAAAACTCAAGTGGGGAAAAGTTATAAACTTTAATTTGAAAGAATGAGCAAGCAGGGGGCCAAAAGTCCCCTGCCTTGATTTAAGGGTGGTAAACCAAATTCAAAGGTCACCTGACCCAGAGGCGCGGATTTGATTGGCTGCAGGAGAAATTTTGCCAGGCAAATCCAGCAAGCTGGAGGGTTTTGCACCAATTTCTGACCCCAACTCTGATTGACTGGGATCAAATGAATGGGGCAGGTCACCATTCAATCCAGTTGGGTTGGAATTTAATGATTTGGCAGTAGTGCAACCTAATTCTTTAGACCTAATTAATTTTAAATGCAGTCAAGCCCAAGACAAAAAATAGTCCAAATTAATCAGAGATTCCTCCCAAGTAGGAACAGAGTTCCCAACCTCAACATTTGCAGCCTGAGAGGAGTATGCCAACACAAATCTCTTGTCAACTGTGTGGGCTAAATCTTCAAGGGAGTTTAGGGGCTTTGCTGGCTTCTGAGGAAATTTCTTGGTGCAATGTGAGAAGATTGTTCTATCCAAGGCCAAATGGGGGAGTGACTTTACACTGATGCTCTGTTTGGTTCTGTACACTTTAATAAGTATCCCCACAACCCTGATCACAAACCCTGGACCTTGGAAGACTTGCAGTGGTACACCTACCCAGATGCTCCCAAGGATCCATATCAAATTGTCTGTTACGGCAGAGAAATCACTATATACCCTTTGATCTTCAACAGGAAATACAACAACCCTACTGCCTACTTGATCCCAATGAAACTACCACCAACACCCAAACTGATCATCTCATCCCAACCCACTTCCAAAGCTGCTGGCCAGAGTAGTAAATTCCTGGGAGTGCTATACCTGTCACTTGCTGGACTGATTGACTCTGCCTTGCTAGCGGCTGGACCATGGGCCATGGCTGGGAAGGCCCTTTCCTACCTGGTAAAGTTAGGTCTCATCATCTGGTGGGCCATGCCCGTACCTACCTCTTCCCCTCCCTCATCTAAAGGGGCAGTGAAGTACACTTGGTATCCTGACACCAAATGAAGAATAATTACATGGCCACCAAGACAATCAAAGAATGTGGGCACCAGGCCTCAATCTACCCAGCTGGCCACACAAATATCCATCTGGCTGATGTCATGTTCTTTAATATTAAGGCCATTATCTGGGAGCAGCACCCACAAACTTTGATGATATATGTTTCTGTCAGGAATATTCCTAACATAAACCAGATCTTTACTGGGGTGCAATTCTGGGGGAAAATAGAGGATTTTCCTGTCAAAAATGCACAATTTAATGATGATTTCCCCCTTTAATTGGGGAAAATAAAAATAAAATAGAGATCAAAACGGAACTTGATCAACACTGTAAAGTTCCAAGGCCCACCATTAGCCCTGAACAGGGATATATTTCCCAGACCATCAAAAAAGATGGGCCGCGTGCAGGCAAAGCCCCTTCAAAACCTAGAGGATCTGGCTCACACTGTGGGCAAGATTTTGTACTGGCCTTCACAGCCAAAACCCCCTTCCCCTTCTCTGGAGTTCCCTTCAACTGTGGAGGAGACTTTGATCCAGCTGGGTTGTTTGCTTTCTTGATGTCGTCCTGTCTTAAAACAATTGGCAGGACAACAAGAAAACATGGGCCATATTGTACAGGGTGTGGCTAACCCACAGCCTGGAAAAATTGGGTATAAGATTCCACAATCAGCGGAATACCAGTCAAGCGTTCCTCTGGCCTGGGAGTCCCTTGGCCCAAAGTAATTGGTTTTGGGAGCACGCCAGTTGGGGCATCAGAGGAAGGCATTAGGGGTAATGTGCACCCTGAGTCCCCAGAATGCACCTAGTCAACCAGGTGACTGTACCTTACACCCGGGTCTGCTGCTTCTATTCTCTTGGGCCCAGACTATAGGAAGATTAGGCTGTTAATTTTAACTGGCTCCCCTTTTGATTGCTTTCTAATAACCCCTCTTTTAAAACTCCCAGCACTATCATCCCCCCTATGCATATAATGGAAGCATGGGATGTCAGGTCCCTTGCTTATCAATTACAATTATCAAATAAAACTCCCAATTTGCAAATTTATTTGTACTTTTGAAGTTTTATTTAATAACAAAGGTTATTGTCCTGACTCCTGCTGCTGTTCTCCCTCCTGCTTTCCTCTGGTCTGCCTGCCCTGCCACCTGCCTGCCCGTGTTTTTTGTTGAGACCTGATCCAAGAGGATCCAAACTTGGTCCAAACCCTTGGTATTGCCCTAGTGCTTACAGACTGTCTGCCTGGAAGTTTTGGTTAAAACCTCATCTGATAACAATGTTATCTCCTTTTTATAAGGTATTCTTGGTGACTATGGTACCCATCTTCCTATTATTTTGGACCACAAGCCCAGGTATCTGGAATAGACTTTCCTTGGCTGCCCAAACTTCTGTTCCTACTCCTGGTCTGCTCTCCAATGCCTTCTGTCATTTAACCCAGGTTCCCACCATCCTTACATCACTTGTCCAGTTGCCTTGGTCAGGCCCTTATCCTGAGGACCTTTCATCATCTCTGGATTCAGGAACTGATGAACCCCCTTCCTCTGACTTGCACAACCTTAACCCCACAACAGTCTCAAGTTACTCCCTCCCCTCCTTGCACCAAGTTTCCACAATGGATCTAAATATCCCTCCCACCCGGGATGGCTCTCTGTGGTTGATTACTGGCGCGTTGGTAATGGCCTTGGATGCTTATTTTCCTCTCTTTTCTTGGCTGGTCTCCTTTGGGAGGCCTCTTTAAGCGGTCATCCCAGTCCTGCACTGGATGGCATCCTGGTGGTTGGTTCCACCAGGATGGGAGCCAGACTTTGTTAGTCTAGCCCCCCTCTCTTATAAACGCTGGATCAATTTATCATCCAGGCAGGCGCCCGCCACGCCCGCCAGAACCTACTGTATACTCCCAGCACCCAGCCAGCTGCCAGTGGGCCTCCTGCCAGCCACCCACTTGCCCAGACAGCTGCCAGCAGGCCTGCAGCTACCCTGCCAGTTGCCAGTGGGCCAGCTTCCAGCTTCTAGCCTCCTGCCCACCCACCCACCCACCCGCCTGCTCCCTGGGTCCCAACCAACTGCCAGCCACCCACCCACCTGGGCCCCAGTCCCCACTCCCCAACCAATCATAAGGCCCAATCACTATGGCCAATCAGAAAAGTACCTGGCTGCAAGGCCAAAATTTAAGAACACAACCACACCTTCAGAAGAAGGAGGAATTAAGTGATCACAATTTAAAAATAAGTCTACCACCAACCAATGGGATTATAGATCCCAGGTCACATGGGCAGAGTCAAACTCCAACCAAACCAATGTTCCTAAGACAAAAATAGATCATGAGAGCAATTTGACTCCCATCTCTTACCTAGCACTAGGACAACCTAAAATTATTGGTTCATCTCAAGAACTTCCAAACCAGCCACAGATAGCAGAAGAACTGGAGTTTTGCCATCTTCCCAAGTCCCAACTGCCATTTCTATCTTCCAAGCTTGTGGGATTCCTCATCTCCTGCTTTTCACTCCCAATTGCAAATCTTTGCACAGGGGGAAGCACTATAAATAAAGGATCCCTCCTCAGTAATAGCTTGTGCTATTATTGAGTTTAATACCCTCAATAAAGCTAATTTTACTCTCTGCTTCCAAGTCAACTCCTAGTTAGTTTGCCTCAGCCTATAACCTCCAATCCAAGGAAGATGAACCTCCTCATCTTCACAGCTGTGCTTACAGCTTGCCTTGGAATTGGGGGATATCAACAGGGACCAGAATTCTTTGGGCCTTCACCTGAAGGACTAGGTCATGATTACCACTATGATCCTGGACAACTCAACTCTTCAAACACTGGTTCCTGGCCCCTCCTTATGTCTCCACACTCAACTATGTCCATTGCGGTGTATACCTCCCTGTACTACGTGTTGACCTACTTTGCAGGGAGCTTTGGAAGATACAACATCCACGCCAAAGTCTTCCAGTGGTTGATGACCATCTATCCAATTGTCACCGCCTTGACTGGTTTCCAGCTCTCCAATCTTCAGCCATACCTCCTTCAAGTAGTACCAACAATGTCTGGGTATTTGTAAATCCGCTGCCACCTTTGGCTTTGGATCAAACTGTTTTCCCCTGCTGCACCAAAAAAGGGCCAAAAATTGCAGCCCAGCCACTCAACTCTCTAGGCAATTTAGCTCATAATGTTGACAAGAGGTTTGTCCTGGCCTACCCTGCAGGCCCCCTGGCTTTAGTGGTTCCCTCCTGGGAAGAAACACTAATTGATTTGGACTATTTACTGGCCTGGTGCTAACCCCTCTTAAAAAATTAGAAACACCCAATCAAAAGATACCACACCAATAACTGCAACATCAATTGAATCTGAAATGGTTGAGATACCCTCCAATCAATCAGGTAAAGCCACAGAAATTAACTTGAAACTCTCCAGTTCTCCTGGTCCTGACCTGAAAATTTTATCTCCCACCCAATCAAATCCAATCCCTGCTGTCATGTGATTCCATCCCCTGCAACTCACTTTCTTTTATACAGCAAGGGGACTTTCTGTCCCCTGCTTGTCTATTCTCAAATCTATTAAAAACATTTTGGAATTTGTTGCACATCTTAATTTTCTTATATCTTTGTTTTCTGAAAGTTCCGTTTCCAGTTCATGTTATCTAAGAATTAAAGTGTTAGTATTTTCCTTTACGCTTACCTTGTGCATCCCAGTTTCAAACCCAGAAACTTCCCTGTGATCTTCTAAGCAGGCTCTAGCGTATAGTTGTTGCCTCCTCTTGCTTTTGCCTTTGAAACCCATTTAAAACTCAAATTCTTATTTAAAATTCATTATAATTTCTATTGTTATATTTTTTAACTTAAATTTTTGGTTTTTTACCCCTTTTGTTTAACCATGAGATTCAAGGTCTCCACAACGACGTCCAATCTCTCCACACCTGTCTTGCTGTTTCCTTTTGCCTCTTTCTTGTGGCTGCCCTTGTGGTGTTGTTTCTTATTGCTTGTCAGTCAAAAATTACACCAATCTTTTCCAAATTTCAAGGAGATTGCAATTATGATACTCCCTGTCCTCAAATTTGCTGCTTTTTCTTTGGCCCCATTTTTATTGCTCCTTTGGTTGACCTTGCCAGACTTGTGGTCAAAAATCACTTCTTCTGCTCAGCTTGTGGGGGACAACCCATCTAGCCTCCTGAATTTTCCAAGTGGCCTCCTCCTCTCTGGAGAGGCCGTGGTGAAGAGTTTGACGTGTGACAACTTGGATCTAGATGCAGTGGGGTATGCATTGCCCTCCTCTGAGGGAGAGAGAATACCAACGTCTCCTCTCCCCAGCAGGGAAGAGAGTGACCCAGTCCCCCACAAGGCTTTCAAGGTGCTCCCCCCACTCCCTCCTGTGCTCCGTGGTTGATCACTGATCTTGTGTTGATGAGATTGAACTCCTATTTCCCACAACTGTCCCCAGTGTCCTCCCTCTGTTCCCCCCTTAGAGCGGCCACCCCAGTTCTCCACTGGTTGGCATCCTGGTGGTTTTTTTTTGCCGGGATGGGAGCCAAACTTAGTTAGTTTAGCCCCCCTCTCTCACAGTATTACAGTTTCTGTGTCCAATATCACTCTTCTCTCTTTGGTTATCAGATGATGACCAAATTGTTTTCCCCAACTTTTCTTTCATGCAAATAAGGACAGCTGTCAGGATTGAAAATTCATTACCCCGTAAAACCTGGGCCCAAGGGTGGGATTTGAACCCTGAACCTACATTCCTGCGGGCCCATGGACCAAGGGCCTGCCCGCCCGCGTTTTTTTGGGATTGAGCCCCTGCAAGCTGAGGCTCCCGCTAAGTCCAAAAGCCAGAATACCTGCACCAGCTCAACCATGGTGGTGCCCAAAGAGGAGCCTCTCAAATTTCCTAATGGAAGCAGAGATGACACCTCTGTGAATTTCATGAGTTTGAAGTCCTCTCAAGTAACCAATCAAACCCTACTGCCAAAGATAAACCCAGGCTTTGGGCCCAACCCTGTGACCACAGCAAAGAATCAAGAAAATTGAGTGACTAAATTGGACGTTCTGACTAATGAGAGAACACCCAGCTGAGGTGCCATTTTGCCGCTCCCACACCTGGGCCCTCTGGCTGCCCACCCACACTTTTCCCAATATTTTGATAAAGCCCTGATGGAAAATACTAAGTTTGGAGGCGGAATGCTATATATGACTATAGATTCTGTGCTCAAATATTATTGCCATTTTTAAATAAAGGTTATATTACTTTGGCTCTTATAGCTATTGCCATATTTTGTATTTACCGTCTATCAATTCAGTTTGAGATCTCCCAGCCCTCCTGCCCCACTGCCTGCAGTTTTCTGTCCATCTGGTGCACCCTTCAGACCTGTTCACTTTACTGATTATCCCTTGAAGCCAAAAATATAAGGATTATACACCAGAGAAAATCCTTGAATTTGACCCACTAGCCCGCATCCAATTTGCTATTAGATACAACCGCCAGGGCCCGTGGATATTCTCCACCCCAAAACTATTTAGAGGAAAATTCAATTATCTCCTGGCCTACAATATCTATATGGAACTGCCTGTAAAACCCAAACCAATGCCAGCCTCTTCACCCAACCTTCCAACCAACCATACCAGCAAGCTTTTTGGAATAGTGTACATCACCCTCACTGGGGTGGTGGACACCATTGTACCGGCCGCCTGCCCATGGTCTTGGGTGAGGAAGTCTGCTTCCTACCTTCTAAAGTTAGCTCCTCTCTTGTGGTGGGCCCTGCCCGCAAAAACCCCGGCCCAAGTTACCCCCAGAAACAGCGGGCCAGCCGCCCAAGACTGGATCCCTGACATTATGGCAATCTTTATAAAACCTGGTACCCTGAGCCCCAAGATGGTGTTATTTCTTGGGGCATCTTGTATGCTTTTTTATTGATAATAACTTATTACACCTATAAGATGACCATGAACCTGATCTCTTCCATGTGGAAGAATGCAAACCCAAACAACCCAAAAAGAACCAACACCGCTGCCACCAATACCAACAAGCCCTCCTCCCAAGTGCAAAATATAATTGTGAACCAATTCCTCATCAAGGTTGAGATGCCCCAGATGGGGAAGCTCACACTTGAGGAATACCAATGCGCCATGCCAGTCCTCCACTTGCATTTCCAGACCAACTCCCCCTCCTACGCCAGCAACACCAAGAAGGTACTGGGGGTCGCTTCCATGCTCTCTGGAGATGCTCCAGACTGGTTTGGCAAGGCCACAGCAGAAGATGTAGAATTCTGTTTGGAATATGCCAAGTTTGAGGCTGAGTTAATGGCAACTGGGGAGGATTGCAACACCAGATACTACGCCCTGAACTCCTTGCTAGAAATCCACCAAAGCTCCTGACCCATTCAGTCATACATTGAAAAATTCCTTAAACTGAAGACCCGCACTCAACTTGAGGATAAATTGTCAGCCATCATCTTTCAAAAGGGAGTGACCCCAGCCATGAAGAACTTATTGAAGCACCACCTGCCCACCCTTGGCTTGGAAGACCTAGTCCCCTTATTCAAGGGCCTCAGCATTAATCAAGAGAATGCTGGGCCCTCCCAGACCCGCCAAACCCAAGCTGCCACACCCAATAGAGGGGGATGACCCCTGAGAAACTTCAAAGACACTACAGAGAAGGACTCTGTTTCCACTGCCATGAAACAGGGCACTTGACCAGAGCCTGTCCTAAGAAAACCCCTGCTTCTGTCTCTTTGGCCCAAAATAAATGCTTCTTCTCAGTCTTAAAAGTTCATCCTAGTATCTGTTAACGTTGGAGGAACAATCCAAAAACTAAAGGCGTTCATTGACACTGGAGCAGATGAGAGTTTCATTGACACTGACTTAGCCCAAGAACTAGGCCTGTCCGCCTCTGAGAATTGTTTACAGATCATCTTGGGAAACAGCACCAAGGATACGGGATACAAATGTGAACAAGAACTACCCTTGGTAATAGGAAACAACACATACCCATCATCTCTCATCTTGTTGAAAGGCCTACCACACCCCCTCATTCTTGGGGACTCCTGGTCAGACAGGCATGGCCTCATCCTCAACTACCAAGAACAGAACGTCACCTTAGGTGATAAGGGTACCTGCAACACTGTTCCCTTTTGCACAAATCCCAAGGAACTCACCCAAAGGCTCATGACCATACAGATTGAACCAAGTGTGGGCATCCTCCCTGCTTCCCTAGGAAAATGAACCCACATATTCAGCAAAGAGGCAGCCACCTGTCTCCCCAAACACACCAAGTATGATCATGCTATTGACCTCCTGCCTGGCACCAAACCCAAACATGGACCTATCTATAGCTGCAACCACAAGGAGCAGCTGGCTCTCAAGGCATATATCAAAGACATGAACAAGAAAGGCTTCATCCGTGTGTCCAAGAGCCCTTGTTTGTCACCAATGCTGTTTGTGGGCAAGAAAGACGGTGGCATGCGCTTGTGCATTAATTATCAGAAATTGAACAAGATAACTGTAAAGAATTGCTACCCCATACCTAACACTGACAACTTGTGCAATGTGCTGACAGGCGCCCAGGTGTACTCCAAGATTGATCTTAGAGATGTGTTCAACCAAATTTGAATCAAAGAGGACAACAAATACAAAAAAGTGTTCAAGACCAGGTATTAACTCTACAAATACCTGGTGATGCCATTTGGACTATGCAACGCCCCTAGCACCTTCCAGCGCATGATAAACACAGTATTGGGCAAATACCTTGACCAGTTCTGTGTGGCCTACCTTGACAACATCCTCATCTACAGCAAGACCCACAAAGAGCACTTACTCCACCTAGATCTAATCATGAACAAACTCTCCCAAGCCAACTTACACGCAAATCTCAAGAAGTGTGAGTTCTTCCAACCAGAAGTGGAATTCCTGGGATACGTTGTGAAGACCGGCGGGTTTGCCATGGCACAGGACAAAGTAGAAGCAATATTGTCTTGGAAAATGCCAAAATGTAAAAAAGATGTGAGAAGTTTTTTGGGTCTGGCAAATTATTGCAGGGATTTCATCCAAAAAAATTCTCACATCACTCTGCCCCTGACCCGCCTGTGCTCTGACAAGGTCACCTTTGCCTGGACTCCGGAATGCACCTCCACCTTTGTGACCCTGAAACTTGCCTTCACCTCTGCCCCTGTCCTGGTCATTCCTGACCCATCCAAGCCATTTGTACTGGAAGCCAACACATCCAACTTTGCAGGTGGGCAGGGTCCTTCTTCAGGAAGGAGGGGATAGTATGCTACATCATGTAGCATATTACTCCAAGAAGATGCTACCTGCTGAAGGAAACTACCCAATCTACAACAAGGAGATGCTTGCTATAATAAAGACCTTGAAACATTGGCGCCAATACCTATGTGGCGCCAACTTTCCAGTAAAGGTCCTAACCAACCACAAGAACCTGGTTTGCTTCTTTAAACCCAGACAGCTGAACTAAAGACAGGCCAGATGGGCCTTAGAACTGGATGACTACACCTTGACCATCAACTACAAGCCTGGGAAGATGAACGTGGTACCTGACGCCCTGAGTAGAAGAGCTGACCTGGCACCCACCCACATAGAAACTTGCAACCACAACACTCAAGTGCTCTTGGACCCAGCTAGCCTAGGCATCCACCTGGGATTGATGAAAATCAGAGCCAGCAAACCAGAAGTACTAAGGGCCCAAACACTAGACAAATACTCAGCAGAACTTGTCAACAACTTGACCTCAGACCCAGAGAGCCGCCACCAAAAGAAAGGATTTTTGCTGAAAGGATTCACCCTGCTATTACACAACTGAATCTATGTACCAGAAGGTGAAACAAGGATCAAAGTACTTGTTGATTATCATGACTCAGAGATGGCTGGCCACCCTGGCAGACTCAAGACACTCCAAGGAATCAAGAAGAATTATGCTTGGCCCCAAATGGACAAAGACATGGCTGCCTATATCAAAGGCTGTGAGACATGTGGAAGAACTAAAACCCGTAGATCCAAACCTGAAGGCCTGCTAAGACCACTAGACATACCAGCGGGACCTGGCAGTCCGTTTCAATGGATTATATTGTAGAAATGCCCCTCTCCAATTTGTTCAATGGCATCCTGGTTATGGTAGATAGGTTTACTAAGATGTCCTATTTCATACCTACCACCACTCACTGCATTGCTGCAGAGACAGCTAGACACTTCCACAGCCGCATCCTAACTCAACACAGTACCCCAGAGGAAATCATCACTGATAGAGGACCCCAATTCACCTCCAAATACTGGACTCAGGTGATGAAGGACTTGGGGGTAAAGCGCTGTGTATCAACCTCCTACCACCCACAGACTGACAGCCAGACTGAACAAGTGAACCAAATACTTGAACAATACCTACAATGCTATGCCAACGCCAACCAAGATAACTGGGCCAAGATGCTACCCATGGCACAGTACACCTACAACAGCAAAGACCACTCATCTACCGGAATGTCCCCCTTCAAAGCCAATTATGGCTTTGACCCGTCCTGGGACCCCAGTATTGGTAGTAAGGAAATAAACCCGTCAGGACAAACCTGGATTGAACAGATACACAACACCCAACAAACCTGTCTTAAGAATTTGACCTGTGCTGTCCAGACTTATAAGGCATTTGCAGACAAAAAGAGGACCCCTGGGAAACCATTGAAAGTAGGAAACAAAGTCTATCTGGACTCTCAAAACGTGCCTCTGACTGTTCCCTGTTGGAAGTTAGCCCACAGAAGAAGTGGCCCCTACAAGATCACCAAGCTAGTAGGTGAAGTAGCATTTAAACTAGAATTACCCCCCCTTGTGGAAAATACATAACATCTTCCACCACGCGCTTCTATTCAAGAAAGAAGGAAACTCCCTCCCGCACCAGAAACTCAAGACTGACTCCCCTCCCATCCAAGTTGTATGCTCTGAAGAATATGAAGTTGAATATGTTCATGGAGACTGTACCCACTATAAAACTCTCCAATACTATGTCAAGTGGAAGGGATATCCACCCAAAGAAAGCACCTGGGAACCATTAAGCAATCTACCCAACACCCAACTAGAAATCCAACAATACCTTGAGAAGAAGGCCAGGAAGGAAGGGACCCCTGGGAAGGAAGGGGATGATGTCATGAAGGACATTTCAATACTTGTATTGAAAACCCAAGAGTTGAATCCCAGTTCCCTGAAGGCGGATCAAACCCTCCAAGACAGTCCAGGACCCGCCAATCCATTAAGTCACAGGCTTGAATTGTTAAATTACTCTGCAACCCGCCGGCCTACTACAGAGGATTCCCTGAATAGTTGCCAGTCTGCTGCCAAACTGGTGCCAATGAAGACCCATACCTACAAAGGAGATGTAACCTGGTTAACAGAGGTTGGGAAAGGACCTACTGTCAACCTGCCAAGAGCCAATAATGGAGTTTCAAAATCAACATTGGAAGCCCTGGAATCAAACCCTGATCCTCCAAAGACTACTCAAGTCACACAAAGTGGACAGGAACCCGCCCACTTGCTAAATTGCAAACCCAAGTTGACAAGTTACTCTGAGACCCACCAGTCTCCCAAAGACAATTCCCTGAATGGTTGCCAGATTGATGCCAACCTTGAGCCACCAAAGATCCAAACCTATGCAGAAGTTGCAGCTTGCCTTAAGGAGGGTTAAAACAAAACCTATTTTTAACTCTGCCAATGTCCACCAGCAACTGCCAGCTTTCCGTCCAGAAGGGGTAGTACAATTGAACTACTCAGGTGACATAGTGAACAGTGGTGGCAGAACAAAGCATTGCCACTTCTATTTGCCAGAGCAGGCACAACCTCAACCTGCTGCCCTAAAGACTCTAAGCCAAGATCCATGCCCTTCCAGTGCCTTGTCTGCAAACCTGAACCCTGCAAAAATCAAAGAAGCAAAGTCCCATGGTATAAAAACCCCAGTGGTATGGTGATGACCACATTGTCATTTTTGATAATAAAGTTTATGAATCTTTGGTTTGAGCAAATTCTACCCTACCTAGTCTTAGTGATCTTCCATCTTAATTCTGGCCAAGGAGAAAATCAGGTTGCCGCCCCCTCTAGAGACCAACCTGCCAAACTGCCCAGGCATTATACTGTCCCCCGTGAGCCTCCTTTGGACCTGTGCACTTTACTGAATTCCTGCCCAACCCGGCCTACTTGGAGTACAACTTTGAAACCATCCTCATTGCTGACCCATTGGCAGGGACTAGAAGCATCAAATACATAGGACACAAAGGAAAGAGGATCAAGATACCGCCCTTATTGTTCAAGGACAAGTACAACTACCTACTGGCGTACTTCATTCCCATGACTCCGCCATTAATCCCAAGACCAGACCGCCCACTGGAACCTACTGCCGCAGCTGAGACCACCTCTACCCAACTGTTTGGAGTACTCTACATTACTTTGACAGGATTAGTGGATTCCATGGTCCCCAACTCTGGACCCTGGTCCTTATTTGGGCAATCTGTATCTTACATTATCAAGTTAGCACCCATTCTATGGTGGGCCTTACCCGCCGGCTTGGCCGCACCTCACCCCAAGCCGCCCAATGCCTCTACATATGACTGGCTTCCTGACAGGGAGTTGTAGATACAAGAGGTTCTGCAATCATGCTTGACCCACACTCTCAATCTCTTCTCACCAAGAACCCCTGCAACTACAACATGCACAAGGTAGAGACCCTAGACATACTCCAAGTGCACAGTGACAACCCCGTCCTCCAAGCCAGTCATTAATCAAATAAAATCACCTGCTTGGCCTATCCCTTTTGTTTCCATGGGAGCACCCACATACTTTTGGTAGATACTGGGGCCAATACACCATGGTCAACCAGGAATTAATAGACTCCCAGCAATTAGATCAAGTTCTCAGTTGCTTTAAGGCAGTACACATGGTCAACTCTCGCAGAGTAACTATCACTCACAAGACATTACCTTTCCCTTAAGAATGGGGAACATCCGGGTTAAGCTCTATGGGCCAGTGATAGCCAAACTCAGCCACAATTTTATTGCTGGCCTTGACTGGCTCTGAAATATTTGTCCATACATTGACTGGGACACCTCCATGATTACACTCAACAGGAACATGGTAGGCTTCCAGATCTACCCTCATCAAAATGAGCAAGCTGCTTCATGACACTGTGGTTGTATGGCTCACAGAGACAGGCAAATATGACTTCAAAGGGGGGAAGCTGGACTTCAACCAGTGCTCAGTTGAGTTCATCTGTTCTGAACCCACTACACCTCCCTCTTTGGCCACAACGCCTTCACCAGCACTAATATCACTTCTTGAGGAATGCAAGGACATCTTTATCAAAACGCTAGACCAACTGCCATCTCCAAGAGAAATACAACATGCTATCCAGTTACAAGGGCTGCTGCCAAAGGCACAGCCCCTCTATTGCTTGAAGCCCAAGGAAGACAAAACTCTCCGTCAACACCTTGTGGACGCACTCAATAAGGGCTTCATCTGCCCCTCCCTCTCACCATATGGGGCTGCAGTCTTCTTCATAGCCAAGAAAGACGGGTCCCTCTGACTGGTAACCAATTATTGTGCACTAAACAAAGTGAAAATCAAAAACAAGTACCCCTGGCCCTAATCAATGACCTATTTGATATGCTTGCGGGTGTGAAGGTCTTCAGTAAGATTGATCTCACCGCAGGGTACAACTGGGTCCACATTGCGCCCAAGGACAAGACAAAAACTGCCTTCTGCACACACTACGGGTTGTTTGAGTGCCGTGTCATGAACTTTGGAATGACCAACGCTCCCTTCACCTTTGACATAATGATGAATAAAGCCTTTGAAGACCTGACTGGGAAATTTGCTGTTGTGTGTCTTGATAACATTATTGTTTTCAGTCAAGACCAAACCACATATCTCCAACACCTTTGCGCTGTACTCAACACCATTTGTAAACATCAGTTAAAGGCCAAGCCTTCCAAATGTGAATTCCTCCAGTTGGAGCTTCTATTCCTGGGGCAACCATCTCTGCCCAAGGGATAAAGGCCAACCCTGCTAAGTTAAAAGCAATCACAAGCATGCCAACCCCCCACCAATGTGGGCCAAGTGTGCACGTTCTTGGGCATGGTTGTGTATGTGCAGAATTTCATCCCCAACTGTAGAGAACTAATTGCACCTCTCACTGAGCTTCTAAACACCAAACAGTGCTTCCACTGATACCTGCCAGGGATCAAGCCTTTGAGACGTTGAAGCAAAGGCTTAGAAACGCACCTGTACTACAGTTTCCCAATTGTAATTGCCAGTATGAACTCAAGACTGACGCCTCTGACAGGGCCATAGGGGGCTTGTTGAGAGTAGAAACTGATGAAGGTGTCTTCCTTCCTTTGGCCTAAAAATCCAGAAAGCTTACCAATCCAGAGCAATGTTACCACATACATGATAAGAAGTTAGCAACAATTGTGCACTGTGTCAAGAAGTGACATTGTTACCTGAAAGGGGCCACATTCCCACTCCAAGTCTTGATAGATCACAAGTCTCTTCAGTATTTCAACACTCAGTCACACTTGACCCAACACCAGGCAGGATGGGTCGAGTGCTTGTCCCCATATCAGCTGCGCATCAAATAAAACCCTGGGAAAGAGCTTGTCACAGCTGACACTCTCTTCAGACTATATGTGGTGTCTATCACAGGAGATGATGACTTAGACCCAACCTGGGACATTCTCTACCTGAGTCCTGAAGCCACTTGTTACAAAGGCCTAAATTCTGTGACTATTTCCAAGCTGAAGGACAATAAAAGTCAATTCATCACTGATGCTGGCAATGTCTGCCGTTGGGTGGAGACAGGTGAAAAGACGCTTTACATTCCCACCAAACAACAAGTAGACACCATATTGCATTACCACCACACCTTAGGTCATATCAGAGGACTTAACCTCTTTGAAATAATGAAGCATAAAGTTTGGTGGCCCTGTATGCACCAGGACATCCTGGAACTCCTCAAGATGTGTGTTTTGTGTGAAAAGAGCATGTCCAAACCTGCCCTGTCCAAGCCAGTTCTTCCAATCAAAGCCATGAAACCCTTTGAATAATGGGCTCTTGATATTGTAGGGCCCCTACCTGAAGACAGAATAGGAAAGAAGTACATCATCACAGCTATTGACTACCTTATCTGTTGGCCTGTAACATGAGCAACAACTAACCACACTGCCACCACCATCACTTGGTTCATTGGTAAGGAGATTATGGCACACTTTGGACGCCCCAAGCGTCTCATCACCTATGGGGGATCTGAAATTGTAGGTAACATTATGAAAGCATATTGTACCAAGAACGCCCTCCAACAAGTGATCACAAAACTATACTACCTCCAAGCCAACAAACGTGTATAACACCTGAATGGCTCCCTGGTACAACTAATTTCCAAACCCTTGCAGGAGCACCCAAATACTGCATGGACTGAACATTTCCCCACTGCTTTACTTATCTTACAAGCCAGTTTCAACTGGGGTACAGGTTTCAGCCCCAGCGCTGTTGTAAAAGTTGCAGCAAAGGGTTGCTAGTTTCTACAAACAGTTAGTCAGAGACCTAATTCTTATTACTATACCTGTTGATGGTATAGTGGCAGCCTGTGAAAGGACATAAGAATAATAAGGTGTATAGACAAAACTGGTATTTATTTAGATAGTATTGCACTTATATAGTGTGAGGCAGGGGAATTGCCACCAGGGGCAAGAGAAACAGACAGAAGGACTTCCCTAATGATGGAGAGTGGATTGGCACAGCTAAAAGTCCCGCACAAGAGAACAACTGCTTCCACGCGGCTTTCCTTAAGGAGGTAGATATAAATAACTTTGTTGTTCTATTTATAATCCTGGAAGTAAAGCCCATGCCTTATACCCATTCAAAAGGCAAATTGAACACCCGTTTTAGAGGATTTTTAAACGTCTTTATCACCAATAAATTCAGGATGCAATAGCGCAATTGCACAATTGTTCCATTGCTTAATCCCTAGATGGACAACTTTACGTCTAATCCATTCAGGATCTGCAACATTTCCCTCCACTGGATTAGACAACAGGTTTAGAAACATCTGGCGTCTCAAGGCGACGTCTATGGTGAACAGTCCCTCTAGAAGAATCACAAGAAGAGTATTGAAGAAGGTGCAAGTGGTAATTCCAAAGAGGTGCAAGCATACCAGGCCAGTGGAGGTGGTAAGGCAGCAGAGAAGCAGGTAGTCCTGCATGATGTGGATGGCAGCTATCTGGACTTGGGAGTTCACTTAGATCAGCTACTGATGCCTCAGCTGGCCTTAGGGGGACAGACCCATTGTTTGCTGCGCTGTTCCTAGCTTTGAGTGAGCTCAGGGAGGTGACAGGAACTGGGTTGCAAAAGGGTAACAGTATCCATTGGCGGTTCTCCATGTGGGCGGCAGAAGAATACTTGAAGGCTCATATGAAGAAATTCCAATTTGAGGGTCAAGGGCTCTCAGTCTTGCAACAGGGGACGGTATCCAACATAGTGAAGTCAGTCCTTTGCGCTTGGGCAACACCTGGGTTTACTGAGGCTCAACCAGTCAGTTGGAAAACCTCTGACAACTTTGAGCAACGTCTTTGGCGAGCCTTCCAGGAAGCGTTGAAGTTATACACAGTGGAGGGGACTGCCCATCTGGTACCAATGGTGATGTCTGGCAACCTTGTTCTTTGAGGAACCAACCGCTGTGATACCAAGAGGGAGGAGAACATGGGGGTCTTCCTTGAGTGGGCCTTGTCTGTATTCTACAGGGTGGGTGGTCAGGTCTCAGTAGAGTATGCCCTTTGTGAGAGTCTTCTGTGGGACTGTATCTTCTTGGGGGTCGCCTTTCCTGTGGACATTGGGGTCAATTGTGTGTCTCACTTGGTGGGGGTTTGTTGCCCAATCCTTGGTCATTGGCTTTGTGTATCTGTAGGCAACCAGTTGTGTTTCTTGGCTGTCATTCAGGTGGTAAAACAGTTGGTGTGGTACTGGAAGAGTCTTGTCAGTCTCTAATAAACACCTTGTTCTTTTATTCTTATTCCTCATACTTTGGTGCAACACTATTGCAAACAGGACAACAACCCATAAAATTTTTTAATTAGGCTTTTGTTTTTTTGGGTATTTTCCTCATTGGGGCTTACTCTTGGTCACTAGGAGCAGCACACATATACTGAGCGTGTACTCTAGTGATCAATTGCCCAGAATGGAGCTCCTTAAGGGTGTAGGAGTTGGGGCCAGTCTTCTGGATAACTTGAACTGGGCCTTTCCAAAGGGAGGCAAGTTTGGATTTGCAGCTGTACCCTCTATTGCTGAAGAAGTAGACTGAGTCTCCTACCAGGTAAGTGGGTAAGGCAGGGCTTTGGATGCAGCTCATTCTAGATCCTGCAACTTATGGTTTAAGTTTACGGTGCAGGCCTCTGATTGCAAGCAAATAAGAGTTTGAACCAGCTTGTTGAGGTACGCCTCTGAGGACACAGCCAGGCTGGGCTTTACCAAGGAATATAGTAAAGGGGGAAGTCCTGGTTGCCGGCCGTAAAGCAGTTGAAGGGCGGCTTGCCAGTGGCCCAATGGTACCCAATGTTGTATGCAAAGGTGGTCGCAGGCAGGAAGGTATCCCATTCAGTCTCATGTTGGTGACTGAGCTTCCAGAGTATCTGGACCAGGCTCCCATTAGTGCGCTCTACCATGCCATTTGTCTGTAGGTGATAAGGAGTGGATAGTGTCCCACAAATTTCCATCAGTTGGTTGAGGCAGGGGATTATATAACTGGGGAATTTGGTACCATTGTCTGTCAGCAGAATCTGGGGGCAACCATGTTTGTATATGATATTCTCCAGGATGAACGTGGCTGTCACCAGTGCAGATTAGTTGGTAATTGCCTTGTCCTCTACCCATTTAGTCAGATGGTCAACTGCCACAATGATGAACTTGTTGCAAGTGTTGGTAGCTGGCAGGGGGCCCACTACGTCAATGGCTACAGTGTGGAAGGCAAACCCAGGGCGTACAAGTCTGTGTTGGAACTTGGCAACCTTAGGTCTCTCAATGTTGCAGTCATGACAGTTGGCTAGTGTATCTACTACGTCAGTGTGCATTCCTTCCCAGAAGCAGTGCTGCTGTAGCAGAGCTAGTGTCTTCTGTATGCCACCATAGCCAGTAGTCTTGTGAGCAGCCACCACTGAGTCCATACGTAGGGATGGGTGTATGTAGGGTAGCCAAGAGTCTCCACAAAGCTTCAGGAGTTGTCCCTTAGAGACCTTGGTATCAACAGTTAGCTTCTTGAGAGCTCTCTGTATCTCTACTGGCTCCTCCCCCCACAAAGAAGGATCCTCCATAAGCTTGTCATAGAGAATGTCTGCCATGGGGGATAATAAGGCAACAGTGGGAAGGCGGGAGAGACAGTCAGCATTCTGGTGGGCTGCCCTGGCTTGATGAATGATTTTGTAGTCATAAGCCTGAAGTTTAATGGCCCAACACACCAGACGTCCTTTGAGGTCCTTGAGGGTCTTCAGCCATTGCAAGGAGGCATGGTCTGTTACAACCGTGAAATGTACCTCATGGAGATAGACTCTGAATTGTTGGTGGAAGTATATCACAGCCAGACACTCTCGTTTGGTGAAAGTGTAGTTCCTCTTGTGAACATTAAGTGTATGTGAGCAGTATCCAACAGGGTGTTCAAGTCTGTCAGAGTCCAGTAGGGAGAGAACACCCCCAATTGCCATCAGACTAGCATCTGTATGAACCACAAACAGCTTGGCAAAGTCAGGGTAGGCCAGCACAGGGGCTGCAGTCAGTGTTTCTTTGAGAGCATTGAAGGCAGATTGTCACGCTGGGCTCCAGAAGAATTCCTTATCAGCTCAGAGAAGCTGAAAAAGGGGGTCACCCAGGGATGCAAAGTTGGGGATGAAGCGGCAGTAGTACCCAATCATCCCCAGGAAGACCTGCACGTCCCGCTTATTGGCCAGGATCTGCATTTTCTCAATAGCTTCCACCTTCAGAGGTACAGGCAGAGTCCATCTTGGCTAATGATGAACCCCAAGAACTCAAGATGCTCCTTGAAGAAGTTGCACTTGCGTGGCTTGAGCTTGAGATTAGTTGCAAGTAACCTCTGGAAGACTTCCTCCAAGTGTTGTAGGTGATCATTAAAGGTTTGGGAGAACACATTAATGTCATCCAGGTAGAACAAGACACTGGTGAGTTTGAGGTCGCCCATCACTGCATTCATAGCCTGTTGGAAGGTAGCTGGGGCATTGGACAGACCTTGAGGCATCCTTGTGGGTTGGAATAGCCCTTGGTCAGTGATGATTGCAGATTTTTCCTGATTAACGGGGGTAGATCAATCTGCCAGTACCCACTGATAAGATCCATGGCGCTGAAGAACTTGGCGCCATCCAGTTGGTCCAAGGTATTGTCAATACAAGGGAGGGGATATGAATCCTTCTTAGTAACAGCATTCAGTTGACGGTAGTCAATCACCACACAGTTGCTTCCATCCTTCTTTTTGACAATCAGGAGAGGGGAAGCCCAAGGGCTTTTACTGGGGACCAGTAAGCCAGATCCCAATAGCTTCTGAAGTTCCTTGTTAGCCACAGCATGATTGGCTTGACTGCGCTGTATAGGTCTGGAGTGGATAGGTGGACTGCCTTGGGTGTCAATATGATGAGCAACATCTGCAGCCTTGCCCAGGTCATAATCATCCTTGGAAAACACATCCTTATACTGGGCAAAGAGATCCATAGCTTGATCCTTCTGTTCTTTGAAGAGACCAGATAGAGAGTTGCGGCTTATGACCAATAGCACCAGTGGTTGCTCACAGGGTAGACCCAACTCAGAGAATTCCACAAAGGGGGTGGTCTCCTGCAGGTTGTCATGCTCTTCAAGTTGTATATAAGCCAGAAGTTGGTGTTTGGAGACAACCATAGCTTCACGACTCATGTTGGCCAAGAGTATAAGTACCTCCTTCTCACTTGGAATGAGGATGCCTGGTGCAACCCATGGTCCTAGTCTGGAGGCATTAGGGATGCCAAATATTTCTCCATGAGTGCCAGCTGGTAGAGCCAGCAAGAGGCCTGTATTGTGGATCACCTGAGCGCCAGGTGGGATAGTCACATTACAGGAGGCATAGACTGGGATACCCTTGGCTTCCCCAATTGAGAGAGGTAGCATCTTGACCTTCTTACTACGCAGTGTATAAGCAACTGGAAGCTCTCTGTCAGTGTACTCCAGATTGATGTAGTGCAGACGTTGTAAGGGTAGGTCAGACAGGCAATTGCCATGATAGAAATGGGTATGGAATGGCCCAAGATTCCAAATGTATGGTCTCCATGGTTAGTCACAGTGCCATAATGAACCATGAATCTAGTCCCAATAAGAATGTCATAGCTGTTGTTTTCCAGAACTATAGCAGGAGCAGTGACCATTAGCTTCCCAAAGCAAAGAGGGAGAGAAGAGTAGGCTCCTTTTGCTCTAGTGGTCAGTGGCCCAGCAGTACTGAACTCTTCATGGTAGGACAAGTCTGGTGACAGCTTAAGCTTCTTAACCAGCTGTGAGGATATAATGTTCCCAGGGGCACCAGTATCCAGTATGGCCCAGACATGATTCTTGTTCACTACCAGGTTGATATAGGTGCAATTCTGGCGGTCCTCTCTTATCTCAACAATCTTTGAGACCTGGTGTATGCTTAGTCCTTTGATCTTCTCCAGGAAGGTAGCCATGGCAGCTCCCACAGCTGGGCTTACTTCCTTGAGGGATTCTAGCAGTGCTGAGACGTTTACTGTGCGGAGCAGTTTGGCCAGTCATTCAGCACTGTCCTCCTCATGAGTGACTTCAACGCCTGGTTGAGCCAGTTGTTCAGCATAGGGTAAGGACACTGTTCTCTGAGCTATTTGGGGGATAACCACCTCAGGGTGAAGTGTATTCCAATGAGTTTGTGTGTTAACAGTGAGGACTCAATGGAGGAGATCCTCTTGAACTCCTTCAGACTCCGCATCCTCATGTATTGGTTAGGAGTTGAAGTCAATCAGAGAGGGTTCATCCTTAGGGTTGGTCCCAGAGGATGGCAAGGCAGCAGGGTTCTGATCTGGTTTGTTAGGGGGCAGTGGTATGGGGGGAGATAAGGGTGTCAAAATTACAAAGGCAGCCAAGGATTTCTCCTTGTCCTGGATGCTTAGTAGTTTTTTGACTGGTCCTCATTGTCCTCCTCAATATCAGCGTCCTTGGTGTAGTTCTCCTCAGTGTCCTCCATGCCTACATGGTGGATTTTCTGACGTGGATTCTTACATTCCCGAGAGAAGTGGCCAACCATACCACATTTGAAGCAAGTACGGGGGCCGCTGTTGACTGGAGCAGGCCCAACCTTGTCAGAAGGCTTGGGCATCTCAACAGCCACGCGGGGTCTATGCTCAGATTGCTGGCAAGGGCGGCCTTCAGGAAGAGGGACTTTGAACTCCTCCTTGTAGGTGCGTAGGAGGCAGATCAGATCTGGTACAGTGCAAGCATTGTAAATGCCTGACTTAAGAGCCAGAGATAGTTCCCGGTTGACATGTACAGCATTGAGGAGTGCTGACTGCACATCAATAAACTGCACTGCACTCATAGACAACAGAGTTTGGGCTTCAAGGTAGAACCTAGAAGTGAAGTCTTCTAGGGTTTCCCCCACTTTTAACTTGGTGTTGGCAAAGTCCATCTTGCAACCAAGGAGTGCTTCTTGGCTACCAAATTCTTTTGTCAAGGCTCTGGAGACGTTGGCAAAAGTCCAGCCATTCTCAGGGAGATGTGGCAAGATAATGGTTTGAGTCTCAGCATCCAGACAGTTGATTATTGTGGAGTCCCTCATGTCATTGTCTGCGCCATACATGGAGTTCTGATACAGACGTAAGAACATGGCCACATTGCTCTTGCAGTCAAACTTGGTTATATTGACGGGCTTGAAGTTGTTGGAGCCATGTTGGAGGGGAGCAGGTGTGATCCTCACTGGAGAGTGGGTGAGACAGGAACAGCTGAGAGTGGAGGCAGCAAACCTAGCCTCAGAGGCGCGGCAACAATTTTCCTCTTGCTGGGCTTTGCGTTCATCTTCTCTGTCTTTAGCAACTCCAGAAGTTTCATGGGCAACCAGGACGTCATCCTTGGACTCTAGTACTGGCTCTAATACTTTTACATTGTTGGGAGCCAACTGATTGTGGTCCTCATCACTTTTGTAGCTATGATAGAACTCAGGACTAGAGGATCTCAGTGGACTGTGGTGACTCTTGGAGTTGATGGACATAGCCTGTAAGTTGACGGCCATAATCTTACTGTCCATCCTATCCTATTGGCTCTGGAAGGCGTTCAGGAGAAGTCGTTGCTTGTCCAGCTCATCTTGGTAGACCTTGTTCTCCTGACGGGTGATATCCAAGTCATCTTCCAGAGAGGTGATGCGCTTTTCATGGGTGGTAAGCTCATCTTGGAGCAAGGCTATTACTTCCTTGTCCTTCCTGACTTGGGTCTGGCTGTTGGCTCTGTCATGTAATTGGCAAAGTTTGAGACAATCCTGAAGCTCTGACACAGTGTGGTAGCCATCAAACAGGAAGGCAAGATTGGCACTCTGCTGGATCAATTCTGCCTGCATCTTTTTGTAGTGATCAAAGAGCTCAAGGATGTCTCACCCAAGAAGGTGGCTGGAAGGGGAGTTGTTTGTAGCGGCTAATGGGGGGTGAACAAGGGGATAGTGGCAAGGCAAAGGGCTAGGACTTCCACCTCATGAGTCAGGCTTCAAACCATGGGGCCAGTCTCCAGCACATGCTTAGTAACCACACTAATCCAATTGGCGCCTACACCCTGATGAGTGAGGGTCTGTACCACATGCACTGGAACTAGCTTAGCTATACCTGTTTCAATGGCATTGACCCAGTGGAGCATGGTGTTCTGGGCGTTGGTAACTTTGGCATGATACTGATTGACAGTGGTGAAAGTATTGCCAAGCTCAGAGTAAAGGACCTGGAGGAACGTCTGTTGGTTAAATACCAGTATTCCCTGGTCATGCACTAGGCTTTGGATGCGGCCCAGGTGCATTTGGTTGTGGCATACAGCAGGATGGGTGAATTTTTGTAGGTAGTCCTTGATATGTTTGGCAGTACGGAGGTCACAACAGAGCTGGTCAGGGTTGACCTGGGAGAAATTCTGAAAGTGACCCAAGGAGTTTTCAGCAGAAGGCTGCTGAATGGCCAAGTGTTCAGAGCAAGAACCATTGCCAGCAGCATCAGCATTCATGGCGTGTATGGCATTACAGATGGCGTCCTTGGAAGATGAAAAGTTGGCGTCCATCTCCAAGGGGGCAGGGGCTTGTAGGAGCAGTGGTTGACCAAAAACAATAGCCTGGGGACATTGATGTTCTGGCATGAAGTGGTTTAGGTTGGGCAGGCCATAGGGAGCGCCTGCTCTTTCCCTAGTATGGACATTAGCAGCAGTAAAGGCCGGTGCCTGGTGGTAAGGAGAAGCAGTGGCAGGAGACTGGACCAGGGGTATTCCTCCCTCCTCATTGAAAGGACCGCAGGGGTGGGGGCTGTTGGTGTTGAAAGACATGAGCGCCAATGCCGTGAAAGTTGCAGCAAAGGGCTGCTAGTTTCTACAAACAGTTAGTCAGAGACCTAATTCTTATTACTATACCTGTTGATGGTATAGTGGCAGCCTGTGAAAGGACAGAAGAATAATAAGGTGTATAGACAAAACTGGAATTTATTTAGATAGTATTGCACTTATATAGTGGGAGGCAGGGGAATTGCCACCAGGGGCAGGGAGGCACAGACAGAAGGACTTCCCTAATGGAGGAGAGTGGATTGGCACAGCTAAAAGTCCCACGCAAGAGAACAACTGCTTCCACACGGCTTTCCTTAAGGAGGTAGATATAAATAACTTTGTTGTTCTATTTATAATCCCAGAAGTAAAGCCCGTGCCTTATACCCATTCAAAAGGCAAATCAAACACCTGTTTTAGAGGCGTTTTAAACGTCTTTATCACCAAAAAATTCATGATGCAATAGCGCAACTGTGTGATTGTTCTGTTGCTTAATCCCTAGATGGACGACTTTACATCTAATCCATTCAGGATCTGTGACAAGCGCCTTGGCCTTTGGGACTCCTGATGATCTGATAGGGGTGGAACAAGGGAAATTATGGTCCACAGTTCCTGAGAATCCTACCCTTGTAACTACCCCTCCCTGAGTCAATATTGCACCAAAGCTTGCAACATAGAGCAAGAGCAGATCAAGGGGGGACTAAACATCTCAAGGCAAGGTATGCCATGAGTGATCATGTCTACGCCCTTAATCCCAACTCTGCCAAACTGAAACCCAATCATCTCAGACCCTTCCAGATAGCTTCTGTCTACAACAACCACACCTATCAGCTTGAAGACGCCTAAGAAAACACCAAGACCCTCCACCACAATTTCTTGCTCCTCTGTCATGCCACCCCCACACAAAGGCTCTTTGTGCAGACCTTCTCAGATCTCCCACAGGTTCCAATCCTGGTGCCTGACAACAAACAGGGGGCAAGAGGGGTGTTTCAACCAAGATTCCCCTCTTGCCTTCCAATGTATCACACAATACACAGGGGGTGCTTGATGAGTTGCCCTATGACGTATCTAACAGCATGGATCAATTTGATGGCAATGTCAAACTGTGGGCACTATCTCCTAATTAGGAGAGCTTCCAATTTTACATTGCTGATCCCCACGCAAGTTATTCCTTGGCTTCAAACCTTACATGAAACCTGCCACTGTGCCACCCCTGGTGGCCTTGTGGCTTTTTCTGTATAGTATATTAGTCACAATAACAACCAATAAATGATACCTTATTTTTATTCTTGTTCTTTCTATTGTACTGTTGTCTTCCCCAATAAAATACATAACTATCATTGGTTCAGTTGCAACACCACTCCTGTCTCAATTTTTGGAAACTCCTCAAGAATATCTGCCACCTTGTGGAGCTAACATTATCCAGTACAATAACATTGGTGAACCCTGGGCTAGTGCGCCTAAGATGATCTTAAACCAATTGGAGAAACAATAGGAAGGTCCAGCTATTATGGAGTTATTTGATCATTTGATACATCTCAAACCCTTTTGGACCAGGGAGAGCCATCACAGAATAATCTGTGGTGCAAACTGATGCACACCAAGCTACTCTGTCTTTAGCACCTCTGGAGATATAGTCATATGAATTAAGCATAGACAACACAAACACTATTTTATCATATAATAGAATTTGACCATTCCTTTGTTATTGTGAGCAGTGTATGCCTCTGCATATTTTTGTCAGGTCTCAATATTGATGGAGCTGCTTTGGTTATAGGGGGATATCCCAAGTTTTTATGAAGCTGCAGCTCCATGACCACATGGTAGAAAAAAAGGAAACTAAAGCCTCAAACCCAAAAGGGTACTTGACCATAGGCTGTATATTTCCAGTTCAAGATGGTAGTCTCATTAATCCACTGGCAGATAGCCCATCTGTGCTCCTTAGTGAGCAGGGTCAACAGGCACTTGAGTTTCTTTATTTTGAGAGTTTGAACAGTGTTGTCATGAATGACATTTCAATACTTGTATTGAAAACCTGGGAAATGAAACCTGGGTCTCATGAAAAGCCTTATGTTGACCAGAGTAGACAGGAGTCCACCCAACTGCCAGAGATAGCTGATCCCAACCAGGAGGAACGGAAACCTGCCAAGTGCCAATAATGGAGGGTTGAAATCAACATTGGAGACCCTGGAATCAAACCCTGACCCTCCAAAGACTACTCAAGTCATACAAAGTAGACAGGAACCTGCCCACTTGCTAAATTGAAACCCTGAGTTGATGAGTTACTCCAAGATCTGCCAGCCTCCCTAGGACAATTCCCCAATTGGTCACCAGATTGCTGCCAAACTTGCACCACCAAAAATCCAGACCTATGCAGATGTTATAGCTTGTCTAGAGAAGGTTAAAACAAAGCCTACTGCTAACTCTACCAATGAACACCAACAGCTGTCAGTCTTTTGTCCAGAATGGGTAGTACAATTGAACTGCTCAGGTGATGTGGTGAGCAGTAGCGGTGGAACAAAGCATTGCCACTTCTGTTCACCAGAGCAGGCACAACCTGGATCTGCCGCCCTCAAGACTCTAAGCCAAGATCCATGCCCTGCCAGTGCCTTGTCTGCAAACCTGAACCCTGCAAAAATTGAAGAAGCAAAAACCCATGGTATAAAAGCCCTGATGGTATGGCAATGACCATATTGTCATTTTTGATAATAAAGTTTTATGAACCTTTGGTTTGAACAAATCTTACCTTATCTAGTCTTAGTAATCTTCCATCTTAACTCCAGCCAAGTAGACCATCAGGCAACTGCCTCCACCAGAGACCAATCTGCCGACCCTCCTCAGGAGCTATACCGTCCCCCTGGAGCCCCCTTTGGACCTGTGCATTTTACAAAATACCTGCCCAATCCTGCCTACGTGGAGTACAACTTGGAGAACATCCTCATTGCTGATCCCTTGGCAAGGACTAGAGAAACTGAATACATAGGACGCAAAGGAAAGTGGTACAAGAGGCCGCCCAGATTGTTCAAAGACAAGTATAATTATCTGTCTGCCTACTTTGTCCCCATGACTCTGTCCTTAACCCTGCAACACGACCGCTCAATGGGACCCCCCACTGCAGCCAAGACTACGTCCACCCAACTGTTTGGAGTACTCTACATTTCTTTGACGGGAATGGTAGACACTATGGTACCCAACTCAAGGCCCTGGTCTTTGCTTGGGCGATCTGTATCCTATATTATTAAGTTAGCACCCATCCTATGGTGGGCATTACCCTCTGGGCTGGCTGTACTCTGTCCTGAGTCAAACAATGCCTCTACCTATGTCTGGCTTCCTGACAAGTGTTGAGATACCGGTTGTATAGCTTGTTAAAAAGGATTGGATCTACTTTAACAATACCTGCAGCCTTCTTGAGGTCATTGGTATCCCCTACAAACTTGGTAGGGGTAAATCAATTTATGTTGAGAACAACCTTCTGGGTGACATTTTTGGGTACACTTGAATTAGGGTCCTGCTCAGTGATTGGCATTCAAGGCATAGGCACCTTGTTGTAGAAGGCCACAATCTTTTTCAACACCTGCTGTCTCTCCACATTCTATACAACTCTGGCTCTTCATCATTGTCTTGGTCACCATTGCTTACATAGAGCACATAGCTAGTGTCAAGTACTGGCTGAACCTTTTTTATCATGCTTGTTGGGATTAACTCCTGCTGTTAAACAGGGATGAATACAAAAGAAGTGAGCTCAAATTCCCTGTTTTTAACTCTTTCAGATGTGATAGCCTTGGTAGCCTTTCTGGATAGCTTATGTTAGGGGGTTGTTAATCATTTCTGGATGGAAATGAAATTGGTGAGGGTATAGTCCCCACACCATCATCACAACTGCTGAAAGGAAAGTACATTGGAACTTTAAACCAATAAATCTGCCAAGGGGGCAACAAACGGGCAACAAAAATGAGCATGGAGACTACAAGCAGAAAACGCAAATGAGAAACAGAAAAGTGGTGATTACTTGACAACAGAGTTAAAGAGATATGTGTCTTCACAGAAGCTATTTGCAACCATGACAAGAGGAGGCCAGAGTAGGAATTAATGGGGGGCTTGGCACCCCATGTACTTAGCCACATTAAAGAGTTTGCTGAGAATAGGGATAGTTGTTATTGCAGGTAGGTAAGAATATCTGAAAACAAGTTTTCAGCTTGGGGGAGGGGGAGTGTTGGGGGGGGATCCTTCAGATCTGCACTAGCATCTGATTGGTTGGTAAGAAAAGTTTTCACCTCCCTTGCCAACTTTTCAACACCATCATTTATGATGTCATAATTTGAGTCCTTTGGGCGGCCGGCTGGTTGACTGCCATTGTGTAAGAGGTGAAAGTATCTTGATCTCAAAGCATCAAAATTCTTGGGGTGAATCTCACAGGCCCAATGAGCTCTTTCACAGGAGTTGCCACCACTCATTTTTTTCAATAACCAGATCAAGATCCTCTGCCAATTTTAAAGGTTTGGCAGTCTTTCCCTTTGCCTGACACTTTTTCTTAGGGCAATCAATCCCAGCCAAAAATTTCACTACAATGACAGCTTGGGCACCCTTGGATTTATGCTCTGTACCCTCCTAAACTGTGTGGCTTGAACTGGCTGTTGTGTCTGTGAAACTTCTACAGTATTTATTGTCCTCTTGCCTCTTTTTGGAGTTGGCACTTGTGTTGCACCCATACAATTTTTTGACCCGCGGGGGCAATCAGGACCACAGCGCACACTGGCTGTCTTACCACTCTGTTGGTGTTTTTTCTGTTTTACTATAAAATAAAATACTAAATAAAGATCAATTAAGTTACACACTGGTTTTTATTTTTTCTTTCTATCAGGATATGGTTACTTGATTAGAATATACACCACCTGACTACCTGTTTATAGGCTTTTAAATCCTTGATTAGTTGCCTTTGGGTTATGTTGCCCATTTTAGAATCACTGGCTTGATTTCCACCCATCTTCCCAGATTTACGCTGTATTTAACCACCCAGAACAATGGTTTATAAGTTATGTTTCAGATCCTGTGCCTTGTTTTAGATATCTTGGTACAATTCTTATTTACAATCCATTGCACACAACAATCAAGTGGTTTTGTTTACATGATGGGTTGCTATTGTGTTTTGTTTTTGTATTGAGTTTTGATGCACCACGCCTGAGTGTACTTTGTCAGTGCTTTGCATAGTGAACATATGGGACATTATTTTTCTTGTTATGCCTAGGCGCCAGATTGGTTATTTTATAACTTAATCACATTATTCATATTCAAATTATTCAGAAAGAGTAAAATATAATCAATCCCAAATATTTAATTGATCTTGGGCTTGGGTGATTTTTTAAAAAATAATTCATTGATTTTATAATTGAAAATTGCAACTTATAGTACTACTGAAAATATCTTAAGTGCTACTACAAACCAAAAATATTTATGATGAGTTGCATGGGAGAGTAATAGCAGCCCCAAAGCTATAAATGCTATTACCCTATCTTTGGCTCATCATAAATATTCTTAGTTTGTTTCAGAAAAAAAGGTTGTTGTTTTTGAAAGACTGATAACTCTATTTAAAATACACCCTCTAGTAAGCTGCCCTACTTCATGAACTTGCCCCAATACACTACTAGCATCTTCTGATATTTTTGTTTCTCTGGTATCATCACGTGATTTCAAATGATAAAATATCTCAGAATATTCTGAGAAGCTTTCAAATGTTAAAGGTGAAGTATATAACTTCCCATCTTTCATCAAATATGAAAGATTAATGCGCAGATTTTTAACTTCAAGCTCTCTTTTTATAGGCCTAAATTTCCTTTCATAAATATAAAAAAATGCTTTTTGGGAAGCAATTGAACCAGTTAAAGATGAATTGTATAATTCTTTTCTTCTTTCTTCTTTCTCACAAATATTTTTTAGATCATTAATGTTGTTAATATAAAGTACATTTTCTTTTTCCTTTAAAATTTTTGATATTACACCAAAGTGACCATCAACAATGCTTTTTCCATGGCATTCAACAAAACAGTTATATTTTATGGAACCCTTAATATATTTAGGTGCCTCTTTAAATAAGTAATATAAAAATTCATATGATCTAAAATGATTTCCATTATCTGTCCATACTTTTATATTTTTTATTTTTTTAAATCTATCTAATTTAAGAAGACTTATTAGACATTCACCTGAAAATAAAGAATCATGTGATAATATTTGAGACAAAAAATCATGATATTCATATTTAATTTTATTGTTTTCTTTAAAAACTAATGCAAACCCTATTAAAAATGAGATTGGTTTTTTTGAATAAAAACAATTATTGGTCTCAATTGGACCACCTCCAACCTTTAAGTTTTCTTTATAATCTATAACTACAACACAAGACTCATCATCTAGTTCATTAATATCTTTTTTATATTCACAATTTTGATGAACATAAAAGTCTTGGTGCTGATTAATAGTCTTTAAGTCATTGTCTATAGATTCTGGTAATGGTAAGTTTTTACTTTCACATTCTTCCTTCTTTTTTTCTAGTGAATTTTTTAAATTACAAATATTGCACATATTGGTTTGTTTTTTACTTTTTATTATATTTTTAGGGATTAATTTATAGTAAGTGGAAATTGAAACTGAAATTTCATTTTTTATTTTCATATTTTCATATATTTCTTTTTTGTTTTAAGTAGAGAGTATTTAATTTCAGTTGAGTAATTACTCATCTCTTTTTCTATATCTTTATAAATTTTTTCAGGCACTTTTTTTGTAAACTGGCTTGTTTCAAAAGAATTTTCCAGCAATTTTTTAATTATTTTTTTAGTTATTTCTTTTTTTAATGAATAGTTATTATTTTTTTGGCTTTTTTTGTTTAAGCTTACATTTTTATTTTTATTTATTTTTCTTGAGTATTCAAACTCACTTTTGGTTATATTAAACCCCATATCATTAAGCTCTTTTAAAGAGTAACTGGAAGTAACCAGAGATCGCAAGGCTGGGAGATGTTTTTGGGGAGAAGATTTCATGAGATCCTTTAAGTTTTCAATGAACTCATTGCCTTTTTGATTTTGAATAGTTGGCAGGAACTGAGCTTTCCCAAATTCAGTTTGAGTAAGGAAGTGTTTGATGAAATTATCAAGATCATCACCAGCAATAAAGAGGAATGCCTTTTTTAACATTGCAATTCTCTCTCTTTTTGTTGAAGCTCCCAAGGAAAAAAAGGGTAGCATGGAAGAAGTAAATTTAACTGAGGACATGGTAGTATTTTGAATCTGTAATTAGGTCAGATCTTTGATGTGTGCCTTAATGATGGAGTAGTTATGATCAGAATGTGGTCTTTGAATTGGGTTATTTGGATTAGAAGCATTGTGGTACTTTAGCTCTTATATACCAAGCTAAATGACACCATTCTGAAAGAAATGGTGTGATAGCTTTTATTATAGTTTGAACTTGAATTTATGTTTGCAGAAATTGATTAAATACCCAGTTTTCATGCACAAGTGATACATGTGAAGCAGCTAAGCATTATTATTACATCATATCCTCTTTGTAATCAATGCAAATCAATTAAAATGATGTATTCAGTTAATTGTAACTCTTCCGCATATTTTTAAATGATAAAATATTAAAGAATTCCATTTAAAGAATGCTCAATTTGAGGTTCGAAGCTCACTTGAACCTTAAAATCAATCTAAACAGTGATAAAAACATCCTAACTTCAAACTATCATAAAATCCTAGAGAATTGAGCTTTTTAAATAAAATAAAATGTGAAAATAAAGCTCTCAATCTTATCTTTAATTTCGTCAAATAAAAAACACCTGTTGTGTATTCAAAAAAGAGTATTTATTAGCTTTGAAGTGATCTACTTTATATCATTAGATATAATCATATAATAAAATCTGGATTATGCTCTTTTAAATTACTTTCGCTTTAATATTGAGCATAATATACATATTAAAATTTTTACACCAATAGAAAGATAAGATTCTTAGCTTTATTTTGATAGTTTACAGTGTGAAAAAATATTAATTTTTCATTGAGTTATTAATGTTTTAAATATAAATTGTGTAATTAGTTACTTTTTCAAAATCGAACTGTGTTATGCTGCGACTTGAGCAGCATGTGCATTAGAAAATGGCCTAATCTCTAAAATAATGACCCATATGTACACTGAAGGTCAACTCAACCTATTTTTTGTGGTTTCATATGTCTTGTACTGTACCTTGATTACCCTTGCTTGTTGTTTGGGTAATTTGTTGCCAAGTTGAGCCATTTTACCTACTGTAAATTCAAAACATAAAGGTAAAAATGCGGGATTGTCAAATTCTTCTGCATAAACTCACCAATTTAATGGATTGATTTTCATCCCAGAACAACTTACTTTTTTATATAAAAGGATGGAAAATATTCCAGTGAGTTGGTGAGTTTACACAAAAGAATTTGACAATCCCACATTTTCATCTTTAGGTTCTGAATCTACAGTACCGCCGCCCAGAACCCCTGTTGACGGGGTGTATATTTTACACTGATACTTGGATTCTGCTTAAATATGAGTCTTTTTGTTCAGACCTGGGTTAGTTTTGCTCAGCGCTGTAGCTGTGAAAACCACTGTACTCCTATCTACCCTGTACATTTACCCTGTATTGGATCTTGCACATCTTCTTTAAGGAACTAAAGGTACTGAGGAATATCAGCCAGGCCTGCAGTAGTACCACCTGTGGCCCCATGTTGCCTGCAACATAGACTTCAGAGATTCTACCTGTTGTCACTTCCCTGTACTGCAGATATACATTAGACGTAGAACACTCCACCTGTGGATGGTGTCACTTGCTAAATGACTCTGCAAACCATTTACCTCTTTTGGAATGCTGGCAAGGTATAATGATGGTTGTTTAACCCTACTTTGCTGGGTGCTCACCCCCAAGTCTCTATGCTGGTGCCTGAACTGCTGTTAGTCCTGTAGTAGCAGTATCACCAGGCTTCATGCTATTCTCTTGCCAGCCTGCCAAACATTGGGCCCAGCCATACTTTCATATATGGGCCTGGAGCTATTTTTCAAGTATTGGTAGGCTTTGCAAGTCAAATACTTGGAGCATAGCTGGTTCCTACTCCTGCCCAATGGCATGCATACCAGCTCCCATGACAGATATCTGCTCACTGTGGTACAAGCACTGTATCTTTATTTCAATAAAGATCACATTTTTCTAAATCCCTTCTCCATCCCCTCTGGGACTGATGTCTTCCCCAACTTCCCCGAGTGTTGAACTAAGTTTGTGTCAAAACAGCAGACTTGACCTGCCAGCAAGGTTCTGATTAAGTGGGTTCGTGATCCGCAATCCAATTATCCAGCCACTTGAAGCCAGGTTAGGAAGTTGACTCAAATTCCCAAATACAACAACATGAACAAATGATGATCCCTTATGGTGGATACCTCAATTTGGCGCTTGACTCACTACCAGGATCAGGCCACCCCCTTCACCATCCCACTGTGTGATCAACACAATCATGTTCCTGTTATCCATGATTCACACCAACTATATAATACTTATCTCACAATAAAGAATATTATCTAGTTTCCAATTATTTCCCCCTTGTAACTCTGCTAAAACAGCACAGTTAAGACATTTGGTTCAGTTGCAGTGATGCTGTACTTTGCGAGTAGGGTTGCGACTGACACTAACCGACAAAAGCTGGATCTTTAAATAGGTTTGAATAGAAATGTATATCAAAAGCATTTTTGGGAGTGCCAGGCAACCCCCGGTTTTTGTTCAAGGGCGATACCACAACTGTATTTGTGAGCTGGTCTTCGCCCAAGAGCGACACAAGCTTAGTTGGGCCATAACAATTATCAATATCCACCCATAGTTTGGATCATGGCTCTATTATCTTCTATGGCAGGGTAAATGTAATTCTATGACGTTGTGATGCACCGTCTAGATGGTGGAGGCAACTACCAGACCACCTTTGCCGGTGTTGTCAGAATAGCTTTCAACAAGGAATATAAGATCTCCAACAGCAAGGGGTTTTATCGAACTGAGGCTTACCATTAGACCTGCTTAGCAGTGTAAGTAGGCTGCTCAAAGAACAAATGAGGATTGAAATGCAGGATCTACGTTTATTCACATGGCATGCCGTTAAAGACGTATGAGAAGCTTTGGTTCTAAAATCAGACGATGAGCTGCACAACAGCGACGGCTATAAGAAACATAATGAAGATTCCAATCTGAACATAGGGAAGCACCGATAAGCCAGGGCGCCTGATTTGACCGAGACCCTTCTTGGTTGGGAGCACAAGGATGAGAATCATGAGACAGTTGATAAACAGGGAGCCCATGGCAACCCACGTGACTGGGGGTACCCTGGGGAGCTTGATTGGACCATTGCGTACCAGCGTGTCACATAATGTAACACCAAAAATCAGCAACAGATTCAAGACAGGGCCAGCCAGGGTTGACGTAAGAGCAATCATCGAATATCCTCCCTTGGCCATGGCAACGGCAGAGATCAGATCCGAGATGGAGTTTCCCCACGCAAGCACCGTCATACCCACAAGAGCTGGCGGCAGCCTTAGAATGTCAGCAAGGACTTGGAGTAGCCCCACCAACAGAGACGATAGAGTCTTGATGTAGAGGATTGCCATTACAATGCTGATTACCAATATGCAACAGTCCAGCCGGAAAACATAGTCGAGTGGCTTTAGGTCGGGGTTGGTTTTAGACAAAAAACCACGTAGTTTCTGGTTGGGGCTTAAGCTATACATTGAACTTGATTTCCGCATGGCTGAAGAGTAGCTACCCCTTCTGGTGAGGGCATTAAATGTAGTAGGCCACGATGGATGACTGTTTGGAATGAAGCCAGGATGCTGGTGGGATGGCCCAGCCTCATCAGCCACACAAATTCTGGGGATTTTCGGTTGATAATTGAATCCAGAGCCCGCCTCAATAAACTCAGAGCTGAGGGTGTCCTTTAAGGTGTCGGTGTGCTGAAAAATGGTGACATCTTGAGGCAAATAGTTGGGGTTGAAAGAGGGGACAGCCTTGGCGTCGAGAGATTCAAGGTGCTTGGCTAGCAATTCCCGGTAATGTTCCGCCGTACTTGGCAGAGTGCAGCTAAGCCAATAGATCAATCCGCCAGCTACAGCCCCCACCAGCAATCCAACAGCAAATCCAGGGATTCCAAGGGAAATGGGCCGGAGACCATATCCCAAGCTGACTGCACTCAAAACACCAAACAGCACAAGGGTTAGAGCCTGGAAGCGCCTGAAATTAGAGACTCCTTCCTTGGGCATGGCGACAAGCTGCCTGAGGATCAGTGCACGGCTAGTCAGGATGGTGGGGCTGGCTTGAGCTGAGTTTGGAGCAAGGGCACTCCCATCCTCCAAATCGCAAGCAAAATCGACTTCATCCCAAGCGTCAGTGCCTCGATCAATCAGAGTCCATGTTCCAAGGGATGGGGTAACGGAAAAGAAAAATGGCGCAACAATCGGGAACGTCAAAATAGTAGCTGCATGCTCAAATAGGCCCCAAGAGAGCTTCTTCTCCAACGGTCGATTAAACTTAAGGCTGAATAGACGGAAAAGGCCCCAGGAGCCAGAAGCATCCTGGAACCCATACCGCACAAGCATCTGTGATACGTCGCTATCTGCCTTCGTTGTTTGGCACGATGTACTTCTGTTCTCCGCCATTGGTTGTATTTCGGCGGATAGCATTGCTGGGCTAGGCTTAGAGATGAGAGGAACAGAGGATGGGAGCAAGTATGAGTCTAAGTGAGATCAATTAGATATTCAAAATATTTTATAAATGAAATGCCTAATAGAGCTTTAGCTATAAAGTACCTGGAGTTCCTTGGTGACGAAGTTCAGATTGGCCGGGTGACCCAACGGTCCTTTCCAGTGGACTTTCCATTGAAGGAGAGCTTTGAGCTGAAGTCGGACGTGACAGGTCATGATTGGTTGGAACAGGATGACGCTGAATATAAGTAGAGTTGTTGCTGGTAGGATTAGCATTGTTTGTGTCAGGAGCAGTCAGGGTAATGGAAGGCGAATCCAAGGAGAACAATGGCAATAAGGATGATTTGAAGACTGCACTTGGCCAAGAGTTGTAAAGGATGCTATGTATTTGGGGCTGAAAGCGAGGATAGATTGTGTACACAATGTAAATCAGGTATATGGAAAATTGAGTTGGGGGATAAGCAAAGCTCAGGTCTAGAGTAACGCACAGGATGGCAAGGAGAATAAACCCAGAGAAGTAGACCCCTAAGTTAACAAAGAACCCTCGGGGAAGAACAATCCAGCTCCTATCCAAGTTCTTTTTCGAAGGATAAGGAAGCTCATCAGTGCCAAAAAATATATCGTCTGGATTAACTGTGTTGGGACGAGAAACTAAAATTGAAATAGCCATGGCTAAACAAGCAGTAAACATGCCACCACCCAATATATTTCCTATAATCAAGGGAATCCCACTTCCCGGAGGACCCTCTCTTGAATCACTTCCAGCAAGTGTTGTAAAAAGATCAGGAGCTCCATTTGCAAAGGCTAACAAAGTAACTCCTGCGATTTGACTATCCATTTCAACAGCAAGGACCAGTCTCTGGAGTGGTATAGATAAATAGTACTCGCTGCAGTAATATAGCAGATAAAACAGTGCCAACAAAAGCAAAATAGCAATGAGAAGCATCAATGGAAAGGATCTTTGAAGCTCACAGTAATATAAACTTTTGAAGTTAATCAGATCTTCAGAGCTGGAGCAGATATTTTTTGCCAGATAACATGGATCAGGATGGGAGTCTATGTTTGAGCAGAACTCTTGAACTTGAGCTGGATCTAAATTCATCTGGTGAAGACTATCTAGGCCTCTATTATTCTCAGCTGCAATGGATTTTATAATAAGGAGTAGATGAAGCATCATACTTTATGCATCTATATAATTCTATATAATGTTAAAACTGTGAAAGATAACTAAAGCAACATATATACTTACAATTAATGATTCAGCAGAAGCCTCAGCTTTAAAAAAGGATCTTTTCCAGACATTCACTCTTTTTATTGTAACTCTTTAAATCTATTTCTGCCATCTTACCAAGCCATAAAAATAGATGCATGTGAAACATATCTCGGGGCCACCAACTCATCTATGCAGCTACCAGAACCTTAAGTCTTCAACCCCAAAACATGAAAAGGGAGTTCGTCTAATTTTGGCATACTACTCTTATGTTTCACCGCATTAAATAAAAATGCTTACGCATGCACCACTTAAAGTGGATGGGGTTAAAGTCACAGGGCCCAATCTAGCATCAGGTCACGTCGAAAGGTTTAAAAATGATATTCAATTGACCAATAAAAAGCGACTAGGTGGTCCCGTCAAGAACAGATATAAATAGAATCTAATATAGCGATCCATCTATTTCATTGGATTTGTAGGCTGGGATTATTTATCACCTATTCGATTTGAAATTCTTTTCAAACGCCTTTACTGAAAGTTAATTTAAACTATATCTATTTAAATTAAAATCGCCTATTCCAAGTATAAAAATAAATCTAAACAAGTGGAGCATTGCTATTAGTTTAGTAAAGTTAAACTAATAATTGAAGCTTCAATATTTGGTTATTTAAATTACATCGAAGTATAGAGTTGATATGCAGCTTTAAAATCAAGCTGTTGAAAATTAAGATCTGCTTAGTATTCATAGAGATTTGGTGTTTTTCGTTTTTTAATGTGTATCAAGTCCGAATTCAGATGTCTCAAATTGAGTCCAGACCTTTGGTTATGGCACGAGCCCAATCCCAGTACTCTATATCTCAGCATCTAGGGCAGCTAGAGCTATCATGTTTAGTGCCATTTTGATCGGAATCATCTGAAAAATATATCTAGGCAATTTAAATTTTATGAACCCATGAGTCTTGATATTGTTACTGCTAGTTTATTCCACTGCCATCCTAATTAGGATGAAGCTACAGAAAACAAAGTCAACTCTGAAACAAAATGTGGCCACACAAATCAGGTGATGGATCCAGGTGGGTTTTTTCTATTAATTTAAATCAATAGGACCAAAATGTACAAAACAACCATCTCCTACTTAAACTGATATATATATTCCAATTTAAATCAGATCCCTTTAAACTGATCAAGCTCCCTTTTCTCAAATCATTCAATCCTCAGCATAGAGGTTAACCATCCAACCATATACCATTCTAAATCAAATTCTTAAACAACCTATTGCTCTTCTCTCAATTTTAATCCACATATTCTGAAATTGGATCATCTATGAAAATAACCCTACTTATCATAAATGCAAGGGTTGAACCACCCTTTAAAAACCAAACAGCTAAATGTAAACCTATCAGATTTCAAGCAGCAATATTCCCAATCTGATATAATTTAGGCTACCCTCCATACAAGGTTGAGCTCTGGTATTCTGCATACCAGAGAGCCTGGTGGAAAGACCTTTAACAAAAGACTTGGGGTTCAAAGGTAAGCAGAGCGTTAGGTTGCTGGGTCTGCACCAAGGTCTGCTAGGTACCTTATGGCCCAGGGAGTAACAATACAGTTAATTCTTTCACAGCAACAGAAGAAGGGTGCTGAAGATTTTTTATCAAGGTTAATCATCTGTGAAGAGATTAGGTTTATTGGAGAATGGAACATCAATCTATCCTGATCGGTTCAATCCAAGTATAGATAGGAGAGTCAGCATAATGGGGAAAGTGAGACAGGAATCTGGATCCTGTGATGTTGACATTGACTTAATGGCAGGTAAATGAAAAAATGAAGCACCAAAGAAAAATGGCAGCGTTGCAACTGAACCAATTAGAGTTCAGCATTTGATTGGTGAAGACAACAGTCCAATATAAAGGACAGGAATAATAATAATAAGGTATCATTTATTGTAGAATACCGTGATCAATATACTATATGGGGAAAGCCACAAGGCCACAAGGGGGTGACATAGTGGCTTGTTCCATGTAAGGGTTAGAGCCTAGGAATAACTTGTGCAGGGATCAGCAGGTCAAATTGGTAGCACTCCTAATTAAGAGGAAGTACCTGCAGTTCAACATTGCCATCAGATGGATCCATGCCGTTAGATGTGTCAAGGGGCGGCTCTTTGAGCGCCCCCTGTGCATCGTAAGATACATTAGCAGGCAAGGAGGGAAAATCAGTTGCAACAGCAATATATCAAGTATGTTGCTTTCTGTTGCAACTGAACCAATGGGAGTCCAGTATTTGATTGGGGGAGACAACACTCTAATATAAAGGACAAGAATGAATAGAATAATATGTACTTTATTGTAGAATATTGTGACTAATATACCATATGGGGAAAGCTACCAGGCCATAGGGAGTGACACAGTGGCAGGTTCCATGTAAGGTTTGAGGCCAAGGAATAACTTGTGCAGGGATCAGCAAGGCCAAATTGATAGCGCTCCTAATTAGGAGAAAGTGCCCGCAATTTGATATTACTGTCAGGGATCCAGCCTGTGGGGGGGGGTCTTGAGAACTTACGGGCAGACGGCCCACGGGTCCTTCAGGAAGGGCCCACTTCAAGATTGGTGCTAACTTTACAATATACAATAACAATTTTCCTAGAAGAGCCCAGGGTCCTCTAGAAGACACCATTGAATTGATCAGGCCGGTGAGGGTGATGTACATCACCCCCAAATATCTGTGTGGAGGTGGATTCATTGGTTGTAACAGATTCCTGCGGGCGGTTGGGCCGCAGGGTGAGAGGTGGTATCATTGAAACTAGATAGGCAGGCAGGTAGTTTACTTGTCGCAGAACAGCAGGGGAGGTTGGTGACCTGAGTTTCTTCTCTACCAATGGTTTTGGTTTCTCTAGTTCTGGCTTCTGGGTCGTAGATTAGGATTTCCTCTAGGGTGAATTCTAAATATGCCAGGTTGGGTGGGTATTCTGTGAAATGTACCGGGCCAAAGGGAGCTCCTGGTGAACAATATAGTTTGGGTGGTTGGTCCGCAGTTTCTTGGGGTTGTTGGGTGTGAGGTACGGAACCACGGGAGGTAGACTGTAAATGAAATAGAACTAAAATCAAATATGGGATAACTTGGTTGAACCAAAGAATCATGTCACTTTATTGCAAGAACGGCAATGTGTAACTTCCTTTTCAGGAAGCCAGGCATAGGTAGAGGCATTGAGCGGCTTGGGATGGGGTGGGACCGAGCCGGCGGGTAAAGCCCACCATAGAATGGGTGCTAACTTGATAATGTAATATACAGATTGCCCGAGCAAGGACCAGGGTCCAGAGTTGGGGACCATGGAATCCACCATTCCTGTCAAAGTGATATAGAGTACCCCCAAACAGTTGGGTGGACATAGTCTCTGCAGCAGTGGGGGTTCCAGTGGGCAGACTGGTCTAGGGGTTAAGGGTGGAGTCATGAGAACGAAGTACACTGGTAGGTAGTTGTACTTGTCTTTGAACAACAAGGGCGGTATCTCAATCCTCCTTCCTTTGCTTCCTATGTATTTGGTTTCTCTAGTCCTTGCCAAGGGGTCAGCAATGAAGATGGTTTCCAAGTTGTACTCCAAATAGGCCGGGTTGGGTGGGTATTCAGTAAAATGCACAGGTCCAAAGGGGGCTCCTGGGGGACAGTATAGTGCCTGGGAAGGGTCGGCAGGTTGGTCTCCAGAGGGGGCGGTGTCCTGATGATCTACTTGGCCGGAGTTAAGATGGAAGATCACTAAGTCTAGATAAGGTAAGATTTGTTCAAACCAAAGGTTCATAAAACTTTATTATCAAAAATGATGATGTGGTCATCACCACACTGCCAGTGTTCTTATACCATGTGGTTTTGCTTCTTCGCTTTTTGCAGGCTTCAGGTCCATGGGTGGTTTGCCAGTGGGGCATGGGTCTTGGATTAGGGTCTGGAGAGCATCTGGTCCTGGTTGGGTACACTCTGGCAACCAGAAGTGGCAATGCTTAATTTTGCCGCTTTGGTTCACCACGTCACCTGAGCAGGCTAATTACATTCCCCTTTCTGGACTGGGGACTAGCAACAGTTGGTGCTTATTGGCAGGGCTAGTAGGGGGTCCCTCCCAAGCCACGGCTTCTGCGTAGGTCTGGGCCCTCAGTGGCACCGGTTTGGCAGGACTTGGCAGGACTGGCTCTGGGGAACAGAAGTGGCAATGCTTTGTTTTGCCGCTGTTGTTCATCATGTCACCTGAGCTGGCCAATTGCAATAATTTTTCTGGACTGGAGACTGGCAGCAGCTGGGGTTTGTTGGCAGGGATAGTAGTAGGTCCTTCCCCAACTTCCTTTAGGCAGACCACATCTCCTGCGTAGGAATGGGTCTTCAGTGGAACGGGTTTGGCGGCAATCTGGCAACCATTCAAGGAATTCTCAGTAGCAGGCCGGCAGGTCGCAGAGTAATTTAACAATTCAAGCCTGTGACTTAACGGATTGGCGGATCTTGGACTGTCCTGGGGGGTCAATCCGCCTTCAGGGAACTGGGGTTCAACTCTTGGGTTTTCAATACAAGTATTGAAATGTCATTCATGACATTCCTGGTGGTCCAGGGTATAAGTATACCCATCTGCCATGGAGAAACATTTAAAATTTCCTTCAGGCCTGGTGATACCATCTACCAGGGTTTGCAGCACTTGGTGGCATACATCCTGGGAGATATTTCATTGGTTGGTTCAAACTGAGAAGACTCAAATTTCACTTTTGGGTTGTAGGGTTGGTCATCCTTGGGTGGCTTGCATTCCATGGGAAGTTTCTTTGCTTCCCCCGCTGCGGTGGCCCAAGTTTCTTCAGGATCCTTGGCTTGGCCTGCGCTCTCATTGATTGGGTTAACAGGAACCTTTGGCGTGGGAGGCCTTGATGCAAGCAATTCTTGTTCATCCAAACTCAGGAGATTCCTCAAATTCAAATCCTGCTCTGGTTTGAGTCCAGGAAACTGCAGGTAGCTCACAGGGTTTTGGTGTTTAAATCCTGTAGTTGAGGTTTTCCCATAAGTATAGTTAGCAAGAGTATGTTATTTGTGACAATTAACATCAGATTGATCCATGCCATTAGATACGTCTTGGGACAACTCATTGAGCGCCCCCTGTGTATCATAAGATACTGTAGAGGATCCAGGAAATTCATGCTTGCTTTTTTTATCCCGGTCTGACTCTTTTACGGTTTGACAGGGAATACCTTATGTAAGCTTTGATGAGCTTGGATTCCAGGCAAGAAATCTTGGTGTTAAACTTGTTGCCATCTGGTGATCACTTCCACGTTTTTCACTTCCCATAGTATTAGCTGCAGACCATCTCTTTTATTCCATGATAGTCTTCTTTCAGTTAAAAGTCAAAAACATAAAACATAAAATGATTGAGGGGAAAGCAACCATTGTCACTCATAAGTATCTTTATTAATTATTATATTGTTTCTATTATATACCAATCAGGGTATATTTGGCTGAAAACCCCTTTGGTTCTGGAATCTCACCTGGATTCCTATCACAGGGTTTATTACATAACGGCGGCATCCAATCCAGATCTTTACCAAAAATATCTTCACACTCTTAACCTATAAAAATGTGCCCTAATACATTCCAGAATCACATGATTCCTTCTGTGGAAATGTATTTATTTGACATGGAGCTTCCTAAGCTCTTGGCACTAAATCCCGGTGGAATCTATGTATTCCAGATCCAGATTTTTACCTAAAAGATCTTCACACTTCTCAACCTATGAGAAGGTGCCTAAATCATTACAGAATCACCCAATTCCTTACGGTGGAATGTCTTGTTTTGGCTTGAAGCATTCCGGACTTCCGGTGCCAAAACCCTGTGGAATATACATATTCCTGATCCAAGATATTCTTTTTCCAACTGGGAACCAGCCAATCAATCCTGAATGCATAGACACCATTGTCTACATTTAGTTATTTTTGAATTTAATGGTTTTTTGCATTAAAGCCCCATTAAAATGATTGAAACTTGAACCAGGCGCCACTGCGGCGCCCAGGAACTTTCCCAGGTGGCGCCCCAGCACCTGAAACATTCACTGGGTGACGCCTCAGCGCTTTACAAATAAATTAGGCAGCGCAGCAGCGCTTTTAACCTAATAAATTTGCCAAAACAGCGCTCTTAAACCACAATTCAGGGGTTTACTTTTGATTAACCTTAACCAACCTTCTTGACACAATCAAGGCAATTAAACAATATAATTAAATCCTCATTAATACTATTCCCAGTATATATTAATTAACCTTCCCAGTTAATTAGTTTTTTTAAAGACAGCAAGTCTTTACTTGACACAGTCAAGTCCATTTTGGCCCTATTGTCAGGGATCCAGTCTTGGGCAGCCAGCCCATTGTTTTCAGGGGTAACTCAGGCCAGGTTTTTTTGGGCAATGCCCACCACAAGACGGGAGCTAACTTTAAAAGGTAGGAGGCGGACTTTCCCACCCAGGACCACGGGCCGGCAGCCGGGATTATAGTATCAATCACCCCTGTGAGGGTGATGTACACAATCCCAAACAGCTTGCCAGAATGGTCAGTTGGGAGGTTGGGTGAGGAAGCGGGCATAGGTTTTGAGGTCACAGGCGGTTCCATGGGCAGGTCATAAGCAGGAAGATAGTTGAATTTCCCTCTGAACAACTTGGGTGTTGAAAATATCCACAGGCCTTGTCAGTTGTATCTAATTGCAGATTTTATGAGGGCCAAAGGATTGAGTGTGAGTATCTTTTCCAGGGTGTATTCCTTGTATTCAAATTTCAGAGGGTAGTCGGTAAAATGGATGGGTCTAAAGGGTACACCAGGAGGACAGAAAACTGCGGGCAGGCAGGCCAGGAGATCTTGAACTGAATTGGTAGTTAGCAAATACAAAATAAGGCAATAGCTGTGTGAGCCAAAATAACATAACCTTTATTCAAAAATGGCGATAAGTTTGGAGTGTGGGGTCCTTTGCTCTATATAGTACCCCACCTCCAAACTTAACATTTTCCATGGGGGTTCATCAGGGCATTGGGAAGGGCAGGGCCAGGGGAACTGGGTGCTTGGGTCCAAAGGCAGCAAAATGGCACTCAGCCCAGGAGTTCTTTCATTGGTCAAGAATCTTGATTTGGCTACCTGATTATCTTGCTTTAGTGTCATGGTCATGGGACTGGGCCGCGGGCCTGTGCCTCTTTCCTGGGTCAGCTCCTAATTGGTTGCTGGTGTAGACTTCAAGTTCATGAAGCTAATAGTTGCCAAATCAGTACCTCCATTAGGCGCTGTGATTAGTCTTCCATTTGGTGCAATAATTTCCTTGGTTTGGCTTGTTTCACTGCATGGGCCAACATTATTGGTATCAGCTTGTGGGGGCTCAATCCCAGAAAAGTGCAGGCAGGTGGTCCTGCGGTCCACAGGCCCGGCGGTCCAGGAGGGTCCAGGGTTTGATTCCTGCTCCCAGGTTTCCAGAGAGGAAGAATTGTCAATCCTGGCACCTATGATTAAATCCTCATTAATAATAGTTGTTGTAAATTAGACTGCATGGATAAAATGGTCAAGGCTATCAGTGAAATTAATCCTGATAGTCAAGGCTATTTTGGTTTGCACCCAAATCTGCCAGATCCAACAGATTTGCATTTCTAACTTAGATGTTACAATGATTTGGCCAACATTTTACACCCATATGGACCAGGTTTGGGAATTGCTAGTAACTTCTGTAATGGGAAGCTGCAAACTGCAGTCACTCTGGAGTAATTTGCACTTTCTCTTCCTCTTCAGATCATCCAGATCATCCCCAAATGAAAGGAATGCGGATGCAAGAGCCTGGTGGACACAAGAATATGCTGTAATGTTCCAAACAATTGTGCAGGTGTTAATAACACACCTGCATCCATTGTGCAGCCTTTCAAGTATATAAACTTCCTTCCTTTCCTTCAAAGAAATATACTTTTACACATTACCTACTTGCTTTTACACTTTACTTAGTTGTTACCTTAGATTTAAAGGTAAAGACTTCAGAGTCTTTAAGACTTGTATTAATACATGTATAGGCCTACAACCATACTCTTACAAGCTAGCACTCCAGACGTTAATCCCCAAGACGTCCATAAGGCCAAATTCACGACAATATTCAAGGGTATCAATTATTTAACCTTCCCAGTTAATAAATTGTGTTTGAGACACCTAGTCTCATAATATGAATTGTTTAGATTATTCATTTCAGCACTCAATTAGTACAGCCTAATTGATTCCTGGGTATCAATTAACCTCCATGGTTAATTAGTTGGTTTGAGACACCTAGTCTAATAATCTGAATTTTTCAGGTTATTCATTTTGGCCCTCAATTAGTACAGCCTAATTGATTCCTGGGCAATCAATTAATAATCTAGAAAATCTCTCCAAGGCCAATTCTATTGTTTTGAATTTCAACCTATGAAATTCATCACAATTCAACCTCTTTGTGAAACAACAGCCCAATGTGACTGTATTACAGTCACAGATACGTTGCCAGGCAAAGAGGGAAACTCAGTTGCAACATCCCCCTTGCCCCTGATTGTTGTCAGACATCAGTATTGGAGTCTGCAGAAGATCTTGGAAGGTCCACAAAAATAATTTTTGTGTGGGGATGGTGCAGCAGGGGCACAAGCAATTGTGGTGGAGCTTTTTGGCGTTCTCTTGGGCTTCTTCAGGTTGTTAGGTATGGCTATCATAGACCGCGGCTATCTTGAAGGGTCCCAAGTGGTTAGGTTCCAATTTGGCTATGTTGGAATTGAGGGCATAGATGGGGTCATCTACAGTGTATCTTGCCTCAAGGTGCTTTCCCCCCTCAATTTGTTTGTGTTTGATGTCTCAGGCTTTGGCATGCCAATGGCTCAGGGAGGGGTTAGTCATCAAGGGAGGTTTCCCGGAAGCTGTGGACCATAAATTCCCTTGTTCTACACCATTCAGACCATCAGGAGTCCCAAAGGCCAAGGTGCTGGGCTGAAACCTGTACCCCGGTTTATTCTGGATTGTAGGATAAGTAGAGCAGTGGGGAGATGTTCAGTCCAGGCGGTGTTTGGGTGCTCCTGGGAGAGCTTGGCAATTAGTTGTACCAGGGAGCCAATCTGGCTTTCTATGCACCTGTTGGCTTGGGGATGGTATGGTGTTGTGATCCCTTGGAGGAGGGTGTTCTTGGCGCAGTACGCCTTCATGACATGCCTAATGATCTTGAGGCCACCATCTGTGATGAGGCATTTGGGCTGCCCAAAGCAGGCCACAAATTTCTTTCCAATAAAACCGGTGATTGTGGTGGGGGTATGATTAGTGGTTGCCCACGCTACTGGCCAACAATTGAAGTAGTTGATGATTGTGATGATGTACTTCTTCCCAAGTCTGTCTTTGGGAAGAGGTCCAACAATGTTGAGGGCCCGCTGCTTGATTGGTTCCATGGCTTTGATAGGAAGAACAGACTTGAGAGGTGCAGGTTTAGACATGTTCTTTTTGCAAAACACACATGTTTCAAGGAGGCCCAAGATGTCTAGGTGCATACAGGGCCAGCAAGCCTTACACTTCATGATTTTGAAGAGGTTATATCCTATGATGTGACCCAAGATGCAGCGGTAGTGTAGTATGGTATCCCCTTGCTGTGTGGTGGGAATATAAGGCGTCTTCTCACCTGTCTCTGCCCAGCGGCAGAAGTTACCAGCGTCAGTAGTGAACTGACTCTTGTTGTCCTTTAGCTTGGAGATAGTCACAGAATTAAGGCCTTCATAGTGGGTGGCCTCAGGACGTAGATAGAGCATGTGTCAGGAATATTCCTGACAACACCCTTTCACAAGACAAGATTTTTAGCACAATTCATCTTAAAAGTCAGAACAAAAAATTGCAACAGTTCTCCCTATTAGGAAAACTGCCGTAAAACAACCAGCAGAAGTAATGAATTTTGAAAATCCCAAAATTGTTGAGAATGGGTTTTATACCCTGGCCGCAGACCGCGCGGTAGGCTGCCAGCCACTGCCTGCTCCCGCCAGCCAGCCAGGGGGACGGCGCACCCCCCACAGCGGGGCTTTCTACCCTGTCTGGATGGGGAAATTTCCAAATTGGGAATCCAAAAAAGGCAATTCCCCCAAGTCAAAAAATGGGGGGAACTGCTGCCCAACTTTGGAATCTACCAAATTTGGAGGGGGTTGACAAACAGCCCAGCACAACAATTAATCCATCAACTGCAGAGGTTGAATTTGGATGCATAAAAGTGCCTGAAGATTCTCCAAAGCTATGCAATGCCAAGATTAATAGTTCATTGCTTACCAAACCACTCCAATCCCAATCCCAAAAGGGAATTCCAGACAACATCAAGTGTTTGGGGTTCCCTGTTCAATGCTTTGTACTATTCATGCCCTACTAAGAATGATAGTATATAATAAATCTCAATCACTTGATGGTAGTTTGTGCTATCATTGAGTGAAATTACCCCTCAATAGTATCACAAATCAATTTAAAGACTTTACACTACAAGAAGTTAAAAAAGACACTAAGCTTTGTCTGCCCTTTCCCAGGATCAGAATATGAATCATCTAATCTTCTCAGCTGTCCTCACAGCATGCCTAGGGATTAGGGGCCACCAGTATAATCAACAGCATGGGCCATTCAACAATCCATCTGGCAAGTACTACTACAAGGAGCCGGTGCAGCTCAACTCCTCCAAGCGGTACTCCTGGTCCACGCTGAAATTCCCCACTCCACCCAGTCTGTAGCCATATACACCTGTATATACTATGTACTCACATATTTTGCTGGTAATTTCAGACGTTATAACGTACATGCCAAAGTCTTTTGATTAATGATGGCAGTCTATTCAATTGTGACAGCGCTTGCAGGTTTCCAAGTCGCTGACTCAGTCCCTTATTTTGCTAAAGTACTTCCCCAATTGTTGGGTCTTTACACATGGGTCAGTCTGGATCTAAGACATCATCTCCTGTGATGGATGGTACATATAGCCTGGAGAGAGCATCAGCTGTGACAAGCTTTTCCCCAGGTTTGTATTTGATGCACAATTGATAGGGGACAGGCGCACATACCAGCCTGCTTGTTGTTGTTTAAAGTGTGACTAAGTATTGAAGTACTGAAGCAACTCGTAATCTTTCAGGACGCAGGGTGCAAAGGTGGCACCCTCCAGGTAACATCATCATTTCTTGATGCAGTGCAAAATTGCCGCTAACTCCTTGTTGTGTATGGGATAGCATTGCTCTGAGTTGGTGAACTTCCTGGATTTGTAAGCCACAGGGAGGAAGACACCTTTGTCAGTTTCCACCCTTATCATACCCCCTATGGCTCTATCAGAGGCATCAGTCTTGAGTTTGTGCTGGTGGTTACAGTTGGGGAATTGCAGTACAGGTGCAGTTGTGAGCTTCTGCTTCAACGTCTTGAAGGCTTGATCCCTGGTAGGTGTCCAGTGAAAGTTCTTCTTTGTGTTTAAGAGCTCAGTGAGAGGTGCAATTGGTTCTCTGCAGTTGAGGATGAACTTTTGCACATAGGCAACCATGCACAAGAAGGTACAAAACTGACCCACATTATTGGGGGTGGCATGCTTGTAATTGCCTTGATCTTGGCAGGGTTGGGCTTTATCCCTTGGGCAGAGAAGGTGTGCCCAAGGAACAAGAGCTCTGACTGTAGAAATTTACATTTGGAAGGCTTGGATTTTAGCTGATTTTTACAAAGGGTGTTGAGGACAGCACAAAGGTGTTGGAGGTGTGTGGTTTGATCTTGACTGAAGAAAATAATATTGTCAAGGTACACAACCACACATTCCCTAATCAATTCCTCAAATGCTTTGTTCATCAACATGGAAAAGGTGGAGGGAGTGTTAGTCATTCTGAAGTTCATGACCCGACACTCAAACAACCTGTAGCGGGTGCAGAAAGCAGTTTTTGCTTCATCCCCTGGTGCAATGCAAAACTGATTGTACCATGTGGTGAGATCAATCTTACTGAAGACCTTTGCACCTGCAAGTGTGTCAAACAGGTTGTCAGTTAGCAGTAAGGGGTATTTGTTCTTGACTTTCACCTTGTTTAGAGCGCAGTAGTTGATTACCAATTTTAGGGACCCATTCTTCTTAGCTACAAAGAAGACTTCATCCCTTTATGGCAAGAGAGAGGGGCGGATGATGTCACAGTAGGTTCCATCATGCCAGGTATTATCCGCCCAAGCAAGAAGGCTCAAAAAGCCGGAAAACCTTTATCAAAATTGACCAAGTTAACGGATTTAAATCAAACGGTCAATTGAAAATGGGTTATGGCTTCTCCAGTCTGTCAGCTGAAACCGGTTTCCCCTTGCAAATTGACATTGATAAATTGGCGTAATTTGACAGTCACCTGATATGAGCTTGTCAATCAGCATGGTTGTCAGAAACTAGTCACACAAGGGTTATTTGCAACCTGGACCAGATACTTACTTGAAAATGTGGAAGGAATAGGAGGTCAAGACTCAGGTGGTATTGCTTAGTCAATTTTTCTGATATATATTGAATAATTTTCACTGTTTCAACTCTAAGAGTTGAGTCCTCCCAAAATTTTACTCAATAAAAATCATTTATCCCAAGTTCTAATTTACTTTTTAAAAAATTAATCCTGTGGTTAGATTGTTACAATATATTCTGTACAATCTGATTCTCAACAGAATCATTTCTGGAAGATGGGGTCCTGCAGTTGGAACTTTGTTGTTGGTGCCGCCCAATGTTAATTTTGCGCTAACCAATTTTGCAGCTCCTCTCCCCATTCTTGAAACTGAAAATTGTGTTGCCTCCCAATGTTCGGAATTTTATTCTGAAGATTTGTTTATGTTGTCTCAGGCCATTTATCTTGGGATACTTTGGTTAGGATTAATTGTTCTACTTAATCCTGGTATTACAATTGGAAATTTTATAAAAAGATATCTGAAGCCACATTGGTGTTTAATCATTAATTCTATGTGGATTTGGGTGGTAATTCCCCATCACTTAGAAACAGCTTCATACTATCCCGCAATTTATGTCACATTACTCAACTCTTCTACATCTGAGTTTTTGGAAGCAGTTTGTCATGAATTTGTGTTTTTTCTCCTGCTCTGTTGAGATATCTGCGTTTACCATGTTTATTTGTATCAGTTCATTTCTGAGCTTTCAGTTTGGGCTTTTCTTTAATTTGTGGTTTTCATCTCCAGTTGCAGTTGTTGAGACTGGATCTTCTGTTTCCTATTTCCGTTGTGTCATGTCATTTTGGCGTCCGTATTATTTTCCTGCTCCACCCACTGATGAGATTTCACGTGAAGTTTTTTCAGCATTATCATTCTATTCCGGTTCAAGCCTTAGTCATAAATCCCAAGTTTACCATGTGATGACAAAGGTTTCTGAGGATGCTCGTGAATGGTTGTTGTCTGCAGTGGAGCACAATCCACAAGTTTTAACTGAAAGTGCATCTCTATACCCTCTATTAAAAAATTTGTGTGTATCTATTGAGGAGCTCAAAGTATATTGTAAGCTGTACACCTTCCATCAGGGTACTACTCCGCTTTCAATATTCCTTCCTCAGTTTTTTGCCTACTGCTGTACAATTGATGTTCCCGAGGTGAATAAACTCTCAGCGTTGTGGTTAGCAGTTGACCAGACTGCCCAGGATTTGGAAGTTTGGGATTCCCTGTTAACTACAACTGAGGCCCTGGTAAGCCAAATTCTTTCTCTGGTCTCAAATCCGTCCACTTCCAAACAAGGTATGTTGGTAATTGAGGATAAACCCGCTGCGCGCTCCTGGTTTTCTGGTCCTTGCTCCACGGTAGTTCCTTCCAACCAAAGCCAAGATTGTTCTCCCTCTAGCCCGTCTCAGTTGTAATTGGCGGTGGTGAACAAACCCACCAATGTAAAGGAGGCCCCAGTAGTGTCCAGTCCTGATAGTTCCTTGGTGATGCTTCAGCATGTTGTACCTGCCAAATCTTCTGTGGTTACGTCCAAAGAGTTGCCCCTTGTTTCCATTGATTGTGATAACCCCTTTCTTCCAGCTGCTGTCCAAGAGATGGTCAAGTGTTACTTCCAGGAGTATCCTGCCTCCCTAGCTGCCATCTGTACTGCCAATGAAAAACAAGACCCTTCCAAGATTGCTACCTTTGCTGCAAATAAATCTGCTTCTGGTTACTTCTTGTTCTATGTTAGCATTGATAATGGTCAGACTACCTATCAGCCAGCTATTTTGTTGGATACAGGTGCTTCCAAAAATTTCATGAGTGTGGAAACTGCCAACTTGCTACAACTCAAGTACCGCCCGGGAATGCTTGTTAGGGGTGGGAACTGTCAGACGTTTCCCTCTTTTCAGCTGAAGAAGCCAGTAACCTTTGTAGTTTTGGGTCAGTATTTTACTACAAGGTTCTCTGTTTGCTTCTCTCTGATGTATCCTATCATTTTAGGTGTGGGTTGGTGGAGATATTATAATGTATCCACCTTACTGAAAGAAAATGCATTACAGGTGGAGCACTCTTTGGGTATATCTATTTGTATTCCGCTGTTAGGTATGTCCAAAATGGAGAAATCCTCTCAGACTATTCAATTGATTCCTGTCTCTGTCCCTGTAAGTTTGGATTTACCTGCATTTTTATAACCCTGATCCGCGGCGTTTGACGCTACCAGAGGCGAGGTCCTTTCCAAGCACACTAAGTTTGACTTTAAAGTTACCATTGATCTGATTCAAATTGCATCTCCTATTTACCCTTTAACCTTGAAGGAAGACACATGTTTGGAAGAATGGAATTGTGACATGCTGGCAAAGGGCTATATTTTTAAAAAGGCTTTTTCAATTTTCTCTCTGTTGTTGTTTTTTCAAAAGGCTGATGGGTCTCGTTGTCCTTGTATTGACTACGGGAACTTAAATAACATCACAATCCCTGATCCCTATCCTTTACCTCTAGAAGCACAGATCTCTAGGTGTGTTGAGAAGGCAAAGGTATTTTTGAAACTTGATCTGTTGAATGCTTTTAATTAAATCAAGATTGCAGAAGAAATGGAATGGTTGACAGCATTCAGAACCAAGAAGGGTATCTTTCAGTTCCAAGTAATGCCTTTTGGATTGAAGAATGCTCCAGCTTGCTTTCAGCGACTAATTGATTCTGTCTTGGGGGATCTCCTGGGTGTATGTGCCATTGCATATATGGATGATATCTTGGTATTCTCTCCAGATTAGGAGTCACATAAAGCCCATCTGTCAGCAGTGGTAGAGCACATCCTCCATGGCAACTTGATCATTAAAAGAAGCAAATGTGAATTCTTCAAACGTAAGGTTATCTTTCTGGGTAATATTATATTTGAGGATGGCCACACCATTGCCCCTGACAAGGAAGCTGCGGTTTGAGAGTATGCTACGCCAGTGACAGTATCCCAACTCCATAGTTTCTTGGGTACTTGCACATTCTTGAAGAAGTCCATTCCACACCTTTCTGAAGTGGCTGCCCTGTTATATTGGCAACAGTGGCAAAATTGACTGTAGGGATGTAAAAGTGAGAATTCAAAAGTGAGAATGTAAAAGTGGCTATGTTGACACTTTTAAAATTTTAAAATTAAATTAAAACAGCTCATCTTAAATTAAAACTTATTATGGTCATATAAAATACCTTTTATTCATTTTTCCAACTAAAAAAGTCAAGAAAAAGTAATTAATTTATTATAAAAAACCATTTTGAAAATTTAAAAAGTGTTGACATGGCCACTTTTACATTCTCACTTTTGAATTCTCACTTTTACATCCCTACAGTCAATTTTGCCACTGTTGCCATTATATTTGGCTAGTGGTAAGACAACTTTGGTCTGGACGCCTGAGTGCGCAAATGCGTTCACAGCAGTCAAGGCTCTTTTGTTGTTGTCACCTGTGTTGAGACATGTGGATCCTGAGCTTCCTTTTGTGGTTTCAATAGATGCATCCAAATACGCTGTGGGTGGTGTGTTGTTGCAGACTGCTGGCAATGGGATTGATAGACCAGTAGGGTATTTCTTCCGGAAGATGAAAGCTTGTGAATGCAATTGCATGATTTACGACAAGGAATTGTTGGCTGTTGTGGAATTGTTAAAGCATTGGCATTGCCATCTCATGTTGGCACATCATCCATTTTTAGTAAGAACTGACCACAAAGATCTTTTATATTATCAACAACCCAGGGTTTTTTCAGGTTTTCAATCCAGATGGCATGGTGACCTGAGAAGATACAAGTTCCGCTACAAGTTTATTAAGGGATCAGACAATCACATGGCCAATGCACTAAGCAGGAATCCTTCCCATCTCCCAGATGCTAGTGTGGATGCCAAGTTTAACACACATACTATAATTCCAGATGAGGCTGTGGTGCCTTTTGTATTGTCTCCACCTGCTACACTGGCTACCATGTCCTTAACTGAGGGCGCAGACCTGGACTTATATTCCAAAGTTAAATTTCTGCAATCTTTGTCCAAAAGTTATGATAGACTATTGGAGCTAGCATGTGCAAACCCAGTGGATCAGCCTCAGGGTCATCATAAGATAGGTCACATCTATATCATCAAGGTCACTTGTGGGTCCCAGAAGGAACTTTTTGGGATGAAACCATGTAGACTCATCACACTTGTCCAAAGGCAGGCCACCCAGGGAAAAACAAAACGGTGGAACTAATTTGCCGCCAGTTTTCCTGGAAAGGTTTGATAGTGCAGGTGGCAGCTTTTGTTTGCAATTGTCTGGTATGTGTTTGATATAAGGCAAGCTGAAACAGGACTACAGGTTTATTGGTTCCACTGCAGCCTGCTGCAGGTCCCTGGACGTCTGTGTTGGTGGATTTCATTGGTGAACTTCCCAATTTCAATGGGTTTAACACAATCATGGTAGTGGTAGATTGCTTCACAAAAATGGCGCACTTTGTACCTTGCTCAACCACAATTACTTCAGTAGAAATGGCTAGGTTGTTTGCAAATAGAATATTTTCCCTACATGGCATCCCAATGGAGATTGTGAGTGACTGCAGGCCCCAATTCATTGCTCAGTTCTGGGAAGCTTTCATTAGGATCCTAGGTATCAAATTGTGTTGTTCCACAGCTTTTCACCCCAATCCAATTGACAAACGGAGAGGGTAAACCAAAGTTTTGAGGTCTACCTATGCTGCTACACTAATGCGCAACAAGATGACTGGTGTGATAATCTACCCATGGAAGAGTTCACATATAATAACGCCCCTCACACGTCAACTCAAGTATTGCCCTTCTATGCCAATGTGGGTTATAATCCTTTTTCTAATATGGGTCCTTGTTTGATTAGCAACATGAAAGCTGCGGCTGATCAGGCTGCTGCATTGAAGCAGGTTCATCAGGAGCTCCAGGTTACCCTTGCCGCTGCTGTGACAACTTACAAGGAATACACAGATTGCAAGCGCCAGGAAGGTCCAACTTACAGGCCAGGTGATCTAGTCATGGTTGATGCTCGCAATATGAAACTGAAGAATCCCTGTTGTAAGTTAGGGCCTAAACACGTTGGCCCCTTCAACGTTGAACGTCAAATTGGCCCCTCCACCTATTGGCTGGATTTACCTCATGCTTTCAAGATTTTCCACACCTTTAATGAATGTCTTCTTACTCCCTTTAAAGGTACAGAGACTCCTTCTTCCCAACCCATTCTTGTGGAGGGAGAGCCTGAGTATGAGTTAAATTGTATTTTGGCTTCCCGCAAGAATTGACAACACTTGGAATATTTGGTGTTGTGGAAGGGATATCCTGATTCTGAAAAATCCTGGGTTCCCCACTACAATTGTTCCAATTCCCCAGATCTGATTCACAAGTTCTACAAGCGCAATCCCACTGCTATTGGTCACCCCAAACTTACCTTGATTGCAATGAAACTCCCACCTGCCCATAAGAATTTCTCCTTATCCCATCTCCCAGATGGTGGTATTGTGCCCAGGGCTAAAGCGGATGGTAATGTCACGGTAGGTTCCATCATGCTGGGTATTATCTGCCCAAGCAAGAAGCCTCGAAAAGCCGGAAAACCTTTATCAAAATTGACCAAGTTAACAGATTTAAATCAAACAGTCAATTGAAAATGGGTTATGGCTTCTCCAGTCTGTCAGCTGAAACCGGTTTCCCCTTGCAAATTGACATTGATAAATTGGCGTAATTTGACAGTCACCTGATATGAGCTTGTCAATCAGCATGGTTGTCAGAAACTAGTCACACAAGGGTTATTTGCAACCTGGACCAGATACTTACTTGAAAATGTGGAAGGAATAGGAGGTCAAGACTCAGGTGGTATTGCTTAGTCAATTTTTCTGATATATATTGAATAATTTTCACTGTTTCAACTCTAAGAGTTGAGTCCTCCCAAAATTTTACTCAATAAAAATCATTTATCCCAAGTTCTAATTTACTTTTTAAAAAATTAATCCTGTGGTTAGATTGTTACAATATATTCTGTACAATCTGATTCTCAACAGAATCATTTCTGGAAGATGGGGTCCTGCAGTTGGAACTTTGTTGTTGGTGCCGCCCAATGTTAATTTTGCGCCAACCAATTTTGTAGCTCCTCTCCCCATTCTTGAAACTGAAAATTGTGTTGCCTCCCAATGTTCAGAATTTTATTCTGAAGATTTGTTGATGCTGTCTCAGGCCATTTATTTTGGGCTACTTTGGTTAGGATTAATTGTTCTGCTTAATCCTGTTATTACAATTGGAAATTTCACAAAAAGATATTTGAAGCCACATTGGTGGTTAATCATTAATTCTATGTGAATTTGGGTGGTGATTCCCCATCACTTAGAAACAGCTTCATACTATCCCGCAATTTCCGTCACAAATGAAGCCCTTATTGAGCGCATCCACGAGGTGTTAGCGGAGAGTCTTGTATTCCTTGGGAGTCAAGCAACAAAGGGGGCCTGCTTTGACAGCAACCCTTGCAATTGCACAGCATGCTGCATTTCTCCTGGAAAAAGCAACTGGTCTTATGTTTCACTGAAGATTTTCTTATACTTCTCAAGGAGTGCTATAAGTGCTGGTGGAGGTGTGATGGTCAAGGGAGGGACCACAGTGGGTTCAGAGTGGATGACTTTGATCAAACACTGATAAAATTCAGCTTCCCCCCTTTGAAGTTGTATGTATCAGTTTGTGTGAGCCTGACAAATATGGTATTTTGGAGTGATTTGCTCATCTCAAAGGGGTAAATCTGAAATTCCACCCCATTTCTGTTGAGGGTAATTACAGATGTATCCCAGTCAGTATATGGGCGCTTGTGATGGAGCCAGTCAAGGCCAGCAACAACTTTGTGTTTGAGCCCTCCCATGATTGGCCCAGAGAGCTTAACCTAGATGTTCCCTATTCTCACAGAGAAGGATACCATCTCATGGGTGATTGTCACTCTACAGGAGTTGGCTACATGTACTGCCTTGAATTGGCTAGGCACTAAATCCAGTTGTTGAGAATCTGCAAATTCCTGGTTGACCATGGTGTGATTGTCCCCGGTGTTTACCAAAAGTTTGTGGGTGTTCCCACAGAAACAGAAGGGGTAGGCCAAGCGGGTGATTTTATTGGAAGAATGACTTGCTTGGACAATGGGGTTGTCACTATCAATCTATAATACATCAAGGGTCTTGACATTTTGCACATTATAGTTGTAGGAGTTTTTGGCAAGGAGATATTGGGATTGTGAGTCAAGCAGAGTTGCAGAACCTCTTGTATCTACAAACCCCAGACTTTTACTGGGTCCTCAATCTGAGCTAGCGGGAGCTCCCCCTTTCAGGGGCACTTAGCCCCATTCTCCTGCTGACAGGATTGGCAGCGGCCCACCTGATTGTGGGCACTGACAGGTGTGGGACAAGACTTAGAGGGTGCATCATTGGAACTGCAGAACCCCATCAAAGCTTGGTTGTTGGCCGCCATAATGGCCTTATAACAGTCTTCAATAGAGGTACAACGTCCTACAGGAACCCATTTGCAAATATGGGGCTTAAACTATTGACTATGAGTGAAAAGTTTTCACTGTAACAGGATTTGGTAGCATCCATAAACGTTGTCCATGTAACATCTTGCTCTTGGCTTGCCCAGTTGGTAAACCACACTTCAGCAGGCCCAGTAAGGCGCCTAGATGTGGTGGTAACCCACATGGGCTCAGGCACTTGGCAGATGTGAAGGCAGGTTTGTGTGGAATTTTCAGGGATTCCTTCCCTGACTACTTCAATTATTTGTATACTTCTGAGCAAGACTTAAGGCCAAGGAAATCAACAATCAACTTATAGAAACCAAGGTTAAATCTGTGATTAAATACAACAGGGATTGAACCCGGAACCCTAAGGATAAGCCAAATGTTAGTATACAATTAACATTTCAATATATATTACCTTTTTATGCTGACTTAATTCATTCAAACTTTGTTTTTGTGTTTGTTCCTATGTCTGGGATTGTTAATAACCACTTAGTCAACGTCACTTACCAACTACACTCTGATTGGCTGCTTGAGCCACAATTGACGTTCCCAAACTTCAACTGATCTATACTTGTTCAAGCTCCTCACTTGTTCTTCCCAGATATTAAGAATAACCACAGATTAATTTTGCTTTTACCTGTGGCTTGTTTTTGGCTCCTCTCTTTGGTTCAGGTTGTTATACATAATATTAAGCTCCAGCTCTACTGCCACATGGTAAATGAAATACTCTCAGCCATAATTCCAGTAAGACTTAATTTTAAACCTTCCCAAACTCATTTATCCTCTTAAATTTTTACAACCTTTACTGGGGTATTTAAGGGAGTTCTATTTATTATTCCTACTTGTTCCAACAATAAAGACTTATTTCTACTCTACTCCTGCTCACACTTATCTTCTGATCCCTCATTTTGAAACCATGAAAGGAATTTTATTACTGTCCTGGTTTCTAGTCCTTCTGCTTACAGTTTTATTGGGTCTTGAAAACCCTACTCCCACTAATGACTGGCACAACTCCTCCCCTGATGATGCCCAACAGAAGAAGTCCCTGGCCAATAGGTGGATCAAGTATCCCTCAGGCCACTAGGGAAGAAAGTTCCATTATGGTCGCACTACCACTCCTCCTCCTCCTCCAGTTGAACCCTCGCTGGTTAGACCCAACACATCCTTTTACCTGTTGACATACCTGGTAGGGTATTACCTGTTGGGTTGTTTCAGCTCCATGATGGTAGATTCACCTATTTGGGCCACCTTGCCATGGTCACAGTGCCCATTGGTTTGGTCATTGCAGGACTTAACATAGGGGCTTTGGCCCATCAGATTGGGGACTTGTTCCCCCTCAAGTGGGTTCCTGATAGGAATAGAGCCACCTAACAATGCCAGCCCCTCCCTGCCACCCGCAAAAGACTCAAGCTAGAGGTTTAACATGCGTTACAAAATATCTGATTAAGGCAAGATGATGCTTGTGTTGTGCTGCCCCAGGAAGAGTCAATTTTATATTCTTGTGAGCACCAGCTGGTCCTGATGGATGACATATTCTTTGGGGATGTCCCCCTTGGGGATTGGAAGGATTATTTCTTGGTGGGGAGTAGCCATACAGCTCATACTCTGTCCTTTTATGGGGGTATCACAACATCTTTGATTACTCCCTATCAGGGAATTAACGCCCTGAGTAGTTCACCCAATGAGTCACCAAATGGATCACCAACTAATCATTAAGCCAGTGGTACTACTATCATTTGACCATCTATTGTGGGGATTACACAATCCAGATCCTAAAAGAACACAATTTGAATAAGCCTAGTGAATTAAGAAGAACATTACTCAGATAAGCACCATGACTTCCATGATGTACATGGACAGTATGTGGCTTTCCATGATACTATATATTATCCTATATTCATATTCAATAAATTATCATTCTCTTCTTAATTCCCCCCTTTATCTTGCTTATTATATTTCCCAGAAGTATATAATTGACAGTGGTAGCACAGGTAGGTTATCCACACCTACACAACTATAAGGAATGTTGTAACTGTGCTGTTTTAGCAAAGTTACAAAGGAAAAGGATTTTAAAGGATAGATTATAATCTTTATTGTGAGATAGTGATTATATAGCTATTGTGAATCAATGGATAACAGGAACATGATTGGTGATCACACAGCTGGATGGAAGAGGGGGTGGCTTAATCCTGTTAATGAGTCAAGCGCCAAATTGAGGTATCCACCGTGAGGGATCATTGTTTGTTCATGTTGATTGATTTGGCAATTCAAGTTGACTTCCTAGTCTGGCTTTGAGTGACCGGGTAATTGGATTGCAGGTCACAAACCCACTTGGTTGGAACCTTGCTGGCAGGTTGAGCCTGCGGTTTTGACAGGAAAAATTCCTCCTAAGAACCCAGCAAATGACTTTCCCCGCAGGTTGAAGAGATTACAAAGAAGGACAGGACGTCCCTGCAGGCTTTTCATATTCAACAATGTCCTTGTCTCCACCAACTAGTATAATCTCCCCAACACCCATAAACTCCTGAACCTGTTTTCAACTTCTGCAAGCCTTCATATGCCTGAGATACTCAACATTGTTTTTCAATGCCTACACTCAGCAGAAATTAGGACATTTGCAGGATTACGCCAGGAAAACACCACCCTCTGGATTAACAGCACACAAAGCAAATTTACACAAGTGGGCTACCCCCTCAGACTCTGGGCCAGCAAAGTTGCCTTTTGTGTCACAGGAACTGGCTCACATTTTTTAAGTGAATGGCTCAAACAAGACCGTAATCAAAATGAAAACTGGGATATTTTCAAGGCTGCATCCCTCAAAATGTTTTCCATTAAGGACTCCCATGTGGTGATCATGACCAAACTCATAACCTTCAAAACAACAGGAACAATAGAGAATTACATTGCAGTGTACAAAGACTTATGTGACCAAGCTCCCAACACCATCAACTTCAATAAGCCTGGACCACAACTAGACTTCTACAATGGCCTCCCCACACACATTAGACTTCTGCTAGAGAGGGGGCTAAACTAACTAAGTTTGGATCACATCCTGGTGAAACAAACCACCAGGATGCTGCCCAGTGGAGAGTGGAACAGCTGCTCAAAGGGGGGACCACAGAGAGGACACAGGGGGGCAGCTAAGGGAAGTATGCATTCAATCCCATCAGCATTAAGCCAGTGAGCAACCAGGGCGTACAGGTGGGAGCGGAAAGAGGCATCACCGGAGCCTGGAGGGGCACCAAGTTGCTCTTCTCCAGGATGGGAAGAGAGGATATTGACATTTCCCACCCCACAGGAGTGGGCAAGGTGTAATCAACAGCATCTGAATCCAAGTTGTTGCAGGTCAGGCTCTTTACCACAGCCTCCCCAGAGAATAGAAGACCACTGGGGAAATCCAAGAGACTGGTAGGATTGTCATCCACAAGCTGAGCAGAAGAGGAGATTTTTGACCATAAGTCTGGTGATGTCAACCACAAGAGCAGTAAAAATGGCGCCAAGAAAAATACCACAAATTTAAGCACAGGGAGTATCATAGTAGTGAACTCCACATAATTTGGAGAAGATTGATGGTTTTTTATATTAGCAGACAATAAAATTGAAGAAGATTGGGATATCCACAAGTAAAATCCAAGTAACAAGCAGCAGAACGGGCTTGGAAAGCTTGGGAATGGACTGAGGTGGCTTGGGCAAAACAGGAAACAAAAAGCGGGTTCAAAATTAAGAGATTTAAAGAAAAGATTCAAAGTAAAGTATAATTTATATTGAATTTTAACTAACTTTCTAGGTTCAAAAGCTGATTTCAAAAGCAAAAGTGCAACCAGACAACAGCTATATTCTGAATCTTCTGTTAGGAGCTTCTGAAGAGATGCTGGGTTTAAAATGGGCTGGCACAAGGTAAGATGAAATAGAACAACTAACACTTTACTGTAGATTGTAGGGAACTCTAAAACAGAGTCTCCAAGAAAAATAAATTTGAAATAAAGTGCAACTGGTTCCAGAATTTTAATGATATTGTAAATAGACAAGCAGGGGACTGGAGGTCCCCTTGCTGTGTTAAAAGGAGTGTGTTGCTGGTAAGTTAGATCACATGACCACAGGACTTGGATCCAATTGGCTGGCGGAGAAAATTTGCTGATCAGAGCCAGGAGGACTGGAAAGGTTCACATTAATTTCAGCAGTCCCATCTGATTGGCTAGAGGGAACTCCAGGCATTTGAAATTTACTTGGGTTTTTGAGTGTTGATGTGGTGTTGCCTGATTGGTTGGATCTGATGTTTTTCAAAAGTGGGCAACACCATGCCAACAAGTAGTCCAAATTAACCAACATTTCTTCCCAGGGGAGAGCAACCAAAGGCAATGGATCCGCGGGGTAGGTCAGCACAAATCTCTCATCAACTGTGTGTTCTAAATCCCCTAAAAAATTAAGGGGGTTGGCTGATATTTTTGGGCCTTTCTTAGTGCGTCTTGGAAAGATAGTGCAGCCCAATGCCAAGGGTGGCAGTGAATTTACAACGTCAGTTTGAAATGATCTGCTGCAAGAGCCTCAAAGATGTATTCTTGGAAGGAAAGCACACGGCTCAAAAATCTGACAGCTTACACACAACAAATAAATGGTAGGAGATCACCACAGCCAAGAAGGACACTTGATCTAATAAGCAAAACAACTGAGCCAACAATGCCCATCCTTGAAACAGGAATCACACTGCGCAAGCTAACCAAGTAAGCACCAAAGATACCAACAAGGAGGGGAAAGCTCAGGGGAGTGCTTAGGCAAGCCGCCCCCCAAATTTACAAGACTTGTACATGGACTAAGATGTGGATTCAATTACAATGATCCAAGTACCCTCCAGCAATCCTCTACTGTTTGCTGCCCAAACTGAAAATAAGCTCCTCATTTATCCTTTATGCTTTTGCATATATCAGAGCACAGCACTATTTGACACTGGAGCAGACCAATCCCTTGTTGGCAAGAAATTTGCCAACCTCATGAAATTGCCCACAGTCCAAATTAACATCAAGAGAGTTGTCATGGCAGAGAACAGAAGAACACCAGTCACCAAGGAAGCAAAGCCTTTTTGTGCCCAAATGGGAGACATACAAACTATGCTCAGTGTCCCTATCATACCAATCCCTAAATATGATATTATACTTGGCCTAGATTTGATGATAAAGACCAACACCCATATTGGCTTGGATAGTGCTACCCTCACCATAAAATGAGGTGAGGTGCACCACCATGTCTACCCAACTCACCTTGATACACTTATGAGGGACCATGTATTTGTGAAAATCATGGAGACAGAAGAGTAAACTGACCTTAGAAAAATCAATTGGAGCACCTGCACATACAAGGTTATCCATATTAAGAATACAGAGAATTGACATGAAAAGGACCACCTCTGAGAACAGCTGGTCAGTGAATTCCCTTCTGTCTTCTAAGAAGCCTTACCAAGTTTACCACCCAATCAAGGCACACAACACAAAATTGACCTCAAGGGAAGTGTACCAAAGGCATGGTCTATCTACTGTTAGGGATTCCATCCCTTTCACAAATACAACATCAAATACTGGACAAATGGATAGACACAGTGAAACCAAAACAGCATTTTTAAATTTAAAACCAAGAAATAAGATCAATAACAGTTCTAGAAATAAGATTGGGTTGAAAACGCATTCAAATTTGATTAACAAATGCACTATTGAGCATAAATTTGGAAGCAAAAACAAAAGCAAAAGCTTTAAGCTAAACAATAATATAAATTCTATACTAAGTTCAAAAACCCAAGCAATCAATGAAGAATGTTGCAACTGAGTTTCCAGACTTGCCTGCCAACACATCTTACAATACACAAGGGGCGCTCAATGAGTCACCTCTTGACATATCTAACAACATGGAACAATCTGATGGCAATATCAAATTGTGGGTGATAAGGAGAGCCTTTTGGGGAGGCTTCAAATATAGAATTAGGAGAGAATAGAAGTATATTTTATTGGATAATACTTTAGACTTATATAGCTTTAGCTGTGGCAGAGATTTAGTTGGATCAAACATAGGGGTTAGTCATGTGCGTAATGGGTTTGAGCCACTGGATACTTGGATTGTCATGTGATATTGCTTGGTTACCATTCTTGGTAGGTCAAAAGGTATATTAGAAGGGCACTAAATCAGGCAATGGCTGGATGTTGAGCAGGTTGGTGGAAGCTGGAATGCCTGTACATCCAGACCCTTGACACCCCCTTAAGGGGTTGCTCTGGTGCATCAGGAGGGGGCTTTGTTTTCACGGCTGCTGCCTGATGCTCTTGGAGCTGTTTACTAGTTGGAACCAGTCTGGTCAAGTGTTCTCCTTTACTAAGGCGGAGACGGGTTCTGTGGTATTTCTTAATGATTGGGGTTTTGGCACCTTGGAATTTTACTAGATAGGTGTTGTGATCTGGTCTGTACTTGATGATTCTTCCTTGTCCCCTGTGTACTGAGTCTAGTTTCTTTCTGTTGCCGGCTATCACCCAGATGGGGGAGTTGATGGGAAGTGGTTCCTCTGTGGAGGTTACCTTTTGTGTTTTGAGCCTCTTTATTTCTTCTATTTTAGCTTTGAGGCGGATGTGTTGTAGATTTGGTACTTGTTCTACTTTGGGGGTTTCCCCAGGGGGATCTTTATGTATGGCTGCTTGTTGCAAGTAATTATTTCTGATTGTACCCGTAGGTTAGCTCAAACAGTAAAAAGCCTGTTGCTTGATTGGTGCAGACTCAGGATACTAGTAATGCATGTTTCACATATAGTGGCCATGTGTCTTTGGATTTGCTATCCATTATTTTCTCTAGGGTCCTGATAAGGCTGTTGTTTAGGCATTCCACTCTGCTGTTTGCCTGTGGCCTGTATAGAGAGGTTGTTTAATGTTTAATTTTTTTGCATTTTAAGTTGTTGTTTACTACATGACCTGATAGCTTGGTTGCTCCATTGGTTATGATGTAGTCTGGAGTGCCGTAGTTGGCTATGATTGCTTTGTTAATGAAACTGTTGATGGTTTCTGCTTTATGGTCCTTTGTTGCCCAGAAGATGGGCCAGCGTGTGGCAAAGTCAATAGCTACAATTAAGAAATGTTGGTTTGTATTTTTTCTGGGAAGGGCACCACTACGTCTAGCCCTCAAACCTTGAATGGTTCAGGGTCTGGTACTGGGTTGACCGTTGGCTGGGGAGCCTTTGTGCTGGTGTATTTCTTGCACACTGTGTACTTTTTCAGAACATCAACTATATCCTGTTTGAGGTTAGGCCACCATACTATCTCTTTTAATTTGAGGTATAGGTTGTTAGCCTTTTTATGTCCTAGTAGGCAGTGATGTCTTAATATGGTATCAACTCTTTGTGCAAATGGGATGTACGGGACATGTTTGTTGTTAATGATTTGTATACAGTGCCATTTAATACACGGAAATATTTTTTGTTCCTTACTAATGTATTGTGGGTCAGTTGATGTGTTTAGGGGTCTTTTCCTTTGGTTTTATACTCAGTATTGTACAGGTTAGGACAGTCAGAGTCCAGGTGGTCAGGGTGATTCTCTCTAGGCTGACATAGTCTAGAGAGAGCATCAGCTGTGACCAGCTCTGCCCCCTTTTTGTATTAGATGTCCAAATTAAGCTTTTCCAGCAGGGACATCCATTTGGCTTGTTGCCGTGTAAGTGTGTTCTAAGTTTTGAAATATATTAAGGATTTATGGTCAGTTAGTACTTGGACCTTTAAATGCCCTTCTAAGTGACATCTCCATTTCTTGCATGTGTGGTATATTGCTAGCAATTCCTTATTGTGTATTGGGTATCTCTGCTCAGTGTTGGTCAGTTTTCTGATTTCATAACATACTGGCAGGAAGTCTTGCTGCCCTGGCTGACAGATGCACAGGACTGCGCCAATGGCGGTGTCACTGGCATCTGACTTGAGCTTGTAGCACCCGTTGTTATTAGGGTATTGCAAGATTGGTGCTTTGATCAAAGCTTGTTTTAATAATTGAAAATTATTTTCACATTCTGGTGTCCAGATGAATTTCTTTTTGGCATTACCCTTGGTTAGGTCATTTATGGGTGTGGTTAGTTTTCCGCAGTCTTTGATGTATTTACTTAGGTAAGCTACCATTCCGAGAAAGCATCTAACTTGTTTAATGGAGGTGGGGTGTTGCATGTTATTTATGGCTTATATTTTATCTGGGTCTGCTTTGATGCCACTGTCAGAGACAATGTGGCCCAAGAACAAGAGTTCCTTTTCCATAAATTGGCACTTACTTGGTTTTGCATAAAGTTTGTGCTTTGCAAGTCAATCAAGTGTCTTGCGGACATGCACGACGGTGTTCCTCTTTTGTTTTTGAGAATATGATGATATTGTCAGGTAACATAATGTGTTTGAGATTTTGTTTAGCGCCTGGTTCACCATGTTGAAAAATGTTGCTGGGGCGTTTGTCATCCCAAAATTCATTACTTTACATTCAAACAACCCAAATTGCGTGCAGAACGTGGTTTTTGGTATGTCTTTCTCTTTAACTTCAACTTGGTTATAACCAGATGTGAGGTCAATCTTCAAGAAAACTTTGCTCTGGAGAGCCTTGCAAATAGGTATTCTATGAGGGGAAGCGGGTATTTATTCTTTGCTGTACTTGTGTTTAGTGCTCTTTAGTCAGTAACTAAGCAAAGAGATCCTTCTTTCTTCTTTACGAAGAAAACTGCTGCCCCCCACAGGGATTCAGACGGGCGAATGAATCCTTTGGCTAGATTGTCCTCAATGTGGGCTTTAAGTGTTTGGGTCTCCATGGGAGAGAGTCTGTAGAGGGGTGCAGGTTTGGGAATGGCTTTGCATAAGTTGATGCCATTTTGACCTCTTGTTTGGGGGGTAACTCTATGAGTTCTTCCTTGAATACATGAGTGTATTCATTTAGGAGTGCCGCAAGTTCTGGGCATTGGATCTTTTGTGTTTGTATATAATAGAATTTGGAGTACCTCATTATGTGGAGGGTACTGTCTTTGATTATATGTTCAGAGTTAAATTGATTTATGACTTGGACAAATACTGTGTCTCTTAATATGAGGTCATTGGGTTCTTTGAGAATGTTAAAATTGACTCCGTTGCGTTTGATGGCCATAGTTTTTGTTTTCCAACATACGCTGGGGTTCACTTGGGTGAACCAGTCCATACCTGCTACAATTTTGCAGTTTATGTTGTTCATGACAAGTCCTTTGATGGACGTTTGTATGCCTTGGAGTTAAATTCTGAAGGGAGTTGTTTTGCCTTTGAGTAGAACCTTTAATTTATCTGCCATACTGGTGTATTTGAAGTTGGATTTGACAATTGGTATTTTGTACTTGGTTACAAATGTTTTGCTAACCATATTGTGTTGTGCACCAGAGTCAAATAAAATTTTATGTGTATGTGATTTGTAAGTGCATGGATAGACAAGAAGTTGTGAGTGATCTTTAATTTTTATGTTCATAAAAATGGAGGATTGCGGGACACATGGGGTGTGAGCAGCAAAGTTCATTCCTTGGTACAGTTTCTTGTCAAGTTGGGGGAGAAAGTGGCACTTTAGCCTTTTCCCCCTCCTCTTTTCCCTGTTCCTCTGTTCTGGTGACCTACAAGGTCAAAGTTTGTGGGGTCAGATTCATAGCAGGTTGCTACTTCAGCGTTGTTAACTTTGGCGGTGTCCTCTTTCTTGGGACAGGAGTGGTTTGCGCTCTGACTGCAATTGCCATTGTTGCAATTAGAGTTGCCGTTGCTATGATTGGTGTTTTGGCATTTATTGCTATTAGAGTTCTCTCTGCCATTGTTGTTTGAGGAGCAATTGCTGTTGCGTGCAGCATATTCCATGTTTGCGCATTTTTCTGTGCGCTTGGCTTCTGCAATGAGCGCGGGCATGGAGGTGTTGGCCTCTGGGCAAATGAGGGCTGCAACAGAGGGTTTCATTCTGTTGATGAATGAGGCTCTGGTATGTAAGTTATCAGCTTGTATTGGGTTTTGGATTTTGCAGTGTATTTCCTTGAATTCATTGGCATAAGCTGTGATAGTGGTTTTCTGAGGAATATCACTGAGCTGTATTGCAATGTCTTGAAGGGATTTGGTGAAGCAGAAATTGTGTGTGATGTCTTCTTTGAACTCTTCCCAGTTGGCAAGCTGGTCGTCAGTTTGTGAGCCAACCCATGTGACAAACCAGTTAGCTGCGGCCTCATATAGGCGCTTGTTGGCTTCCTGGACCCATTTCTCATGGGGGATGTGGCTGGCGCAGAGTTTTGCGGCTGAGTGGTCTAGCCATTTGATGATGTTTTCTTTGTTTTTACCATAGAACTTGACAATACCTATGTATTTGGTGTTAGTAACTTCACCTGTGATAGGTGGTTTGTGTTTGTTTGTGGTTGAAGAGAACAACTGTATTGAATTATCTTGGCGCATGCTTTGGGCATGGTCAAACCTTCAAATATGGTGCATCCACTAGGTATATCTTTGTTGATATTGTGGGCACGGCAGTACGTTTTCCAGGTCTCCTGGGATGTGGCTTGGTTGAGTATGTGAGCAAAGGTGGGTGGGTTTTGGTCAGTCATTTTATCTTTCATGGGCCTGGTCAAAAAACCATAGCTGCTACCAGTGATAAGGAGAGCATTTTGGGGAAGCTTCAAATATAGAATTAGGAGAGAAGAGAAGTACATTCTATTGGATAATACTTTGGACTTATATAGCTTTAGCTGTGGCAGAGATTTAGTTGGATCAAATATATGGGTTGGTCATGTGCGTAATGGGTTTGAGCCACTGGATACTTGGATTGTCATGTGATATTGCTTGGTTACCATTCTTGGTAGGTCAAACGGTATATTGGAAGGGCAGCAAATTGGGCAATGGCTGGATGTTGAGCAGGTTGGTGGAAGCCAGAATGCCTGTACATCCAGACCCTTGACACAGGCACTTTCTCCTGATTAGGAGCGCTACCAATTTAACCTGCTGATCTCTGCATGAGTTATTCCTTGACTCCAATCCTTACATGAGACATGCCACTGTGCTACCCCCTATGGCCTGGTGGCTTTACCCATATGGTATATTAGTCACAATATTCTACAATAGATTACCTATTGTTCTATTCATTCTTTTCCTTTATATTATACTTTTGTCTTCCCCAATCAAATACTGAACTCTAATTGGTTCAGTTGCAACTGTGGTAGCAGCGGTAGGCTCACAAACTACCTTAAGAAAACATTCCCCTAAGTAAGGAAAGAGTAAAGGCTGTATGGCTACTCCTCATCAAGAGACCTTCCTGCCAATCCCCAAAGGAGACATCCCCAACGGGTGCGTTATTTACCAAGACCAGCTAGTTCTTACAAGTGTGTACAATCAACTTCACCTTGAACAGCATGACGCCAGCGTCACCCTGCCACAGTCAGACCTTTCACAGTGCATGCTCAACCTCCGGCTGGAATCCTTTGCAGGTGGGGTCAAAGGAGCTGACATTATCAGTTGGCTTCACTCCACATAACCCACCTCTGTATCTGTCAAGTACCTGAGCCCATGTGGGTTGCCACTACGTCTGGGCGTCTCATAGGCCCTGTCACTGTGAGGTTTACCAAATGGGCCAGCCAAGAAATTGAGGTCACCTGGGTGGCATTAAGGGACTCTGCAAAGTCCTGCTACAGCAAAAGCTTCTTGCCTATTGTGGTGGGAACTCTCCTTCTAGCAATTAAACAGACTGGGTCTGTTCCCAAATACCTTGCTGCCTGGCAACAAGCTCTTGCTGCCACCCCCAAAGCCATGACCGACAGGAACACCATACTTCTAATCCTGATAGTCAATGGGCTCAAGCCCCATATCTGTGAGTGGGTCCCCGTAGGTTGGTGCACCTTCATTGATGACTGTTACAAGGCCATTGTGGAAGCCAACAACCAGGTTTTCATGGGTTTCTGCCGCGCAAATGATGCTCCACCTCAACTTCATGCAACACCTTGCAGCACCCACAACCAAGTAGGCTGCTGTCTGCCCCACCAGAAGGAAAATGGGATTAAACACCCCTGCAAGGGGGAACTCCAGCTAGCACAAATTGAGGACCAGGGAAAAGCCTGGGGGTTGTAGCTACAAGAGGTTCTACAACCCCACTTGACTCTCACTCTCAATCTCTCCTTGCAAAGATTCCCTGTGACTACAGTGTACACAAAGTTGAAACCCTTGACGTCTTCCAGGTTCATAGTGACGGCCCTGTACTTCAAGCAAGCCACTCTCTCAATAAAGTAACCTGCTAGGCTTATCCCTTCCGTTTTTGTGAGAATACCCACAAATTGTTGGTGGACACTGGGGATGACCACACCATGGTCAACCAGGCGTTTTCTGACTATCAACAATTAGACTGTGTGCCAAGCAGATTCAAGGCAAAACAAGTAGCTGACTCCTGTAGAGTGGAAATTACTCATGAGACAGTTCCCTTCTCTGAGAGAATGGGGAACATCCAGGTTAAGCTTTCTTGGCCAATCATGGCAGGGCTCAGCCATGCAAGTAATTGCTGGCCTTGACTGGCTTTGTCACAACTGTCCCTACATTGACTGGGATACATCTGTTATCACCCTCAATAGAAATGGGGTGGGCTTTCAGATCTATCGTGTTGAAATTAGCAAGCTTACTCCATGATACTGTGTTTATCAAGAATAACAGAGACAGGCTCATACAATTTCAAGGGGAGAAACTAGATCTTCAACCAATGCTCAGCCAAAGTTATCTGCGCTGAACCACCTGTGGCCCCTCCCTTAAACACTTCA
>QTSX02002995.1:0-207211 GCA_014839935.2 Entomophthora muscae | reverse complement strand
AACCCTAACCCTAACCCTAACCCTAACCCTAACCCTAACCCTAACCCTAACCCTAACCCTAACCCTAACCCTAACCCTAACCCTAACCCTAACCCTAACCCTAACCCTAACCCTAACCCTAACCCTAACCCTAACCCTAACCCTAACCCTAACCCTAACCCTAACCCTAACCCTAACCCTAACCCTAACCCTAACCCTAACCCTAACCCTAACCCTAACCCTAACCCTAACCCTAACCCTAACCCTAACCCTAACCCTAACCCTAACCCTAACCCTAACCCTAACCCTAACCCTAACCCTAACCCTTTAACCCTAACCTTAATTTTAATTTTAATTTTAATTTTAATTTTAATTTTAATTTTAATTTTAATTTTAATTTTAATTTTAATTTTAATTTTAATTTTAATTTTAATTTTAATTTTAATTTTAATTTTTTAATTTTAATTTTAATTTTAATTTTAATTTTTTAATTTTTTAATTTTAATTTTAATTTTAATTTTAATTTTAATTTTTTTTAATTTTAATTTTAATTTTAATTTTAATTTTAATTTTTTAATTTTAATTTTAATTTTAATTTTAATTTTAATTTTAATTTTAATTTTAATTTTTAATTTTAATTTTAATTTTAATTTTTAATTTTAATTTTAATTTTAATTTTAATTTTAATTTTAATTTTAATTTTAATTTTAATTTTAATTTTAATTTTAATTTTAATTTTAATTTTAATTTTAATTTTAATTTTAATTTTAATTTTAATTTTAATTTTTAATTTTAATTTTAATTTTAATTTTAATTTTAATTTTAATTTTAATTTTAATTTTAATTTTAATTTTAATTTTAATTTTAATTTTAATTTTAATTTTAATTTTAATTTTAATTTTAATTTTAATTTTAATTTTAATTTTTTAATTTTAATTTTAATTTTAATTTTAATTTTAATTTTAATTTTAATTTTAATTTTTTAATTTTAATTTTAATTTTAATTTTAATTTTAATTTTAATTTTAATTTTAATTTTAATTTTAATTTTAATTTTAATTTTAATTTTAATTTTAATTTTAATTTTAATTTTAATTTTAATTTTAATTTTAATTTTAATTTTAATTTTAATTTTAATTTTAATTTTAATTTTAATTTTAATTTTAATTTTTAATTTTAATTTTAATTTTAATTTTAATCTTTAATTTTAATCTTTAATTTTAATTTTAACTTTAACCTTAACTTTAACCTTAACCTTAACCTTAACCTTAATTTTAATCTTAACCTTAACCTTAACCTTTAACCTTAATTTTAACCTTAATCTTAACCTTAACCTTAACCTTAACCTTAACCTTAACCTTAACTCTTAACCTTAACTCTAACTCCTAACCCTTAACCTTAACCCTAACCTTAACCCTAACCCTAACCTTAACCCTAACCCTAACCCTAACCCTAACCCTAACCCTAACTTCTTAACCTTAACCCTAACCCTAACCTTAACCTTAACCCTAACCTTAACCCTAACCTTAACCCTAACCTTAACCCTAACCCTAACCTTAACCCTAACCCTAACCCTAACCCTAACCCTAACCCTAACCCTCCTAACCCTAACCCTAACCCTAACCCTAACCCTAACCCTAACCCTAACCCTAACCCTAACCCTAACCCTAACCCTAACCCTAACCCTAACTCTTACCCTTACCACAACCCTTACTCTTACCCTTACCACAACCTCTTACTCTTACCACAACCCTACCCTAACCCTAACCCTTACTCTTACCACAACCCTAAACCCTTACCACAACCCTACTTTTGTTCAACTTACTCCACAATACATAACTTATAAAAATAACTCTAACTTTTTCTAAAATTAAAATTAAACAAAAAACGTAGCTCCATCGAATTCTCTTGATATTTTGGTAAAGGGGGATGGGGGTTTATGGGGTAGAGGCTTCATATATGGGCTTATAGGCTCTAGATTTTTTAAGAGAAATAATAGAATAACATTTATGAATAATTTTTCTGATAGTTTGTAAAAAGATATTTATTTTTATAAGCAATGTAAATTACAAAAAAACATTAGTTATGATAAGTTGCATAAAATATAATAATTTTTTAACATAACTAATTATAGTTCAATTTTTAGATTAGAAAACAAAAGTAAAATAGAAAGATTAAAAAATAAAAAATTATATTTTATTTGATAATAGATTATGTAATAGTTTATTTTAAAAATCCAAAAGTTTATTTAGAGAATGACATAGTGCAGATATATCATAAAATCTGGGTTAAGAATATTTTGAGTAAAATATTAAATTGTCAAATTATTAGTGTTTTTAATTATGAGATAGTGCCTGAAATTGAACATTGCCCTCAAAATAGTCTATTTTGTTATACATGACATGTGGTACTCTTTGATCGCTTTTGTATTTGTGAGATACATTAGCGTGTGGCAAGATAAGCTTGGTTTTAAAACTAAATCTATATTAATTATAGCATAATGCTTAAACTTTTTACCAATAAGTGAGTAATTTAAAATATATATAATATAAAAGTTTAATCTTAACATACTTAATAAAAGACTGTTTATAATATAAAAAATTGTTTATCAAATTAAATTGTAATATTTGTTCTTGAATGATTAAAGTTTAATATATTTTCAGTCTGTTTTTTTCTGTTTTTTTGGCAATCAAGCTATTTTTCATGCTTACTTGTGTTTTAGTTTTTTATTGTTTGTTGTCACAAATTGTGCCATTAATGCTTATTTTGATATAATTTTTGAATAGTAATATGTGCAAAGATTTGATCAGTTTTGTCTTTGAATTTAGGAAATTTTTACCTTTTTTAAATAGGTTGACATCAATGTCTACTCATTTCAAAATATTATACCTGTCTTCAACCAATTCTGGTATAAGTTCAACTCAATGTGATCTCATCAGTCACTCTGTTTGACTATTGATTGATTATTAACTTGTGTCTACTATTTAAGTAAAATACTTCCTCTAATAAAGACAAGTTTATCTACATTTGTTGTCTTTTATAGTCTTCAATTTTTTATTAAAAAAACTTCTACTTGAATTTCAGCAAAGTAAGGTACTTACACTTATTTTTTTTCCTGAAGGCTAACTTAAAATTAGCTTTGAAATCTCAAAACTTTTTGTTATAAAGATTTTCTGTCATGTCCTCATGAATGTTGTTTGCTGAGTCAAACACAACAAAATAGTGCTTACTATAGGGGCTGTCAGTCCCTTGGTTACTTTGTTTCCTGTGCCTTCTCTGATATTTTTTGTTAATGAAGTACTTGAGTCTTCTAAAATTTTGAACCCTTCTCTTGAAGAGAATATTACTGACTCTTCTAATTTATCTTTAGTAATGATGTTGTTGCCTGGGCTTTTATGGGCACTTTTTTCAGTTTTTTTCTTGACTACAAATAAGCTTGCATTGCTTATGTGCTTTTTTTTCCATACTGGTACAATAGCCATGCATATCATTTCTGGTCTCTGTCTTGGTTAAGCTTCTGAGAGCCTGTACTTTTTTGTGTTAGATTTTGAGCTCTTTTGCTTTAATGAAATCAATGAAAATTATCGGTGTGCTGGTAAATCATTTTATTTAGCATACCTTGATTTACTATTAATTAGCATTAGGATCTAAGAACTAATTTATGGCTGTTGTGATTTATGCTATAATCAACAACCGTATTTAGAATATGGCTTACCAGAAATAGACACACAGCCTCTTTGCTTGCATTTCTGATAATCAACTTGATTTGTTGGCCTCTAAAACTATCTGATCTCATTCATAAACACTCTTTGGCTTCTTTTTAAGAATATATTAGAGATCAGTTGTACAAGTTGAATGATTATCATGATGTTTGGCAAGAATAAATTAAAACATCTGTCAAGAATTTGGATGTACAAGTATTCTGGCTACCTCTAACCAACTTAACATCTAGTCACTGCCTGCTTTGGTGCTTCTTTTAATATTCAGCTTGACATTTCAGAAATGACAACAAAGCAATATCACATGACTGTCCAAGTATTCAGCAACTTGAGCCCATTTTGCACATGATTAATTTCTAGTTTAATTCAACTAAAGTTCCACCACAGCTAAAACAATATAAGTTTAAAATATTATCCAATAAAATATATATTTTTCTTCTTAATTTCATGCTCAAAACTTCCTCATAAGGGCGTTTTTTATCACTGGTAGCAGTTACAGTTTTCAACTACACTGATAAAAATGACTGAACAGAACCCACTCATCTTTACTCACATACTAAACCAGGCTACATCCCAGGATATTTAAAAGACGTTTTTCACGCCTATAGCATCAACAAAGATATACCTAGTGGATGTACTGTATTTAAAGGACTGATTATGCCCAAAGCATGTGTCAAGATAATTTAATACAACCACTCTTTCCAGTCACAAACAAACACACAAATGCCTATCACAGACAAAGTTATTGACAATAAAAACATTGATATCAACAAGTTCTTTGGGAAAAACAAAGAAAACTTCATTAACTGGCTAGATCACTCAGCCGGTAAACTTCACGCCAGCTGCATTCTTCACAAAAAAAGTGTCCAAAAAGTTAGCAAGCGTTTGTACAAGGCCTCAGCTAACTGGTTTGTCACTTGGGTTGGTTGGCAAAATGACGACCAGCTTGACAACTGTAAAAAGTTTAAAGCAGACATCACTCACAACTTTCGCATCACCAAATTCTCTTAAGATATTGCAATATAGCTTAGTATTCTTTAGAAGACTACTATCATAACTTACACAAATAAATTTGAGGAGATACATGGCAAGATTCAAAACATAGCACAAGCTGACAACATACACACCAGTACATTATTGATTAACAGATTAAAATTCTTTGTTGCTGTTTCTGTCCACCCAGAGGCCAACACTTTCATGTTTGCGCTCATTTCAGAAGCCAAGCACACAGAAAAACGTGCAAACATGGAATATACTGCACACAACAACAATCATTTCTCAAACAGCAATGACAGAGAAAACTTCAATGACAAAAGCATTAAAGCACTAATTAAAGCAACAGCAACTCTAATTGTAACAATGACAATTACAGCCAGAGCGCAAACCACTCACATCTCAAAAAAGAGGACACTGCTAAAGTAAAAAATGCTGAAACGGCAACCCACTATAAATCTGACCTCACATTCTCTGACCTCAACAGTCTCAAAACAGAGAAACAGGGAAAAAATTAAGAGAAACAGGATTAAGTGCCCCTGTCTCCCCCTAACTTGACAGGAAATTGTACCAAGGCATGAACTTTGCTACTTGCATTCCCTGTGTCCTGCAGTCCTCCATTTTTATAAACTTAAAAATTAAAGATCACTCACAACTTCTTTTCTACCCATGCACTTACAAATCACATACATATAAAATTTTATTTGACTCTGGTGCTTAACACACTATGATTAGCAAACTCTTTGTAACCAAATACAAAATACCAGTTGTCAAATCCAACTTCAAGTACGCCAGAATGGCAGATAAATCAAAGATTTTACTTAAAGGCAAAACAAATCTCTTCATAATTGACCTCCAAGGCATACAAACGTTCATCAAAGAACTTGTCATGAACAACATAAAATATGACATTATAGCAGGCATGTACTGGTTCACTCAAGTAAACCCCAGTGTATGTTGGAAAACAAAAACCATGATCATCAATTGCAACAGAGTAAAATTTTGATATCTTCAAAGAACCCAACAATCTCATCCTAAGAGACACAGTATTTGTCCAAGTCATAAATCAAGGCAATTCAGAACGTCTAACCAAAGACTAAATCCTCTACATAATAAGGTACACCAAATTTAAAAACATATAAACAACATAAATTCAATAACCAGAACTTGCAAGCACTCCTAAACAAATATGCTCATGTATTTAAGGAAGAGCTCACAAAGTTACCTTCCAAATGGAAATTAAAACACAACATTGATCTATGCAAAGCCATGCCTAAACCTGCACCCCTCTACAAACTCTTTCACATGAAGACTAAAACCCTTAAATCTCATATTGAGGACAACTTAGCCAAAGGCTTCATCCGCCCGTCTGAATCCTCATGGAGGCAGCAGTATTCTTTTTAAAGAAAAAGGAAGGCACTCTACGTCTAGTAACTGACTATAGAGCTTTCAATGCAAGCACAGTAAAGAATAAATACCCTCTTTCACTTATAGAAAATCTGTTTGCAAGACTCTCAGGTACTCAAATTTTTCTCCAAAATTGACCTCACTTCAGGTTACAACCAAGTTGAAGTAAAAGAAAAAAAACATACCAAAAACTGTGTTTTATACACAATTTGGATTTTTTGAGTGTAGGGTAATGAACTTTGGGATGACCAACACTCCCGCAGTGTTTGTCACCATGATAAACCAAGCACTAAACGGTCTCTCAAATATATTATGCTACATTGACAATATTATCATATTTTCAAAAACAAAAGAGGAACATCTCACACATGTCTGCAAGACACTTGATTGACTTGCAAAGCACAAACTTTACGCAAAATTAAGTAAGTGCCAATTTATGGAAAATGAACTACTGTTCTTGGGCCACATTGTCTCTGACGGTGGCATCAAAGCAGATTCAGACAAAATTAAAGCCATAAATAACATGCAACGCCCCACCTCTATTAAACAAGTTAGATGCTTTCTCATAATGATAGCTTACCTAAGAAAATACATCAAAGACTGCAAAAAACTCATCACACCAATCAACAACCTAACCAAGGGTAATGCCAAAAGAAAATTCATCTGGACACCAGAATGTGACAAGAATTTTCAACTATTAAAACAATCTTTGATCAAAGCGCCAATCTTGCAATACCCTAACAATAACAGGTGCTACAAACTCAAGTCAGATGCCAGCAACACCGCCAATGATGCAGTCCTGCGCATCCCCAGCCAGGGCAGAAAGACTTACTGCCAGTATGTTACAAAAACAGAAAACTAACTAATAATGAGCAGAGATACCAAATACACAATAAGAAATTGCTAGCAATATAACATGCATGCAAGAAATGGAGATGTTATCTAGAAGGACATTTAAACATCTGAGTACTAACTGATCATAAATCCTTAATCTACTTTAAAACTCAGAACGCACTCACACAGCAACAAGCCAAATAGATTCCCTGCTAGAGCAGCTCAATTTGGACATTCAATATAAAAAAGGCAGAGCTGGTCATGGCTGATGCTCTCTCTAGACTATGTCAGCCTAGAGCGGATCACTCTGACCACCTGGACCCTGACTGGCCCAACTTATACAACACTGATTACAAGAAAAAAGGGAAAAAACCTCTCCACACACCAGCTAACCCATGATACATTAGTAAGGAATGAAAAATATTTTCATGTATCAAATGAGCACTGTATACCAAATTTTTAAAGACAAACATGTCCCCTACATTCTATTCACACAAAGAGTGGACACTATCCTAAGAAATCACTGTCTACTAGGACACACAAAGGCTAACAATCTATATCTCACATTAAAAAAGATAGTATGGTGGCCCAATCTAAAACAAGACATAATTGATGTTCTGAAAAATTGCACAGTGTGTGAAAAATACGCCAGCATCAAGGCTCTTCAGCCAACAATGAACCTAGTACCTGACCCTGAACCATTCAAGGTTTAGAAAATAGACGTAGTGGAAGCCTTCACAGAAACTAAGACAAAGCAATGTTTACTAATTGTAGCCATTGACTTTGCCACACACTAATCTATCTGCTGGGCAACAAAGTAATCACAAGGCAGAAACAATAAACTAATTAATTAAAAAACCAATCATATGTTATGAATGACATTTCAATACTTGTATTGAAAACCCAAGAGTTAAACCCTGGTTCCCAGAAGGCAGATCCAACCCTTCAGACCAGTCCAGGACCCGCCAATCCGTTAAAAGACGGGCTCAAATCAGTAAATCACTCCGCGTTCCGCCGGCCTACTACAAAGGACCCTTCAACAACAACTCAAGTCACACAAAGTGGACCAGGGACTGCCAACTTGCTAAATTGCGTACTCAAGTTAACAAGTTACTTTGAGACCCGCCAGTCTCCCAAGGAAAATTCCCCAAATGGTCATCAGATTGATGCTAACCTGGAGCCACCAAAAACCCAAACCTATGCAGCGGTTGCAACTTGCCTTAAGGAGGTTAAACCAAACCCTATTCTCAACTCTGCCAATGACCTGCCGGCATGCCGCCCAGAAGGGATAGTACAATTGGACTACTCAGGTGACATAGTGAACAGTGGCGGCAAAACAAAGCTTTGCCTTTCCAATTTACCAGAACAGGCACAACCTGAATCTGCCGCCCTTGAGACCCCAAGCCAAGACTCACGTCCTGCCAGTACCTTGTCTGCAAACCTGAACCCTGCAAAAATTGAAGGAGAAAAGTCCCATTGTATAAAAACCCCAGCAGTATGGTGAAGACCACATTGTCATTTTCAATAAAGTTTTATGAACCTTTGGTTTGAACAATCTTACCATATCTAGTCTTAGTGATCTTTCATCTTAATTTCAGTCAAGTAGACCACCAGGCTGCCGCCTTCCCCCAAGACCAACCTGCCAAATTGCCCCAGGCATTATACTGTCCCCTGGGAGCCCCCTTTGGACCTGTGCATTTTACTAAATACCCCCCAACCAGCCTATTCAGAGTACAACTTGGAGACTATCCTCATTGCCAACCCCTTGGCCAGGACTAGAAAAACCAAATACATAGGACACAAAGGAAAGTGGTACAAAAGGCCGCCAAGATTGTTCAAAGACAAGTACAATTATCTGCCTGCCTACTTTGTTCCTATGACTCCTCCCTTAACCCCACGACCAGACCGTACGCTGGAACCTACTGCTGCAGCCAAGACCACCTCTACACAACTGTTTGAAGTAGTCTACATTACTTTGATAGGTTTGGTAGATTCTGTGGTCCCCAACTCTGGACCCTGGTCCTTACTTGGGCGTTCTGTATCTTATATTATCAAGTTAGCACCCATCCTATGATGGACCTTACCCGCCGGCTCAGCCGCACCTCACCCTGAGCCACCCAATGCCTCTACCTACAACTAGCTTCCTGACATTATGACAATCTTTTACAAACATGGTAACCTGAGCCCCAAAATGTTATTAACACTTGGGGCAACTTGTATGCTCTTTTTTGTGATAATCACTAATTACACCCATAAGGCACTTACCTCTCTGATACTTCTATGGATGAAGAACCAACCCGCCAAAAAATTGAAAGACCCTGCACCTGGTGCATAACCCCAGAACCTGGCCACATCACAAGTGCAAAATGTGATAGTGAACCAGACCACAACCAAGGTGGATATGCCCCAGATGGGCAAACTCAAATTAGAAGAAGCCCGCCAAGCCATGTCAGTCCTCCGCCTTCACTTCCAAACCAACGCCAACGCCTACACTAGTGACACTGCAAAAGTCTTGGGGATGGCTGCCATGCTATCATGAGACGCACTTAATTAGTTTGGGAAGGCCACTGCCAAAGATGTTGAATTTTGCCTTGACTATTCAAAATTTGAAGCTGAACTCATGAGTACTTGGCGATGACCAAGATACCAGATACTATGAGCCAAACTCTATGTTAGAGATCTGACAAGCAAACCGCCCAATCCAAGCCTATAACAACAAGTTTCTTAAACTGAAAATGCGCACCCAACTTGAAGATGAATTATCTGCCATTATCTTCAAAAATGGGGTTAATTCAGCCATGAAAGACCTGTTGAAGCATCACCTGCTACACTGATCCTAGATGAATTACTGCCCCTGTGCAAAGGCCTGAGTCTAAACCAAGAAGAACAGAACATGAACCCTACCTAACCCGGCAGAGCCATAATGCCCAATTGACCTGGAATGTCCCCTGATGAGTTACAACACCACTATTGAGATGGGTTATGTTTTTACTGCCACAAGGCCAGGCAACTAACCAGAGCATGCCCTAAGAAGAATACAACTCCTGTATTCTTGAGCACAAATAAACACCTCTGCGCAATCTTATAAATTCATTCAAGTGACCATAGACTGTATGGGAATCAAGCATCAGATAGAGGCCTTTATTGACACAGTTGCCAATGAAAGCTTCATTGACGCCAACCTGGCAAAGGAACTAGGACCAACAGCTTCAGAGCGCAGCCTACAAGTAACCATGGGAAACAGTTCCCTGGACACTGGCTACAAGTGCAAACAGGAACTTCCCTTGATAATTGGACAGAACGTGTACCCAACTCCCTTGATCCTCTTACTGGGATTGCCCCATCCTCTAGTACTGGGGGACTTATGGTCCGACAGACATGGTCTGATTCTAAATTATTGTGAGCAGACCGCCACCTTAGGACAACCTGAATCTTGTGATACTGTTCCGTTCCGTATGAGTCCCGGCAGAACCCTGACCAACAGACTCTTAACCATAAAGATGGAATCCAGCGTCAGGACACTACCTATTTCCCTTCAAAAGTGGGACCACATATTTAGCAAAGAAGAGGCCACAAAACTACCCAGCCACTCAATATACGACCATGCTATAGACCTACTACCAGGTACTCAACCACACCACAGCCCCATATATAGTTGCAACCACCAAGAACAAGTGTCCTTGAAAGCTTAACTGGAGGATATGACAAAAAAGGATTTCATCCAAGTATTAAAGGCCCCGTGCTTGTCACCGATGCTGTTTGTAGGGAAGAAGGACGGCGGAATGCGTCCCTGCGTGAACTACCAGAAGCTGAATGATATCACTGTGAAGAACCTCTATCACATTCCCAACGCTGATGACCTTTGCAACGTACTAACTGGAGCCCAGGTGTACTTGAAAATTGACCTAAGAGATGCGTTCAACCAAATCTGAATCAAAGAGGGCAACAAATACAAAACAGCGTTCAAGACCAGGTATGGACTCTAAAAATACCTGGTGATGCCATTTGGACTATGCAACACCCCCAGCACTTTCCAGTGCGTGATAAACACAGTATTGGGTGAATACTTCAACCAGTTCTGCATGGCCTACCTTGACAACATCCTCATCTACAGCAAGACCCACAAGGAACACCTGCGCCACCTGGACCTTATACTAGAAAAACTCTTCTAAGCAAACTTACATGCTAAGCTTAAAAAGTGTGAATTCTTCCAGTCTGAAGTTGAGTTCCTGGGATACGTTGTGAAGACTGGCGGGTTTGCCATGGCACAGGACAAAGTAAAAGCAGTAACATCTTGGCTGGTGCCCAAATGCAGGAAAGATGTGAGAAGTTTTTTGGGCCTGGCAAATTATTGCAGGGATTTCATCCAAAAAAAATTTCTGATTACCTTGCTCCTGACCCATCTTTGCTCAGACAAGGTTACCTTTGCTTGGAATGACAAGTGCACATCAGCATTTGAGGCCCTGAAGCTTGCTTTCACCTCTTCCCCGTCCTGGCCATGCCTAACCCATCCAAGTCATTTGTACTGGAAACCGACACTGTTAGAGTGAAATGGTAAGCTGCGTGATTCAGGGGAATACAATGAGGATATAATAAACAAATTGTGAGTTGCTTGACAAGCAGGAGGCCAAATTGGGAGGACAGGTTCAACATCTTGGATCCAATGGTGGTGTAGCAGAAGATTGAGGTTAAAATTGTCAACAAGCAAATGACTTGTAAAGGAAAATTTGAGAAAGATTTGGAAGGCATCAGCATGTAAAGAGTGGGCCAAGTTGCGGCCATGAAGTTGACGGCAACCTTGACAGCCACAAAGGCTAGTCTTTCAAGGACAGGGGCAAACAGCCCCAGATAGGCCATCATTTTGAGAAGACTTCTTTTTATTTTAGTGATAATAAGCTATCTAGAAACAAGTTTCTAGAGGGGGAATGAGAAAGTCTTAAGGGAGTTTAGGATGGGGCAAAAGGAGATTCTGCGGCTTCTGATTGGCTGGCAAGAATATTTTCAGCAGTTGGTGGTCCTGCGTTGGAATCCAATTCAATGACGTCATAATTCAAAAAAATTCAGCAGCCAGCAGGTCAAGCGCTGTCATCCCCAAATAGTGTATAACGCGTAATTTTCTTGTCATAATTATTTGGGGAAAAATATGGCAGGTCCAGATTTTTGAGGGCTATTTGGGCAACCCCAGCTTTGACTCATTTTTTGTCTATGACAGCATTTAAGTTGTCAATTTCTTTTAGGGGTTTGGCTGCAGTTCTTTGCTGATTTTGGGTTTTACAAGGGCGCACTATTCCTTTCATTTGATTTTCTACTGTAACAGACGCGTCCGACTTTGCAGTGGGTGGGGCCTTTTTTCAGAAAGAGGGGATGATATGCTACATCCTGTAGCATATTGCTCTAATAAGATGCTGCCTGCTGAAGGAAACTACCCAATCTACGACAAGGAGATGCTTGCAATAATGAAGACCCTGAAACATTGGCGCCGGTACCTATGTGGTGCCAAATTTCCAGTAAAAGTCTTAACCAACCACAAGAACTTGGTTTAACTCTTTAAACTCATACAGCTAAACCAGAGGCAGGCCAGATGGGCCTTGGAACTGGCTGACTATACCTTGATCATTGACTACAAGCCTGGGAAGGTGAACATGGTACCTGACGCCCTGAGTAGAAGAGCTGATCTGATTCCTTTCTCTACAGAAACTAAGGACCACAACACACATGTACTCCTCAACCTGGCCAGCCTAGGCATCCAACTGATGTACATGAAAATTATGGCCCGCAAACCTGACGTAATTGAGGCGCAGAAACAAGACAAATACTCAGCGGGTCTTGTTGCTGACTTGACCTTAGACCCAGAGAGCCGCCACCACAAGAAAGGATTCTTGCTGAAAGGATCCACCCTGCTATTACACAACCAGATTTATGTACAAGAAGGTGAAACAAGGACCAAAGTACTCATTAACTATCACAACTCAGAGATGACCGGCCACCCTGGCAGACTCAAGACACTCCAAGGAATCAAGAAGAATTACGCTTGGCCCCAACTGGACAAAGATGTGGCCGCCTACATCAAAGGCTGTGGGACATGTGGAAGAACCAAAACCCGTAGATCCAAACCTGAAGGCCTGCTAAGACCGCTAGACATACCTGCAGGGCCCTGCAGTCTGTTTCAATGGACTATATTTTAGAACTGCCTCCCTTCAATGCGTTTAACGCTATCCTGGTCATGGTAGATAGGTTTACTAAGATGTCCTATTTTGTCCCTACCACCACTCACTGCACCGCCGCAGAGACAGCTAGACATTTCCACAACCGCATCCTAACTCAACACGGCACTCTGTTGGAAATCATCACTGATAGAAGACCACAATTCACATCCAAATACTGGACTCAGGTGATGAAGGACTTGGGGGTAAAGCGCTGTGTATCAACCTCCTACCACCCACAGACCGACAGCCAGACTGAACGTGTGAACCAAATACTCAAATAATACCTACAATGCTATGCCAACACCAACCAGGATAACTGGGCCAAGATGCTACCCATGACACAGTATACCTATAACAGTAAAGACCACGCCTCCACAGGAATGTCCCCCTTCGAGGCCAATTATGGATTTGACTCATCTTGGGATCCCAGTATTGGCAGTAAGGAAATAAACCTGTCAGGACAAACCTGGATTGAACAGATACACAACACCCAACAAACCTGTCTTAAGAATCTGACCTGTGCTGTCCAGACTTATAAGGCTTTTGCCAACAAAAAGAAAATTCCTGGAAACCATTTAAGGTAGTTGACAAAGTCTATCTGGACTCTCAAAACGTGCCTCTGACTGTTCCCTGTTAGAAGTTAGCCCACAGAAGAAGTGGCCCCTACAAGATCATCAAACTAGTGGGTGAAGTAGCATTTGAACTAGAATTACCCACCTTGTGGGAAATACACAACGTCTTCCACCGCGCGCTCCTATTCAAGAAAGAGGGGAACTCACTCCCCCACCAGAAACTCAAGACTGAACCCCCTCCTGTCAGGAATCCAGTCATAAGTAGAGGCCTTGGGCGGCTCGGGGTGAGGTACGGCCAAGCCGGCAGGTAGGGCCCACCATAGAATGGGTGCTAACTTGATAATATAAGATACAGATTTCCCGAGTAAGGACCAAGGTCCAGAGTTGGGGACCATGGAATCTACCAATCCTGTCAAAGTAATGTAGAGTACTCCAAACAGTTGAGTAGAGGTGGTCTCAGCTGTGGCAGTGGGTTCCAACAGGCAGTCTGGTTGTGGTGTTAAAGGAGGAGTCATAGGAACAAAGTAGGCAGGTAGGTAATTGTACTTGTCTTTGAACAGTAAGGGCAGGATCTTGACCCTCTTTCCTTTGTGTCCTATGTACTTGGTACTTCTAGTCCTTGCCAAAGGGTCAGCAATGAGGATGGTTTTCAAGCCGTACGCTGAATAGGCCGGGTTGGGGGGTATTCAGTAAAATGCACAGGTCCAAAGGGGGCTCCCAGGGGACGGTATAATGCCTGGGACAATTTGGCAGGTTGGTCTTGGGGGAGGGCGGCGGCCTGGTGGTCTACTTGACTGGAATTAAGATGGAAGATCACTAAGACTAGATAGGGTAAGATTGTTCAAACCAAAGGTTCATAAAACTTTATTATCAAAAATGACAATGTGGTCTTCACCATACTGCCAGGGTTTTTATACAATGGGATTTTGCTTCTTCAATTTTTGCAGGGTTCAGGTTTGCAGACAAGGTACTGGCAGGACGTGAGTCTTGGCTTGGGGTCTCAAGGGCGGCAGATCCAGGTTGTAGTTGTTATGGCAAATTGGAAAGACGACGCTTTGTTTTGCCGCCACTGTTCACTATGTCACCTGAGTAGTCTAATTGCACTACCCCTTCTGGGCGGGAGACTGGCAGTTGCTGGTGGCCATTGGCAAGGTTAAAAATAGGTTTTGTCTTAACCTCCTTAAGGCAAGTTGCAACCTCTGCATAGAATTGGGTCTTTGGTGGCTCAAGGCTGGCATCAATCTGATGACTATTTGGGGAATCCTCTCTGGGGGCTGGTGGGTCTTGGAGTAACTCGTTAACTCGGGTTTGCAATTTAACAAGCGGGCGGTCCCCTGTCCACTTTGTGTGACTCGAGTGATCTTTGGAGGGTCCTCTGTAGTAGGCCAGCGGAACGCGGAGTAATTTACCAATTTGAGTCTGTCTTTTAACAGATTGGCGGGTCCTGGACTGGTCTGGCGGGTTGGATCCACCTCCTGGGAACCAGGGTTTAACTCTTGGGTTTTCAATACAAGTATTGAAATGTCATTCATGACACCTCCCATCCAAGTAGGACGCTCTGAAGAATACAAAGTTGAATATGTTCATGGAGACTGTACCCACTATAAAACTCTCCAGTACTACGTCAAGTGGAAGGGATACCCACCTGAGGAAAGCACCTGGGAGCCATTAAGCAACCTACCCAACGCCCAACTAGCAATCCAACAATACCTTGAGAAAAAGGTCAGGAAGGAAGGGACCCCTGGGAAGGAAGGGAATGATGTCATGAATGACATTTCAATACTTGTATTGAAAACCCAAGAGTTAAACCCTGGTTCCCAGGAGGCAGATCCAACCCGCCAGACCAGTCCAGGACCCACCAATCCATTAAAAGACGGGCTCAAATCAGTAAATCACTCTGTGTTCTGCTGGCCTACTACAAAGGACCCTTCAACAACAACTCAAGCCACACAAAGTGGACAGGGGACTGCCAACTTGCTAAATTGCGTACTTGAGTTAACAAGTTACTTTGAGACCCGCCAGTCTCTCAAGGACAATTCCCCAAATGGTCATCAGATTGATGCTAACCTGGAGCCACCAAAAACACAAACCTATGCAGCGGTTGCAACTTGTCTTAAGGAGGTTAAACCAAACCCTATTCTCAACTCTGCCAATGACCTGCCGGCATGCCGCCCAGAAGGGATAGTACAATTGGACTACTCAGGTGACATAGTGAACAGTGGCGGCAAAACAAAGCTTTGCCTTTCCAATTTACCAGAACAGGCACAACCTGGATCTGCCGCCCTTGAGACCCCAAGCCAAGACTCACGTCCTGCCAGTACCTTGTCTGCAAACCTGAACCCTGCAAAAATCAAAGGAGCAAAATCCCATGGTATAAAAACCCCGGCGGTATGGTGAAGACCACATTGTCATTTTCAATAAAGTTTTATGAACCTTTGGTTTGAAAAATCTTACCCTATCTAGTCTTAGTGATCTTTCATCTTAATTCCAGTCAAGTAGACCACCAGGCTGCCGCCTTCCCCCAAGACCAACCTGCCAAATTGCCCCAGGCATTATACTGTCCCCCAGGAGCCCCCTTTGGACCTGTGCATTTTACTGAATACCCCCAACCCGGCCTATTCAGAGTACAGCTTAGAGACTATCCTTTTTGCCGACCCCTTGGCCAGGACTAGAGAAACCAAATACATAGGACACAAAGGAAAGTGGTACAAAAGGCCGCCAAGATTGTTCAAAGACAAGTACAATTATCTGCCTGCCTATTTTGTTCCTATGACTCCTCCCTTAACCCCACAATCAGACTGCCTGCTGGAACCTACTGCTGCAGCCGAGACCACCTCTACCCAACTGTTTGGAGTACTCTACATTACTTTGACAGGTTTGGTAGATTCCGTGGTCCCCAACTCTAGACCCTGGTCCTTACTTGGGCGTTCTGTATCTTATATTATCAAGTTAGCACCCATTCTATGGTGGGCCTTACCCGCCGGCTTGGCCGCACCTCACCCCAAGCCGCCCAATGCCTCTACCTACAACTGGCTTCCTGACATCATAGATTATTACAGTACTTCAGACTACATCATAACTGATGAAGCAACAGAGTTATCAGGTCACATAGTAAACAACAACCTAAAAGCAAAGAGCATCAAACACTCCACAACCTTGCCCTACAGACTACAAACCAACAGCAAAGTTGAACACCTAAACGGCAGCCTTATCAGAACTCTCAAGAAAATAATAGATGAAAAAGCCAAAAATATGACCACTATATGTGAAACATGCATTATTAGTATTTCAGGTTTGCACCAATCAAGGGATAGGCTATTTTGCAACTGAATCAATGAAGGTTCAGTATTTGAATTAGGGAAGACAACAGTTCAATAAAAAAGACAAGAATGAATAGAATAAGGTAATGTTTATTGTAGAATAATGTGATTAATATACTGAATTAGAAAAGCCACAAGGCCACAAGGGGGTGGCATGATGACATGCTCCATGTAGTGTTCAAAGCCAAAAAATAGCTTGTGCAGGAATCAGCAGGTTGGCTGGTAGCGCTTCTAATTAGGAGAAAAGCACGCAATTTGATATTGTCATCAGGTTAATTCATGTTGTTAGATACATCAAGGGGTAACTTTAAAGCCCAGCTGTAAAGGTATAGCAGAACTTACTTTCTATAATTAAAGAGAAAAATAGATAGAAAGAGATTTGGTTGAACTTCAATGATAGCTTAGCTATCAACTAGTCAAATTTCATTTATTTATAGGTAAAAGGTAGTGAGGGGAGATTGTGTAGGAATAGTGGGTGAAGAGAGTGCATGTGATGCATGTCAAATGAAGTTGTTACTTGTTACTTTCATAGTCTTGTACTTTACTCAAATTTGCTTATAATCTGGTTTCTTGACAAGTGCTCACTACTTAATAATAAATATTTGAATGGCAAGGGCTTTTGAATGTGAGTTTGAACATGTAGATCCAATTCATATTTGCCAATATACAGTTGCATGCATGACATGACATCATTTTCATGTAACCAGTTATTTATGCTAGAAGTTCATTTCATCTTGGTTTTGCTTGTGATTGGGGCTCTCAACAAGTTGTTATTGCTTAAAAAAGTTGTTAGGCTTGTCAAGACCTTTCAAATTCAAGTACAAGCATCAATTTTCATTCCATACTCAATGAGTTACGCTTGCATGAATAGGAACATAGATTCATTAATCTATTCATGCAAAATGAATGAATACCCATCTTTGAGTAAATCACGATTTTACTGTTACCTGGCCCAGATATTGGATACTTCAAAATTTCTATTGGCTAGATAATTTATGTCGGGATAATCCTGACAGCAACTCATTGAGTGCCCCCTGTGTATTGTAAGATACATTTGCAGGCAAGTCTTGAAACTTGGTTGCAACAGCTACTCACTGTTTGAACTAACATATGGGTACAAGCCAGAAATAGTCACCTGCAACAACCAACCATACATGAAAATTTTCATGGAAAAATCTCCCACAGTAGAACAAGCATCAACTCTACAACACATATGCCTCAAAGCTAAAATAGCAGAAACAAAAAGGCTCAAAGCACAAAAAATAACCTCTATAGAGGAACCACTACCCATCAACTCACCCGTCTGAGTCTTGGCTGGGAACAGAAAAAAGCTAGACACAGTACACAGGGGACCAGGAAGAGTCATCAAATACCAATCAGACAGGAACACTTACCTGGTTAAGTTCTAGGGCGCCAAAGTGTGACAAAAATCTTGGGATAGTATGAAGCTGTTTCTAAGTGATGGGAAATTACCGCTCAAATCCACATAGAATTAATGATTAACCACCTATGTGGCTTCAAATATCTTTTTGTAAAATTTCCAATTGTAATACCAGGATTAAACAGAACAATTAATCCTAACCAAAATAGCCCAAGATAAATGGCCTGAGACAACATCAAAAAATCTTCAGAATAAAATTCTGGACATTGGGAGGCAACACAATTTTCAGTTTTCAGAATGTGGGGGAGCTTCAAAATTGGTTGGCACAAAATTAACATTGGGCGGCACCAACAATAAAAGTTCCAACTGCAGGACCCCATCTTTCAGAAATGATTCTGTTGAGAATCAGATTGTACAGAATACATCGTAACAACCCAACCACAGGATACATTTTTAAAAAGTAAATTAGAACTTGGGATAAATGATTTTTATTGAGTAAAATTTTGGGAGGACTCAACTCTTAGAGTTGAAACAGTGAAAATTATTAAATATATATCAAAAATTGACTAAGCAATACTGCCTGAATCCTGGCTTCCTATTCCTTTCACATTGTCAAGTAAGTATCTGGTCCGGGTTGCAAAAAAACCTTGTGTGACCAATTTATGACAACCATGCTGATTAACAAGCTTGTATCAGGTGACCCTCAAATTACGGCAATTTATCAACATCAATTTGCAAGAAGGAATTGGTTTCAGCTGATAGACTGGAGAAGCTGTAACCCATTTTTGATTGACTGTTTGATTTAAATCCATTAATTTGGTCAATTTTGATAAAGGTTTTACGGCTTTTTGAGCCTCCCTACTTGGGTGGATAATTTCTGGCATGATGAAGCCTACTGTGATATTACCCTCTGCTTCAGCCCTGGGCACAATACCACCATCTGAGAGATGGGATAAGGAGAAGTTTTTGTGGGCAGGCGGGAGTTTCATTGCGGCTAAGGTGAGCTTGGGGTGGCCAATAGCAGTGGGATTGCACTTGTAGAATTCTTGAATCAGAACTGGGGAATTTGAACAATCATAGTGGAGAACTCATGAGTTTTTGGAATCAGGACAACCCTTCCAAGACAACAAATATTCCAAACAGCATCAATTTTTATGGGAAGCCAAAATAAAATTTAGCTCATACTCAGGTTTTTCTTCCACAAGAATGGGTTGGAAAAAGGAAGTCTCTTTACCCTTAAAGAAAGTAAGAAGACATTCATGAAAGGTGTGGAAAATCTTGAAAGCCGGGGGTAAATCCAATTGATAGGTGGAGGGACCAATTTGACGTTCAACTTTGAAAGGGCCAACTTGCTTAGGCCCTAACTTGCAACAGGAAACTTTCAGTTTCATATTGCAAGCATCAACCATAACTAGATCACCTGGCCTGTAGGTTGGAATTTTCTGGCGCTTGCAATCTGTGTATTCCTTGTAAGTTGTCACAGCAGCGGCAAGAGTAACCTGGAGTTTCTAATGAACCTGCTTTAATGCTGCAGCCTGATCAGTTGCAGCTTCCATGTTGCTAACCAAACAAGGACCCATATTGAATGAGGGATTGTAGCCCACATTGGCATAGAATGGCAAGACTTAAGTTGACATGTGCAGGACGTTATTATATGTGAACTCTGCCATGGGTAAGTTATCACACCAGTCATCTTGCCGCACATTAGTGTAGCAATATAGGTAGACCTTCAAACTTTGGTTTACCCTCTTTGTTTGTCCGTCAGATTGGGGGTGGAAGGCAGTGGAACAGCATAATTTGATACCAAAAATACCAGTAAAGGCTTCCCAGAACTGAAAAATAAATTGGGGTTCACAGTCACTCACAATCTCCATTGAGATGCCATGTAAGGAGAAGATTCTATTCACAAACAATGAGCCATTTCCACCAAAGTAATTGTGGTTAAGCAAGGTACAAATTGTGCCATCTTTGTGAAACAATCTACCACCATCATGATTGCATTAAACCCATTGGAATTGAGAAGTTCACCAATAAAATCCACCAACACAGACGTCCAGGATCTTGCAGCAGGCTACAGTAGAACCAGTAAACCAGTAGTCTTTTTATGGCTTGCCTTAGATCAAACACATACCAGACAATCACAAACAAAAGAGGCTACCTGCACCGTCAAACCTTTCCAGGAAACTGGCGGCGGATTAGTTTCACTGTTTTTTTCCTGGGTGGCCTGCCATTGGACAGGTATGATGGGCCTTCATGATTTTGTCCCAAATAGTTTTTTCTGGAACCCACAAGCAACCTTGATGATATAGAACTGGACCTATCTTATGATAGCCCTGTGGCTGGCTAACTGGGTTTGCACATGCTAGCTTTGATAGCCTATCATAGCCTTTGGACAGAGGCTGCAGAAACTTAACCTTGGAATATAAGTCTAGGTCTGCGCCCTCAGTTAAGGACATGATGGCTAGCATATCAGGTGGAGTTAATACAAACAGAACCATTGCCTTGTCTGAAATTATAGTATGTGTGTTAAACTTGACATCCATACTAGCATCTGGGTGTCAGGAATATTCCTGACAACACCTTGTGTTAAGATAAACTTTTGTGCGCAATTGAGCTTGAAGAGCAAAATAAAAAATTGCAGCAGTTCCCCCTGATTGAGGAAACTGCCGCAAAACACCGGGCCAAAGAATCAAAAATTAAAAAATGTAATTTTGGGGGAAACAGGTTTTATACCCCGGCCGCGGACCGCGCGGCCAGATGCCAGCTGCCCAGCCAGCCAGCGGGGGACAGTGCACCCCCCCACAATGAGACCGTCCACCACCACCAAATGGGGAAATTGCCTAATTGGGAACCCAAAAAGACAATTTTCTCAAACCCCAAAAGAGGGAGAACTGCTGCCCAAATTTGGTATCTACTAAATTTGGAAAAACTGACAAGCTGCCCTACACAATCATTCCTGTATTAACTGCAGAAATTAAATTTGGATGCATGAAAGCATCCAATGACACACCAAACCAATGCAAACTCAGAAGTAATAATTCATTGCTAGCACATCACTTCCAATTCCCCTCCCAAAAAGAAATTCCAGACAACACCAAGTGTTTGGGGTCCCCTGTCCAATGTTTTGCACTATTCATGCCCCACAAGGATGATAGTATATAATAAAGCCAAACCACTTGATGATAGTTTGTGCTATCATTGAGTGAAATTACCCCTCAATAGTATCACATAAATCAATTAAAAAACTTTACCTACAAGAAGTTAAACAAGACACTAAGCTTTGTCTGCCCTTCCCCAGGATCAGAAGATGAATCATCTAATCTTCTCAGCTGTCCTCACAGCATGCCTAGGGATTGGGGGCCACCAATATAACCACCAGCATGGGTCATTCAACAAACCACCTGGCAAGTATTACTACAAGGAGCCAACGCAGCTCAACTCCTCCAAGCAGTACTCCTGGTCCACACTGGTATTGACCCACTCCACTCAGTCCGTAGCCATATACACCAGTATATAGTACATACTCATGTATTTTGCTGGTAATTTCAGACGCTATAACGTGCATGCCAAAGTCTTTTGATTGATGATAATAGTGTATTCAATTGTGACAGTGCTCACAGGCTTCCAAGTTGCTAACTTGGTCCCTTATTTTGGCTGAATACTCCCCCAATTGTTGGGTCTTTACATTATGATAGCACCCCCACTGGGTCTCACACCAACGGCCTCAGGCTAAACCATGTTTGGATATCCCACCTTGATATGCCTCACATTCCTGACATCCCTCCTTGTAAGGTCTTGCCCATAATAGTGCAAGGTTATAGACTAGATTGTGCAAGGCATTAGGATTCAAACTTAAAAGATATAAAAACGTAGAAACTGTCTGTAAGATAATCTTACAGAAACCTGCTAAAACCCTATATTGTGTCACAAATGAAGTAATAGAGTGTAAGAAACCTAAGCAAAGAAGATAAAATAAAGTGTTCAATAGTGAACAATTTGTAACTAAGGGAATGTCAATATTAGGATGTTCTCCATCAGCAAGTTGATACATATAACTATTGAAAGATTCCTTAATGGAAAACAATGGATACAACAAGCCTAAGGCTTGTTGTTCTACAAGTTCCATTTGATTTAAGGAAAGAAAAAGCTACACTTAAAAATGTATGAATTTCTAGAAGTTAAGATCTCAAGTTTAAAAATTGTAAAAGATTGAAGGGAAGACATCACTTAGAATTTTGGCTTAGAGCCTACTATTCAAAAGTACTTTATTTATAGAAGAAAAAGGCCTTTACAGTTGGGTTTGATTATCAGGGAGAGTAGCCAAGAAGAGGAGCAACTGGAGAAATTTGGAGGTAACCTGGGAAAGAAAAGAGACAACAAAACCCAGCAGAAGTTGCAGATCAGCATGTGAAAACTGAAGAGCAGCAACAATGTAAGCAGGAGTTTGAAAGGTAAGTGATAGTGAAAATATTCTAACTTTAAAGTAGAAATATATATATAAGTAATAGTGGATAACAGAGCAAACAACAACAACAATTCAAACGCAAATAGCATCAAAAACAAGGTAATAAACTTAAAATACTTAAATATTAACTTTTGATTCAAAATTTCAAATATTAAAATACTGAAAGATCAAAACCAAACAAAAATACTAAATATAATAAACTTTAAAGAGCCTGCCCTTTGGGGCAGGGCATGACATTACCCCCTCCAGATCCAAGCTCAGGATGTGCTTGGATATAAGACTTGATGACATCAGGACAGTTTTCAAGATTAGACAATGGCTCTCAAGAACTCTCCTCAATGGAATATCCCTTCCAAAGAACCAAGTATTGGAGTTTATCATAGTGGTAACAATGGTTGATAATGGAGTCAACCTCATATTCAGGGGTCCCTTGTATCATGTGAGGAGGAGGTGCTTTGTTGTTCTGATGAGAAGAAGGGGGAAAAGTCTGGAGTTTGAGGAGGGACACGTGGAAGACGCCATGAATGTGATACCCTGGAGGAAGTTGGATACAGTATGCAATCTTCCTAACTCTTTCTGTTACAAGAAAAGGCCCTATGAACCAAGGGCCAAGTTTACAGGAAGGCCATCTGATAGGAAGATTCTTTGTATTTAGATATACAAGGTTATTGACCTGGATGCCCTTTCCTTCCTGACAATGACAGTCAGCCTGGACCTTGTAAACCTCAATAGCCTTAGAAAGATTCTCTTTTAAGGGATTCTGGAGGAGTTTTAGCTGGACAAAAAACTTCTTGGCTAACAGGAAACAGACAGAGGAGGTGACAGAAGGGACAAAGGCAGGAGTATAGCCTAAATTTGCCATAAACAGAGTCATATTGGTAGAGGAATGGGGAGTAGCATTGTAGGAATACTGGGCCAAAAGTAGGTGAGAAGCCTAATTGTTTTGTTGTTTGTTGGAAAAACAGCAAAGGAAACATTCTAGTGTCTGATTTGTACGTTTGGTTTTCCCATCAGACTGGGGATAATAAGAGGTGCTAAGACAAAGGTGGACACTTAGCTGAGTCATAAACTCCTTCCAGGACAGGAAAAGGAATTGTGGTCCACAGTCAAAGACAATATCTCTCGGAGTACCATGGTGAATGAAGATGTTCTTAACAAAGAGGGAAGCAGTCTGCTTTGCAGTAATGTTAGAATTACAGGGAGCAAAAATAGCCTGTTTTGAGAATCTGTCTACAATGACCAGTAAGGTGTCAAAACCTTTGAATTGAGGAAGCTGGACAATATAATCCAAGGAGACAGACTGCCAAGGACCTTCAGGGACTGGGAGGGAGCATAGAAGACCCATGGGTTTCTGGGTGGAGTGTTTGCTTCTCTGGCAAACTAGGCAACTACTGACGTATGACTTGACAAAGGTGGATATCTTTGGCCACCAGAAGTGATTGCAGAGTTTAGAAAGTGGTTTCTTATATCCAGAGTGGCCTGCAGCAAGGGAGTCATGGAACGTGATGGTTAGAAGCTGTTGAAGGTCCAGAGAAGGAACTACCAAAAGTTTGCTGAAGTATAACACACCATCTAGCAGGGAGAAGGAAGGATGTGTGACTGTCTTATTGTTTGTAAGAGCGTCAATGATCTGAGACAAGGATTTATTGGAAAGCTGGGATTCATGGATTTGCTTCAGTATATAAGGGGTTGTAGTACTGATAACATTAAGTCTCAGAAATCTCTCAGGTGGGAGAACTATCTTGGTGTTAAGAAGTTTGTAGTCTTTGTCAACATTGGATAAAGAAGGATGACAACTAAGCGCGTCAGGTAGGGTATTGGGTACACCTTTCTTGTACATTGTCATGAATGTCATTTCAATACTTGAATTGAAAACCCAAGAGTTGAGCCCAAGCTCCTAGAAGGCGGATTAAACCCTCCAGGACAGTCCTGGACCTGCCAATCTGTTAAGTCACAGGCTAGAATTGTTAAATTACTCCGCGACCTGCTGGCCTACTATGGATGATTTCCTGAATAGTTGCCAGTCTAACGCCAAACTAGTGCCAATGAAGACCCATACCTACAAAGAAAATTTAACCTGGCTAACAGAGGTTGGGAAAGGACCTACTGCCAACCTGTCAAGAGCCAATACTGGAGCTTTGGAATCAACACTGGAAGCCCTGAAATCAAACCCTGATCCTCCAAAGACTACTCAAGTCACGCAAAGTGAACAGACACCCACCCACTTGCTAAATTGCATACCTGAGTTGACAAGTTACTCCGAGACCCGCCAGTCTCCCAAGGACAATTCCCCAAATGGTCACCAGATTGATGCCAACCTTGAGCCTCCAAAGATCTGAACCTATGCAGAGGTTGCAGCTTGCCTTAAGGAGGTTAAAATAAAACCTACTTTTAACTCTGCCAATGACCACCAGCAACTGCCAGCATTCCATCCAGAGAGGGTAGTGCAATTGAACTACTCAGGTGATGTGGTGAACAGTAGCAGTGGAACAAAGTATTGCCACTTCTATTCACCAGAGCAGGCGCTACCTGGATCTGCTACCCTCAAGACTCTAAGCCAAGATTCATGCCCCACCAGTATCTTGTCTGCAAACCTGAACCCTGCAAAAATTGAAGAAGCAAAGTTCCATGGTATAAAAACTCCAGCAATATGGTGAAGACCCCATTGTCATTTTTTTATAATAAAGTTTTATGAACTTTTGGTTCAAACAAATCTTACCCTATCTATTCTTAGTAATCTTCTATCTTAATTCCGGTCAAGTAGGCTACCAGGCCATCACCCCCTCCCAAGACTAATCTGCCAAATTGCCCCAGGCATTATACTGTCCCCCAGGAGCCCCCTTTGGACCTGTGCATTTTACTAAATACCCCCAACCCAGCCTATTCAGAGTATGACTTGGAAACCATCCTCTTTGCTGACCCTTTGGCCAGGACTAGAAAAACCAAATACATAGGACACAAAGGAAAGAGGGTCAAGATACTGCCCTTATTGTTCAAAGACAAGTACAACTATCTACCCGTGTACTTTGTTCTCATGACTCCACCATTAACCCCAAGACCAGACTGCCCACTGGAACCTACTGCTGCAGACAAGACCATCTCTACCCAACTGTTTGGAGTACTCTGCATTACTTTGAAAGGATTGGTGGATTCCATGGTCCCCAACTCTGGACCCTGGTCCTTACTCAGGCAATCCATATCTTATATTATCAAGTTAGCACCCATTCTATGGTGGGCCCTACCCGCCAGCTTGGCTGCACCTCATACTGAGACGCCTAATGCCTCTACCTATGACTGGCTTCCTGACATACACAAGCTTGAAGCAGAAATTTGACAGCTCCAGTACCCATCTAACGTGTCTTTGGGAAATGTGGTGTGACTTGGTGAAGTAAAGCAGGTTCTTATGGTCCGTGTAAATGAGGAAGGGATCATCAAGTCCCTTGAGGTAGCAATGCAAATACTTGAGTGTTTTGATGATGGCAAGAAGTTTCTTGTCATGTACAGGGTAGTTTTGTTTAGCTGGAAGGTGTTTTTGAGAGAAGTATGCAACATGGTGTTGCATCCCATACCCCCAAGCTGAAGGAAAACACCACCAACGGCATAGTTGCTGGCATCAGTCTCAACCAAGAATGGCTTGGAAGGATTGGGCATCAGGAGGACAGTAGTGGAGACAAAGAAGGCCTTGATAGCCTCAAATGTGAGATGGGCCTCAGGTCTCCAGACAAAAGGAACGGAAGGAGAAGTAAGGATAGTGAGAGACAAAACTAAAGAAGAAAAATTTTCCATAAACTTATGGCAATAGTTTGTCAATCCAAGAAACCCACAAAGTTGGGAGCAGGTTTTGGGAACAGGCCAGCTTTAGATAGCATCCACCTTGCTAGGAGAGACAGCAAAACTGTTCTGGGTGACAATTTAGCCAAGGAAATTAACCTCAGTGCAAAAGAATGAGCACTTGGAAGATTTTGCAAACAGGTTGTAGTCTCAAAGTCTCTGGAGTACCTGGCAGACATGGGTGACATGGTTGTCAATGGAAGAGGAGTATATAAGTATATTGTCAAGGTAGACAACAAAAAACTTGTTAAGGAAGGGCAGAAGTGCCTCATTCATTAAGGCCTGAAAGGTTGACGGAGCGTTACATAACCCAAAGGGCATTACATTGTACTCTTATAACCCAAATGGGGTACGGAACACAGTCTTTCATTTGTGACCAGGGGAGACTCTGATCTGGTTGAAAGCGCTTCAGAGATCAATCTTGGTGTATACAGAACTACCAGCAAGGCAATAAGTCAAAGTCTCAGCAGAAGAAATAGGGCACCTATCCTTGATTGTGATCTCATTGAGAGCTCTATAGTCTACACAAGGGCGCTTAGAGCCATCTGATTTACCAACAAAGAAGATGGGAGAGGAGAATGAGGACGTGGATCAAGAGATGAAAACCTTGAAGAGTTCTTCATTGATATATTTCTTTTGTAAAGTGTTGTCTGCATCAGATAGAGGAATAAGCCTTCCCCAGGGAGGAGTAGTGCCTGGTTTAAGGTTTATCTAAATATTGTAGGGCCTATGAGGAGGTAGCATATTACATTTTTTTTTCTAAAGCAATCCTTGAAGTCAGAGTAACAATAAGGTAATTCATCCTTGTCCTTAGAGGAAAGAGTATTTGAGATTATACTAGAGATGGTAGTCAGGTTCAGCTTGGAGGGAATTAGACAAAGAGTACCAGATACAAGGAAAAGAAATTTGACAATGCCATTGCATGTAAATGAAATTTTTCTGTTTGGGTGACCAAAGTTAAGCAAGGACTCTCTCAACCATGGAAATCCAAGAATAACGGGAAGGATAAGTTAGGAGAGGAGTTACACATGACGCGGAATGGAGAGCCCTCCAAGTCAATGATGACAGGTTGGAGGATAGGTGTGGCGCTAATGATAGTGCTGTTTTCTACCTTAACGTCAAGGGAACCAGAAGCAGAGAGTCCAATTAGTTTAGCAAGTTTCTCCTCAATGAAGTTGGCATTGGCGCCAGTATCAAGAAGAGCAAGGACCTTGATCTTTCCCAAAGGTCCATGAATAGTTACCAATAAGGTAGATGACTTGGAAGTGTCAATAAAGAAAAGCAAAGTGAGAGTGGAGCTCTTGTTGAAATAGGAGGAATGCTTGGAGAGAGGGCAGGCTGGTAGGATATGGTCCTTTGATTCACAGTAGGAGCAAAGGTTATTGTTCCTTCTTCTAAGGACTTCCTCAGAAGTAAGGCGGAAACCTCTCCCAGACTTTGGCTCAGTGCCAGGTGGAGGGTTTGAAGGAAGTGGTACCTTGTCTGATACAAACAACTGAGCTGCAGGGGATAAGTTAGAAGGAGGAGGTGTTTTTGAGGAAAGATATTTTTGGATCAACTTAATCACCTCTTTGATAAGAGGTTCTAGTTTGTTGGAAAGGTTATGGTGGACCAAAAATTCCTGGAGCAATTTGTTGAGGCCTAACTTGTAGAAGCTACAAGCCTTGGTGTCAGAGGCTTGTAGTCTTGACTGAAGAGAGCAAAACTTCTGGTTATATTTGCCAAGTGGGAGCAAACCTTGGGTGAGACCTGCAAAACAAGAAGCAGAGGGATTAGATGACTCTTCATCTTCTCCAGAGAAGGATAGTAGTGAACTGACAAAGAGGCTGTAGTTCTAGAGGATACCTGGATTGTGTATGGAGTGAGAGCTAAACCAATCTCTGTAGTGACCAGTGAGCTTATCTGCAAGATAGAGGACCTTCTGGGAGTTGGTGGAGAATTTGGATCTGTAAGCAGTAAAGTGGGCCTGTGCATAAGCTAAAGTGTTAAAAATTCTAGGGGGTGGCAAACTATGAGCTAAGGTATTAAGAACTACTGTTTGGTTGGTGTAGGAAGAAGGATTATGCCCCTCCTTCTTAAAAAAACTTTATCATATAACCCACCAAGTAAAAAAAACTACTAGAGATAACAATGAAAACAATAATAGAGAGAAACAAGGCTAGAAAGATAATAGAAACAATAGAGAATGTATTGCCTGGGTCAATCCCATGAGAAGCCAAAATAATATAAGGTCTTGCCCATAATAATGCAAGGTTATAGACTAGAGTGTGCAAGGCATTAGGATTCGAATTTAAAAGATATAAGAACATAGGAACGTTCTGTAAGATAATCTTACAGAAACCTGCTAAAAACCTATATTGTGTCACAAATGGAGTAATAGAGTGTAAGAACCCTAAGCAAAGAAGATAAAATAAAGTTTTCAATAGTGAACAAATTGTAACTAAGGGAATGTCAATATTAGGATGTTCTCCATCAGCAAGTTGATACATATAACTATTGAAAGATTCCTTAATGGAAAACAATGGATACAACAAGCCTAAGGCTTGTTGTTTTACAAGTTCCATTTGATTTAAGGAAAGAAAAGGCTAAACTTAAAAATGAATTTAATAAAAATGTATAAATTTCTATAAATTAAGATCTCAAGTTTAAAAATGTAAAAGATTGAAGAAAAGAAATCACTTAGAATTTTAGCTTAAAGCCTACTCTTCAAAAGCTCTTTATTTTTAGAAGAAAAAGGCCTTTCCAGTTGGGTTTGATCATCAGGGAGAGCAGCCAAGAAGAGGAGCAACTGGAGAAATTTGGAGGTAACCTGGGAAAGAAAAGAGACAACAAACCCCAGCAGAAGTTGCAGATCAGCACGTGAAAACTGGGGAGAGCGGCAACAATGTAAGCAGGAGTTTGAAAGGTAAGTGATAGTGAAAATATTCTAACTTTAAATTAGAAATATATATATAAGTAATAGTGGACAACAGAGCAAACAGCAATAACAACAATTTGAATGCAAATAGCATCAAAACAAGGTAATAAACTTAAAATACTTAAATATTAACTTCTGATTCAAAATTTCAAATATTAAAATACTAAAAGATCAAAACCAAGCAAAAATACTAAATATAATAAACTTTAAAGAGCCTGCCCTTTGGGGCAGGGCATGACATGGTGGGAGGCCTGCTGGCAGGGGTGCTAGCGGGCGTGGCAGGCGCCTGCCTGAATGATAAATTGATCTGGTGTTGATCAAGTTCCGTTTTTTCTTCTGTTTTATTTTTATTTTCCCCAATTAAAGGGGGGAATCCCAATTAAATTGTGCATTTTTGACAGGAAAATCCTCTATTTTCCCCCAGTGTTGCACTCCAGTAAAGATCTGTTTTATGTCATGAATATTCCTACACTGCTGGCCTGTGGCCCTGGGTGGGAAAGTACATGTCCTACCTTATAAAGTTAGCTGTCAGGATACCAGGAGTACCGTAATGCTCCAGCAGGTGATGGAGTAGTTGAAGCAGGTACTGGCATGGCCCACCAGATGATGGGACCCAACTTTACCAGGTAGAAAAGAGCCTTAACAGCCACAGCCCAGGGTCCAGTCACTGGCAAGGAAGAATCAATCCTGTGAGTGCCAGGTAAAGCACTCCCAGGAATTGACTACTCTGGCCAGCAGCGTTGGATGTGGGTGGAGTTGATATGGTCAGTTTGGGCGTTGGGGGTGGTTCCATTGGGACCAAGTAGGCAGCAGGATTGTTGTATTTCCTGTTGAAGATCAATGTGTATATAGTGATTTCTCTGCTGTCACGGACAATTTGGTAGGGTTCCTTGGGTGCGTTTGGGCAGGTGTACCACTGCAAGTCTTCCAAGGTCCAGGGTTTGTGGTCAGGATTTGGGGGGTACTCAGTGAAGTGCACAGGACCAAATGGAGCGTTGGTCAGGTGTTAGTAGTCATTGACTTTGGGTTTTTCAACTGAAGTCTGGCTATCTATTACTGAGGATGGGTGCTGGTGCTTTGGAAAATGCAAATGGAAGAGTATCAAAAATAGGTATGGAAACAAATTGGTGAACCAAAGGTTCATAACAACTTTATTGGTAAGGATGACAATACAGAACTTTTTCAGGTGCTTCAGGTTTATATACTTACTCACATGTAAGTGCCTCTGGGAATTCTTCTGGTGCTGTCTGTGTGGCCAGGCTTGGCATCTCAGGTTCTTCTGTTTGGTTGGCTGCTTCATGGTAATTTTTGGGGTTTTCAGGAACAGTTGTTTGGCTTTTTGGTAGCCTATTTTGGCTTGGCTGGTCATTGGTTCTGGAAGGTTTGGCTTCTGGAGTTATGAAGTTTTTTCAAATTTAATCACCATTCTCAGACTTACTTGACAGGCATTTTTGATGGGAAGGAATTTGATTAAAAAAGGGGTTCCCAATTGGGAACCCCAAATCACTAAATGGAGAGTGGGCTTGAACTGGGTTTACTGGGCAGCTAAAATTATCCTGTCCAGGCCCAGACAACTCCACCAAGGCTTGGGTGTAGCTTTTGGGGCCCAGAATGAAACCTGCAGCTGACACCAGGGCAGAGATGATTCTTGCACCTAGATTTTTGCTTTTCAAAGCAAATCCAGGTGCACGTGAATCTCCCATGCCTGCTTGCCCCGCCTGGCGGCTAGGCGCGGGTTGATTCCCGCACAGGGCTTTGAAATTGTTACTTTTGTAACATTATCCCTAATCTTGTGGTGGGCCCTGCCCGCTAATCTTTCAGCCTGTGTGTTCTCAGAAAAGAACAGGCCGGCAGCCCAAGGTTGGATCCCTGACATCCTGGCCGCTCTTTCATATATTAGTTGACCAGAGGTGTCTTTTGGGTGAGTTAGGTGGGGAATCTTCAAACTAATTCTGCAAGTAATGATGTGAGGACTTTTCTTAGATTTTTTTTGTAAATATTTGAATAAATATACAGGCGTAATTTGGCAGAGATCCTCAAGCATTTGGTGAGAATTGGAGTAGAGGTCCAAGAAGAAGACGTAACTTTACAATCATGATGTAAATGTACAGTATGTGACTTCCTATTATAAAATATAATTATCTATCTTCATATCAAATGAAGTATCATTCTATTCTCAACTTACCCATTTATATCATTTATTATACTTCCCAGAAGTATATACTTGACAATAGTACATAGGTTGTTATATAGACAAAACATTCATAAACATCTTCCTTAGCCATGACAAGAAACAATAACTCTAATAAACATAATTCCTTCAAGACCAAAAATCTTGCAGCAGTAGACAAATTTTTTATCTACAACTCAGATGAAATGACCACAATTCTGATGGCAATTAATTTATATTGAACTTGTCAATTCTGCAGAAGTTAGAATGCATTGATTTTCTACAGTACTGTGGATAATTAATATGAGTTTAACTGGTTTCCTGACCAATCTTGTTTACTTTTGTCATGGCTGGAGGCTGTCATGTACCAAGGCATCAAAGGGGAGCTTAATCTATCCAGATAACGGGTAAAAAGAGCCCAATAGAGGAATGGAGCTGAACAGGTTAGGTAAAGCAATCCAGCAGCTAAGGGGCGGTAGGCACCAAGGTTGGGAATGTTGACTTTGGCCAGACTGAGGATGGTCAAGATGACCATTCCAGCTCTACTGTGGTTGTAGGGGCTGAGGGATAGGTGGAGCAGGGGATTCATAGGGAATGTCAGCCATTCTGGGATTGGGACCTGGCTGGTAGTCCATGAGTGTAGGTCTAGGGTGGTACTCTAGTCTTCTGGTTTGACTTCTGCTCAAGTGGTGTATAAATTGAAATCCTAATAAAGCAAACAAAACTAAAAGATCCATTCACTTTATTTGATATTGTCTGCACTTGATTCAAGTGGGGGGAGTGGTTTTTATACCACTCATCAGGTCTACCTTGGAAAATATTACTTTCTACTTTTGGTGAGCCCTTGATGTCCCAAATCTTGGGTATTGGCTTCTGGGAATTAATGGGGAGCAGCTTGGGAAGTGAGGATTGGGATCTGAGTGGTGGGGCCTGAGCAGGGGAGTTCTCTTGGCAGCTGGCAGATAGTTGACTTTCTCCATCTTTCTGAGATTTTGCTTGGTTGGAGCATGGGGTTGGGGAAGTATCAATAAATTCTAAAGCATTGGGTCCATTAATTGGTGATTGGTGTTTATAATTAGCTTGGTCACAATTTGTAGGTATATCTGAACCTTGCAGTTTAATTGAGGTGCTGTGAGAAGCCAATTTATTGGCTGCATTATATGCACCCTCAATTGCTGCAAGGTTATTAACTAACACCTCTTTGCAGTTGGTGGCAGGGGAAACAGCAGCAGGAACCAGCATTTTTTTAGATCTACTGGTTGCAATCTGCAGCAGATCTGATTTAGAGCGGCATTGGGGGCTCCCAGCCCAATTGTGGTATTGGGGCTGGGTTCCCCAATGCCAATGGGAGCTGCAAGCTGGCCCCAGGACAGGACCCGGCATCAGGTTGCTTCAAACTGCTCAAATAGGCCAGGGAAGTTCAAAGCGGCCCTTGCCTGCCCTGGTGGGTGGTTGGGGGCTCAAATCCCCCAGCGGGCTTTCTCAGCTGTCCTTGCTTTTGCTTGGTGGCCAAGTGCAGAGGTTCAAACCTGTCAGGATACCAAGAGTACTGTGAGGCTCCAGTAGGTGAGGGAGGAGTCAAAACAGGTACTGGCATGGCCCACCAGATGATGGTCCTAACTTTACCAGGTAGGAAAGGGCCTTCCTAGCCACAGCCCAGGGTCCAGTCACTGGCAAGGCAGAATCAATCAATCAATCCTGTGAGTGCCAGGTAAAGCACTCCCAGGAATTGACTACTCTGACCAGCGGCGTTGGATGTGGGTGGGGTAGAGATGGTTGGTTTGGGTGTCAGGGGTGGCTCCATGGGGACCAGGTAGGCAGCAGGATTGTTGTACTTCCCGTTGAAGATCAAAGGGTAGATGGTGATTGAATTGCCGTCACAGACAATTTGATAGGGTTCCTTGGGTGCGTTTGGGCAGGTGTACCACTGCAAGTCTTCCAAGGTCCAGGGTTTGTGGTCAGGATTTGGGGGGTACTCAGTGAAATGCACAGGGTCAAATGGAGCATTGGGCGGATGATAGTAGTCAAAGGCTTTGGGTTTGTCAACTGAAGTCTGGCTATCTATCCCAGTGGATGGGTACTGACGCTTGGGTGTATTCAGATGGAAGAGTATCAAAAATATGTAGGGAAAGAGATTGGTGAACCAAAGGTTCATAACAACTTTATTGGTAAGGATAATGATACAGAACTTTTTCAGGTGCTTCTGGTTTATATACTTACTCACATACAAGTGCCTCTGGGCATTCTTCTGGTACTATCTGTGTGGCAAGGCTTGACATATCAGGTTCTGCTGTTTGGTTGGCTGACATGCCCTGCCCCAAAGGGCAGGCTCTTTAAATTTATCATATTTTATGTTTACGTTTGATTTTAATCTTTCAGTATTTTTAATATTAGAACTTTGAATTTGAAGTTAATATTTAAGTATTTTAAAGTTTATTACCTTGTTTTTATTGCTATTTGCATTTGAATCATTGTTGTTGTTGTTTGCTCTGTCATCTACTATTCATATTATATATTTCTACTTTAAAGTTGGAATATTTTCACTTATTTCTTACCTTTCAAACTCCTGCTTACGTCTTGGCCGCTCTACCCAGCTTATGTGCTGATCTGCAGGCTTTACTGGGTTTCTGTTGTCCCTTTTCCTCCAGGTTCTACCCAACTTTCTCCAGTTGCTCCTATTCTTGGCTGCTTTCCCCAAGACTATCACTCACACAACTGGCAAAGATTTTTCTATAAATAAAGAGCTTGTGAAGAGTAGGCTCTAAGCCAAAATTCTAAGTGATTTCTTCTCTTCAAATCTTTTATTCAATTTAAACTTGTGATTTTAATTTTTAGAAATTTATAGATTTTTATTGAATTCATTTTAAAGTTTAGCCTTTTCTTTCCTTAAAACAAATGAAACTTGTAAAACAACAAGCCTTAGGCTTGTTGTATCCATTATTTTCCCTTAAGGAATCTTTTAATAGCTATGTTGCAACCGAGCTTCCAGACTTGCCTGCTGACTGTCAGGAATTTTCCTGACAACACTGTGATTCAGGATGATATTTTGTGTACAATTAATTATAAAAAACAAAATAAAGATGGCAGCAGTTCCCCCTTATTGGGGAAACTGCCACAGAAAGCTGGGGTCAGAAAACAAGAATTAAAAATAAAAATTTAATTCAGACAGGTTTTATACCCTGTCCGCGGGCCGCGCGGCCAGCCGCCAGCCATCTGCAGGCCGCACGCCAAGCCTGGCAGCTTGCCTGGGCTTGCCAGCCCCCGCCTCTCACCCACCACTGCCAGCCAGTCCCCCACCCAGGCCGCCAAATGGGGAAATTGCCAAAAGAGGAAACCCAAAAAGGCAATTTCCTCAAATCCAAATGGAGGGGGAACTGCTGCCCAAATTTGGAATTTACCAAATTTGGGAGGGGCTGACAAGCTGCTTAACCCATCCATTCCTGCATTAACTGCAGAATTCAAAATTGGATGCATGAAAGCATCCAATGATACACCAAGCCAATGCAAGCCCAGAGACAACAATTCATTGCCTGCACACCACTACCAATTCCCCTCCCAAAAGGGAATTCCAGACAACACCAAGTGTTTGGGATTCCCTGTCCAGTGTTTTACTCTATTCATGCCACCACAAGGATGATAGTATATAATAAAGCCAATTCACTTGATGATAGTTGTGTTATCATTGAGTTAAATTACCCCTCAATAGTATCACATAAATCAAAAATCAGAACTTTTACTCTACAAGAAAGTTAAAGACACTAAGCTTTGTCTGCCCTTTCCCAGGATCAGAAGATGAACCATTTAATCTTCTCAGCTGTACTCACAGCCTGCCTTGGGATTGGGGGCCACCAATACAATCACCAGCATGGGCCGTACAATAAGCCACCCAACAAGTACTTCTACAAGGAGCCAGCGCAGCTAAACTCCTCTAATCAGTACCCCTGGCCCACGCTGGTGTTGCCCCACTCCACCCAGCACGTAGCTATATACACCTGTGTATACTACGTGCTTACATATTTTGCCGGTAATTTTGGAAGATTTAACGTACATGTCAAGGTCTTCATATGGATGATGACAGTCTACCCCATTGTGATGGCGCTCACAGGATTCCAAGTTACCAACTTGGTACCCTACTTTGCTAAAATACTCCCTCATATTCTGGGGCTTTACACTGACGTATCTTACAATACACAGGGGACACTCAATGAGTTACCCCTTGACGTATCTAACAACATGAACTAATCTGTTGGCAATATCAAATGGCAGGTACTTTATCCTAATTAAGAGCGCTATCAATTTGACGTGCTGATCCCCGCACAAGTTATTCCTTGGCTTCAAACCTTACATGGAGCTTCCCACCATGCCACCCCCTTGTGGCCTTGTGGCTTTGTGGCTTTCCCCATATGGTATATTAATCACAGTATTCCACAATAAAAAATACCTTATTCTTATTATTCTGTCCTTTCTATTGGACTGTTGTCTTTCCCAATTCCAAATACTGAATCCTCATTGGTTCAGTTGCAACAGTGGTAACAGCGGTAGGTTTATAGCCTACCTAAAACAAAATCCCCCCCAAGAAAGGATAGAGTACGGGCTGTATGGCTACTCCCCAACAAGAGGCCTTCCTGCCAATCCCCAAGGGGGACATCCCCAACGGGTACGTCATCTATCAAGACCAGCTAGTTCTCACAAGTGTGTACAATTGGCTCCGCCTTGAGCAGCGTGACGCCAGCGTCACCCCGCCCCAGTCAGACCTGTCCCAACGCATGCTCAACCTTCAGCTAGAATCCTTTGCTGGTGGCGTTGAAGGGGCTAACATTGTCAGTTGGCTCCAATCTACTGAAACCTGCCTCCATATCTGTCAGGTTCCTGAGCCCATGTGGGTTGCCACTGCGTCTGGTTGCCTCACAGGGCCTGCCGCTGTGTGGTTCACCAAACGGGCCAGCCAGGAACTTGACGTTACCTGGGCAGCATTCCAAGATGCTGCCAAGTCCTGCTACAGCAAAACCTTCTCCCCCATTGCTGTGGGGACTCCTCTTCTAGCAATCAAACAAACTGGTTCTGTTCCTGAGTACCTTGCCACCTGGCAACAAGCTCATGCTGCCGCCCCTAAAGCTGTGACTGACAGAAATGCAATGCTACTCACTCTCATCATCAATGGGTTAAAGCCACATATTTACAAGTGGGTCCCTATAGATTGCTGCACCTCCATTGATGACTGCTACAAGGCCATTGTGGAGGCTAACAACCAGGCCTCAATGGGCTTCTGCCGTACCAGTGACACTGCATCCCAACCACATACCAAACCTGGCAATGGCCACAATCAAGTAGGCCGCTGCCAGCCCTATCAGCAGGATAATGGGACTAAACACCCCTGCAAGGGGGAGCTCCAGCTAGCGCAGATCAAGGATCAGGGAAAAGCCTGGGGGTTGTAACAACAAGAGGCCTTGCAACCCCACCTGGTCTATCCTCTCAATCCCTGCTCGCAAAAAATCCATGCAACTACAACATTCATGAAGTCAAAACCCTGGACGTCTTTCAAGTCCACAGTGACAACCCCGTATTGCAAGAAAGTCACTCCTCAAATAAAGTAACACACTTGTCCTACCCCTTCTGTTTCCGTGGAAACACACACAAATTACTGGTATATACCAGGGCCGACCACACTATGGTGGACCAGGCATTTGCCAACTCTCAACAACTGGACCAGGTGCCCAGCAGGTTCAAGGCAGTACAAGTAGCTTACTCTTGCAGAGTTGCAATCACCCACAAGACAGTACCCTTCTCTGTGAGAATGGGGAACATCCAGGTTAAGCTCTGGGCCAATCATGGCAGGGCTCAATCACACATAATTGCTGGTTTCAACTGGCTTTGGCACAACTGTCCCTACATCAACTGGGTTACCTCTGTCATCATCCTCAATAGAAATGGGGTGGGGTTCCAGATTTATCCTGTGGAAATGAGCAAGTTACTCCATGATACTGTGCTTTTCAGAATAACAGAGACAGGCTTGTACAATTTATAGGGGGAAAACTAGACTTTAACCAATGCTCAGTCAAAGTTATCTGCGCTGAACCATCTGTGGTCCCTCCCTTGACCATTTCACCACCACCAGCGCTTGCTGCACTCCTTGAGGAGTACAAGGACGTGTTTAGTGAGACACTTGAACAACTACCTCCACCCCGGGAGATCCAGCACGCTGTGCAACTCCAAGGGTTGTTACCTAAAGCACAATCATTATACCGTCTTACCCCAAAGGAAGATGAGATCCTCCTCCAGCACATTGTGGACGTGCTTGATAAAGGCTTCTTTTGCCCCTTGCTCTCTCCATACAGGGCGGCTGTCTTCTTTGTAGCTAAGAAGGACGGGTCCCTTTACCTGGTCACAGACTACTGCGCCCTAAATGAGGTGACAGTTAAGAATAAGTACCCCTGCCGCTGATTGACAACCTGCTTGATACACTTGCAGGTGTGAAGGTCTTTAGCAAGATTGATCTCACTGCGGGGTACAACCAGGTCTGCATTGCACCTGGGGAGGAGGCAAAAACTGCCTTCTGCACACACTACGGGTTGTTTGAGTGTTGTGTCATGAACTTTGGAATGATCAATGCTCCCTCCATCTTTGCCATGTTGATGAACAAAGCATTTGAGGACCTGATTGGAAAACGTGTGATTGTGTACCTTGACAACATTATTGTCTTCAGTCAATATCAAACAACACATCTCTAACACCTCTGTGCTGTCCTTGACACCCTTCAGAAAAACCAGCTAAAAGCTAAACCCTCCAAATGCAAGTTTCTCAAGTTGAAGCTGTTATTCCTTGGGCACGCCATCTCTGCCCAAGGGATAAAGCCCAACCCTGCCAAAATCAAGGTAATCACCAACATGCCGCCCCCCACTGATATGGGCCAAGTGCGGACATTCTTAGGCATGGTTGCCTATGTGCGCAAGTTCATTCCCAATTGCAGGGAACTAATTGCACCTCTCACTGAGCTCCTCAACACCAAACAGAGCCTTCACTGGACCCCTGCCAGAGATCAAGTCTTCAAAATGTTGAAGCAAAGACTCACAATAGCGCCAGTGCTGCAGTTTCCCAACCAAAACTGTCAGTACAAACTCAAGACTGATGCCTCTGACAGGGCCATATGGGGTGTGCTAAGGGTAGAAACTGACAATGGCATCTTCCTCCCCATGGCATATGAGTCCAGGAAGCTTACTGACTTGGAACAATGCTATCCCATCCATGATAAGGTATTGGTGGCAATCACGCACTGCATTGAGAAGTGGCGCTGTTACCTGAAAAGTGCTACCTTCCCACCCTGTGTTCTGACGGACCACAAGTCACTCCAGTACTTCAACACACAGTCCCACTTTACACGCCATCAAGCAGGATGGGTTGAGCGTCTATCCCCCTACCAGTTGCGCATTGAGTACAAGCCTGGGAAGGAACTTGTCACAGCTGACGCCCTTTTGCAACTCTATGTAGCGTTCATCACAGGGGACAATGTGTCAGGAATGCATTTTTCATTTCTCCTGATAACAACAAGAAAATTCTGGGAGTTCCAGTGTCTAAAAATCCTTCTCTCAATTTGGGTCTTTTCCCAGGTCCTAAAAATGATTTATTAGTATGTAATATCAGTTCTAAGTTACCTTTGAGATGCCTTGGATCAGGCTCGGATCCCATCTTCTTGGCCAGCACGGGGATTGAACCTGGGTCCTCACGGTTGTTGTCTAATCTTCTAAATTATGTTAGTAGTTTGAATTCAATCTTACCTTCAAAATTGCTCAAAAAGACTAGCCACAGTCAATCAGATGATGTGACGGGACCAGGAGAACGCAAATTCAACTTCATTTCAAATGGGATTAACGTTAAGAGTATGTTGGGCTCCGTACTTTATTTGAACCAAGTTAAACATGATATATCCTCTTCTGGTGTTGCTTTGTCACACCAGGAGCGGCCCCAAGCTGTTGCTTCTCCAACAGCTGGGGTAAATGACACCAAGCTGTTTGGAGAAGCCTCAGCAGGGGCCAGTTAGATTTCTGAATAATCTTTTTCTTAAATTAAATTCAAAGCTCCCCCTGCCAAGTTCCCCCCCCCCAAATTCCCTCTGAAAGCTCCATTTTAAATAACACTTGACAGTTTATATAAAGGCTCCATTGGTCAGTGTGTTTGATTGTTCAGTTAATAAAGTCAATTTACCAACCTAATTGATTTTTCTTTTGCCTGCTCTCAAATCCTGAAATCAAACACCATGATGCTACCCAAGTCATCCCAATGGGGACCATTTGGGTATAAATGGTTGGTTTGGTTGCTCCTTGTTCAGTCCCTTACTGCAAGCCTTTCTTTTGGAACCAGAGCAGATTCTGGTTTGCCTCCTCCTGGTCACTTGGACAAGTTGTGGCGCCGAGTGGTACCAGGCGTATGGTACACCGCCACCCCACTGTCATCAAATCCCCCCATCAAAGAGGAACCAAAGGTCATGGGGTCCAGTCTGCCCAGTCCTTCTTTATTTTGTTCCATGGCTTTGGTTTTCCTCCTGGGTTATCTTGGAGCTTACTTCCTGCTAGGAAGATTTAACCCTCTTTTGGGTTGATATTGTTTATTTGGGGAATTATTCCATATGGGGATAGTCTCCCTTCCAATTGGTTCTCTACTTGCCAGATTAAACCCATCTGCAGCCATACACCTTTTGGGTGGTATGTTTCCAAGCAGATGGGTTCCTGACACAATGGTTTGGATCCAGATTGGCCCATGCTCTACCTCTGCCCAGAGGCAACTTGCTATGAGGGCCTTAACTTGGTAACCATCTCCAAATTGAAGGACAACAAAAGTCAGTTCACCACCAATGCTGGTAATGTCTGCTGTTGGGCAGAGACAGGTGAAAAGACGCCTTACATTCCCATCACGCAACAAGGTGACACAATATTGCACTACCACCACACCCTGGGTCACATCAGAGGGTGTAATCTCTTCAAGATCATGAAACAGAAGGTTTGGTGGCTGCGCATGTGTCAAGACATCTTGGACCTCCTCAAAACGTGTGTGTTGTGCAAGAAGAATACGTCCAAACCTGCACCCCCCCAAGTCTGTTATGGTAGAAAATCAAATGAAAGGAATAATGCGTCCACGTAAAACCCAAAATCAGCAAAGAACCGCAGCCAAATCCCTAAAAGAAATTGAAAATTTAAATGCTGTCATAGACAAAAAATAGGTCAAAGCTGGGGTCGCCCAAATAGCCCTCAAAAATCTGGACCTGCCTATTTTTCCCCAAATAATTATGACAAGAATATTACGCGTTATACACTATTTGGGGATGGCAGCGCTTGACCCGCTGGCCGCTGAAATTTTTTGAATTGTGACATCATCAACTTGAATTCCAACACAGGACCACCAACTGCTGAAAATATTCTTGCCAGCCAATCAGAAGCCATGGAATTCCCTCCTGCCCCATCCTGAACTCCCTTAAGACTTTCCCATTTCCCCTCTAGAAACTTGTTTCTAGATAGCTTAATTTCACTGAAATAAAAGAAAGTTTCAAAAAAATGTTGGCTCATTTGGGGCTGTTTGCCCCTGTCCTTGACAGATTAGTGTATATTTTCTTCAAGGCTGCCATTGATACCATGGCTGCGCCTTGGCCCGCCCTTTACATGCTGACGCCCTCAGATTTTCTCTCTAATTTACCCCTACAAATCATTTGTATTTTGACAATTTGACCTCCATCTTCTGCTACATGGCTACTGGTGCCAAGATGATTAAACTGTCCTCCCAAGTTGGTCTTCTGTTGCTCAAGCAACTCACAATTTGTTTACTGTATCCTCATTGTTTGTCCTTGAATCATGCAGCTCACCACTTCACTCTAACAAAGTCTGTCCTGCCCATCAAGGCCATGGAACCCTTTGAGCAGTATGCCCTTGACATTGTGGGGCCACTCTCTGAAGACAGACTGGGGAAGAAGTACATTATTATTGCCATTGACTACTTCACTTGCTGGCCAGTGGCCTGAGCGACAACTAACCACACTGCCACCACCATCACCTGCCTCATTGGCAAGGAAATTGTGGCCTGCTTTGGGAGACCCAAACGTCTCATCACAGATGGCTGTGAGAGAGGGGGGCTAAACTAACTGAGATCGGCTCCCATCCCGGTGTAACAAACCACCAGGATGCCATCCAGTGCAAAACTGGGATGGCCGCTCAGAGGGGGGACCCCAGGGAGGACACCGGGGACAACTGATGGAAGTTGGCGTTCAAACCCATCAGTATCAGGCCGGTGAGCAACCAAGGAGTGCGGGTAGGAGCGGGAGAGGACACCTTGGAGGGCCCGGGGGGTACTGCATGCCTCTGGACCACGTTGGGGAGGGGAGGCATGGAAGGCGCTGCTCCTTCAGAAACGGGTGAAGTAAGGTCCACAGTGTCCAAGTCCAAATCATCACACGTCAAGCTCTTGACCACAGCCTCTCCAGAAAGGAGAAGACTGCTGGGGAGGTCCCAGAGACTGGCAGGGTCTCTACCTACCAGACGGGCTGACGAAGAGATTTTTTTCCACAGATCAGGGGAGGTGGACCACAGAAGTAACAAGAACGGAGCCAGGGAAAAAGCCACAAATTTAAGCACTGGGAGTATCATAGGAATATTCTTCACAAAATTTGGGGCAGGTGGGTAGGGTTTTCTGGACAAAAAACAGAGGGAAAATATCCTGGTAGGGTAGTCTTAGAACAGGATGCAAGGAGGAGCAACTGGGTGGGTCTGGGCAGCTTCACTATAGCCTCAGATACCTTTAATAACAACAGGAAGCAAGAGCGGGTTTGAAATCAATGATTTCAATAAAAAAATTCAAAATAACAATAGGTATTATAAGAAAAATCAATTGAAAGTTTAAGTTTTTGAACTCAGTTTTGAAAGCGAGAACGGGAAAGGCAACTACTGGATGAACCAATACTAGTATAATGAACCAGAAGAGAAGCTGGGTTCAAAACCGGCTGACAGAAGGTAAGCTTGAAGCAGAAACTAACACTAAAATCTTTAGGCTATAGGAACTCAAACTGGGTTCCAAAATAACACAAATATTAAAATAAAGTGCAGAATGGCTCCAAATTTTAATATTGTTGGAAAATAGACAAGCAGGGGACTAGAAGTCCCCTTGCTTGCATAAAAGGGATGGGCTGCAAATAAGTTGGGTCACATGACAGTGGAACCAAATCTAATTGGCTGGAGGCAAAACTTTGCTAGGCAGGGGCAGGGGGACTGGATGGTTTCATTTCAATTTCCACGGTCAGATCTGATTGGCTAGAAGAGGCACTGGTCATTTGGAATTCACTTGTGTTGCTCAGTGCCAATGTGGCGGCCTCTGATTGGCCATCTCTAATGGTTTTTAGAAGTGGGTAATACCAAGCTAATAAGTAGTCCAAATTAACCAGTGTTTCTTCCCAGGAGGGAGAAGCCAAAGGCAGAGGTTCCACAGGGTAGGCCAGCACAAACCTCTCATCTACCGTGTGAGCTAAATCATTTAAAGAATTAAGGGGTTTGGCGGGCGTTTTAGAACCTTTATTGGTACAACAAGGGAAAATTGAGCAATCCAAAGCCAGAGGTGGTAGTGAATTCACAATGGCGGCCCCAAACTTGTTGGACATGTCATGAAGGCATACTGCACCAAGAACGCACTCCAATGTATAGTTACAACTCCCTACCATCCTCAAGCCAATGGACGTGTAGAACGGTTAAATGGCTCACTGGTTCAACTGATTGTCAAGCTCTCACAAGAGCACCCCAACACCGTATGGACTGAACGCTTGCCCACCGCTCACTTATCCTGCGAGCAAGAATCAACAGGGGCATAGGGTTCAGCCCCAGCACCCTGGCCTTTGGGACAACTAACAGTCTGACAGGAGTCAAACAGGGAAAGCTATGGTCCAAGGTTCCCGACAATCCCCCTATAACAACTACATCCCTAGATCAATGGCGTGCCAAAGCCCGGGAAATTGAACACAAGCAGATTACAGGAGGGACAAAGCACCTTGAAGCTAGATACACTGTAGGTGACCCTATCTACACCCTCAATCCCATTCTGCCAAGTTAGAGCCCAGCCACCTAGGGCCCTTCAAGATAGCTGCTGTCTATGACAATCATACCTATCAACTCAAAGACGCCCAAAAGAATACCAAGAAGCTTCACCATGATTGCTTGCGCCCCTGCCATGCCATCCCCACACAAAGGCTGTTCGTGTGGACCTTCCCAGACCTTCCGCAGACTCTGGTCTTGGTGTATGACAACAAGCAGGGGGCAAGGGAGGGTGTTGCAACCAAGCTTCCAGACTTGCCTGCTGACGTATCTTACAATACACAGGGGCACTTGATGAGTTGCTCCTTGACGTATCTAACAACATGAATTAATCTGATGTCAATATTGAATGATAGGTACTTCATCCTAATTAGGAGCATTACCAATTTGACTTGCTGATCCCTGCACAAGTTATTCCTTGGCTTTGAACCTTACATGGAACTTCTCACTATGCCACCCCCTTGTGGCTTTTCCCATATGGTATATTAATCACAGTATTCCACAATAAACAATACCTTATTCTTATTATTCTGTCCTTTCTATTGGACTGTTGTCTTTCTTAATTCCAAATACTGCATTCTCATTGGTTCAGTTGCAACAGTTATTGTACCAATTTGCTGATGGAGAATATCCTAATATTGACATTCTCTTAGTTACAAATCATTCACTATTAAACACTTTATTTTATTTTCTTTGCTTAGGGTTCTTAAACTCAATTACTCCTTTTGTGACCCAATATAGGTTTTTAGCAGGGTTCTGTAAGATTATTTTACAGACAGTTTCTACTTTCTATACCTTTTAAATTTGAATCTGAATGCCTTGCACTCTGTTAGAGTAAAATGGTGATCTGCATGGTTCAAGGACAAACAATGAGGATACAGTAAACAAATTGTGAGTTGCTTGAGCAACAGAAGACCAACTTGGGAGGACGGTTTAAACATCTTGGCACCAGTAGTTGTGTAGCAGAAGATGGAGGTCAAAATTGTCAGAATGCAAATGATTTGCAGGGGTAAATTAGAGAGAGAATCAGAGGGCGTCTGTTACGGTAGAAAATCAAATGAAAGGAATAGTGTGCCCTCGTAAAACTCAAAATCAGCAAAGAACTGCAGCCAAACCCCTAAAAGAAATTGACAACTTAAATGCTGTCATAGACAAAAAAATGGGTCAAAGCTGGGGTTGCCCAAATAGCCCTCAAAAATCTGGACCTGCCATACTTTTCCTCAAATAATTATGACAAGAAAATTACGTGTTATACGCTATTTGGGGATGGCAGTGCTCGACTCACTGGCCGCTGAAATTTCTCAAATCATGACGTCATTGACTCAAATTCCAGTGCAGGACCACCAACTGCTGAAAATATTCTTGCCAGCCAATCAGAAGCCGCGGAATCTCCTCCTGCCCCATCCTAAACTCCCTTAAGACTTTCCCATTCCCCCTATAGAAACTTGTTTCTAGATAGCTTAATTTTCCTCAGAAATAAAAGAAAGTTTATCCTAAAATGATGGCCTATCTGGGGCTGTTTGCCCCTGTCCTCAAAAAACTAGCCTTTGTGGCCGTCAAGGTTGCCGTTGACTCCATGGCCGCGACTTGGCCCGCTCTTTACATGCTGATTCCTTCCAAATTTTTCTTGAATTTTCCTTTACAAGTCATTTGCTTGTTGACAATTTTAACCTCAATCTTCTGCTACACCATCATTGGATCCAAGATGTTGAACCCGTCCTCCCAATTTGGCCTCCTGCTTGTCAAGCAACTCACAATTTGTTTATTATATCCTCATTGTATTTCCTTGAATCACGCAGCTTACCATTTCACTCTAACAGTGTCAGCATGTAAAGGGCGGGCCAAGGCGCGGCCATGGTATCAATGGCAGCCTTGAAGAGAATATACACTAGTTGGTCAAAGACAGGGGCAAACAGCCCCAAATGAGCCAACATTTTTTTTGAAACTTTCTTTTATTTCAGTGAAATTAAGCTATCTAGAAACAAGTTTCTAGAGGGGAAATGGTAAAGTCTTAAGGGAGTTCAGGATGGGGCAGAAGGGAATTCTGTGGCTTCTGATTGGCTGGCAAGGATATTTTCAGCAGTTGGTGGTCCTGCACTGGAATTTGAGTCAATGACGTCATGATTTGAGAAATTTCAGCGGCCAGTGAGTTGAGCGCTGCCATCCCCAAATAACATACAACACATAATTTTCTTGTCATAATTATTTGGGGAAAAATAAGGCAGGTCCAGATTTTTGAGGGCTATTTGGGCGACCCCAGCTTTGACCCATTTTTTGTCTATGACAGCATTTAAGTCATCAATTTCTTTTAGGGGTTTGGCTGCAGTTCTTCGCTGATTTTAGGTTTTATATAAGCGCATTATTCCTTCCATTTGATTTTCTACCGTAACACACACTCTAGTTTATAACCTTGCACCATTATGGGCAAGACCTTACATTGGCTGCTTCATGGTCATTTTTGGGGTTTTTAGGAACAGTTGTTTGGCTTTTTGGTGGTCCATCTTGGCTTGGCTGGCCATTGGTTCTAGCAGGGTTGGCTTCTGGGGTTATGGGGTTTTTCCCAATCTAATCACCTTTTTTGGGCTGGCTTGACAGGCTTTCCTGAGGCCAAGGAACTTGATTAAAAAAGTGGTTCCCAATTGGGAACCCCAAATCACTAAATGGAGGGTGTGCTTGAACTGGGTTTACTGGGCAGCTAAAAATAGCCTGCCCAGGCCCAGCCAAACCCACCAAGGCTTGGGTGTAGCTTTTGGGGCTCAAAGCAGGCTCCTCAGCTACTACCAGGGCGGGGTTGGTTCTTGCACCTGAAATTTCTTTAAAAAGCAAAAATCCAGGTGCAGGAGAATCTCCCCCACCCGCTAGCCCCGCCTGGTGGCTAGGAGCGGGTTCGATTCCCGCCTGGGGCATCGACATTGTTACTTTTGTAACAGAACCCGTTCTGGGCTTCGGGCTTGCAGCCCTGACAACTTTATCAATTTATTATATTATATTTTTAATTGTATTTTGGAGCGTTATAAAGCTACCCTGTTATTTTAATTTCTAGGATACATTAAAAATAATCAATTTACAAATTATCTTTGCGATAAAATCCCCTTACCCAGATTTTACTTATTTGGTTATGGAGAAAATAAAACAAGTTGAATTTAGGTGTAAACATTGCCTCTCTTTATTTCAAATGTTCTCCTGATTGATCATTTTGCATCTCGGGGTTGATATCATATCGATACCATTAAACTTAGTGCATGAAAATATAAACACGTCAACAGGTACCACAACTTTGATTCATAGAGGCTAGGGATGCGTCCGTTTATCCCCGGCTAGCTTCCGGCTTTGGCCGCTGCATCAAAATGAAATTATTGTATATTTAAACAGTATATAATAAATATTTGACCAGAGTGATCCAGAGCCAGAGAATGGCCAAAGCAGACCTAATAGAAGCCAATGTTATGCAACAATGCACTTGAGAGGATATGGATTTTCCTATAACTTGTAAACTGAAGATTAAAGTCATCATGTCAGGGAATATTTCTAGCGGCTTTTAAAGACTAAAGTCAGCGATAGCATCTTTAAATCGCAACGCAAATAATTAAAATGATCAGTAGTCTAATACATTGAGCTTTAATCAATTGCTGTTAGAGCTGCTTGGCTGAATCTGTTTCCAGCTCTCCAGAATCAAGTACAAAGCCAATTACAATACTCCGGATATCTCCGAGCAGGTCAAACCACTGGATCTCTCCCAGCTTATACTTCTTAGCACTAGCCATTTCCACTTGGTGGTGAAGCTGGGTGATTGAAGTGTTCTAAAATTGAGTTTTCCTTTATACATTCACCAGATATTCGTCCTTGTGCTTTACAAGTCCTGCACGTATTTTTTACCTTCCCCGTCCCCACCATTCTTATACCCTGTATGCTCTCCCCCTCCACTAATTGAGTCATCGAACTTCATTTGCATCTCCTTTATTTAATAGTATATTCTGTTATGATTCTAATTTCAAAATCTTCCATGAGTAATGCTCGCCCAATATCTCTACCATCAGTACACTCAGAAAACCAGATCAGGCAGTATCGTCTGGAACAGCATCTTGAAAACCAAAAAAAAATGCCATAGAATTCTTACAGTCTTTTCTTTCTATTTCACTCGATTTAAACGAGCCTCACTCTGCCTTGAGGGATGGCGTTACTCTTTGCATGTAATTATATATATCTCTTTCATCTGTTTATCATTCTGACCTCTTTGGATAGGTTACTCAATAAAATTTCTCCTGGAACTGCCAAGCAGATCAGTAAAGCGCCTACCCCCTTTAGCAAAGTATTTACATTTATTATTTATCTCTAATACTTTCTTGAAAGATGTCCAACATCTATAATTTTTTAAATGGAGTCACTAAGTTGGGACTTGATGATGCAGATCTTTTTGAGACAGTTGATCTTTACGAGGGCAAAGATATGCCTAGGGTATTTACTTTTTGAGCCCAACTAATATTATAAAAGGTTTATTTGACGATTTTGGCGGTTGCTAGAAAGCTCTGTAAAATATCTTTTTCCAAAAAGGCTGATCGAGATAACAGCAGGCTATCTCGCACTGGGATAATCTCAGATGAAAAGATCTTTTGTGATCTTTCTTTTCCAGACACACCAAAATCAAACAGGACCTTTAAGACACCTTCTACTATAGAAGTGCCCTCTGCCAAAAGGGATTATCAGCCTCCCTCTCTACCCTTAACAGCCGAGGCTTTAGTCAGTCCTCCTTCAAAGCTATTCACACCTCCAGCCTTCCCAACAAAACAACCGTTTAAAAAGACAATCCTTCCCGATCCCTTAAATATCACAAAAGTTCAGCCCCCTGCTCTGCACGCCAACACTCCAATTTCCACTACACAAAAGTCGGCTATACCGCTAAAGCAACCCCTCCACTCACCCAAGAAAACCAATAGCTTCGCTTCCTTCTCACCAACCTCCCCAGGCTTTGGTGTTTCTGACAAAATCAAGAATCTTCGTTTATTTTTTGATTCCGGCGTCCACCAGGCTCCACCTTCCAAGCCTGTCTCACGTGGGATCTTGGCTTCTCGCTTCATTGATCCCCAGGAGGACAGAGCCAACTCATCTCCCAAGCTTGTGAGCAACCTTCCCATGAAAGCTTCGTTTTCAACCCCAGCTTCCTCCAGACTTTACCCCGAGGGCGACAAAGATATCCTCCCCTTGTCATCTTTTGAATCAGATCTTAGCTCCAACACTCAAACCAATTCTGTAATCCATGCTGAGCCGATCCCACAAGCTCCTGATGTGCCTCACTTAGACAAAGTCCCCACGACCAAGGATCGAGTTGTCAAACCCCTCAACTATCGAGTTGGTCGGGGAGGTATCATTGAAGATCTGGACTTGTCTATCAAAAAGGTGCAAGGCGATAATGCACCCAGAAATGTTCTGCGGCTGGACAGTATTGACTGGGACCTCGATGATGATGGTGACAGCTTTACTAACTCCAACGTTGATGACCAAGCATCTGAAACCTCATCTGTCGAAAGCCCTGTCACAACCCATTCGTTGGATCCCAAAGACCGCGACGCGCCATGCTCAAGAAGAATCCGCCACGAGGCAGTCCAGCTAAAGAAACAACACTCCCGCAACTATTCCGAGAAGCCCCAATCACTACCGCTTGAATCTCTACCTGCCGCAAGGCCACGAGCCGGAAGTGCCGGACCCTCGGACTACCCCAGAGATCGTCTCTCGCTTTTCTTTGAAAACTCTAAGCTCTTGGCACAATACCAGCTGGGTGATTGCATCGGCAAGGGGCAGTTCGGCTCGGTTTACAAGGCCTTGAACCTTCAGACTGGCCAAATTGTAGCAGTCAAGCGAGTGGATCTTGACGGACGTTCCAAAGAGGAGATTGAATCTCTGATGGTAAAGCCTTGCATTCCAAAATAATAATCCAAGTAGGGGGAAGTCGATCTGCTTAAGTCTCTCTCGCATGTGCGGGTGGTTAACTATGAAGGATATGTCAAGACGGAAGTTTCTTTAAACATTGTGCTAGAGTAAGCTGTCTTATGAATCACGCTAACGTCCCAGGTATGTGGAAAACGGGTCTCTACTGCAGCTCCTAAGGTCATACGGCCCTTTCTCCGAGACGCTAGTGGCATCTTACACTTCTCAGATACTCGAAGGCCTAATGTACCTGCATGACAAGCAAGTGGTTCACTGCGACTTGAAGGCTGCCAACATCCTCTCAACTAAAAATGGCAAAATAAAGCTCACTGATTTTGGTGTCTCTCTAAATCTCAAGGTCAAGGATAGCGATTTGGGTGAGATCGTGGCTGGGACGCCCAATTGGAGTAACCTTCCTTCAACATCCATAGCTAACCTTTAGTGGCCCCTGAAGTTATTACGTTGCAGGGTGCATCCACTGCCTCTGACATATGGTAAGCCTAGATGTGGTTTGTTGAAGCTGACAGGCTCGTAGGAGCCTGGGCTGTACTATTGTGGAGCTATTGACAGAAAAGCCACCGTATTCAGACGTGAATGCAATGGCTGCTCTTTATCGCATTGTCGAAGATGATTGCCCTCCCCTACCCAAGAACATTTCTCCAGTAATGCCTTTTATCTTTAATTACTAAGCCCTATATAGTCACTGCATGACTTCCTGCGCTCCTGCTTCAGAAAGAAACCTACCAAGCGCCCAACTGCCGAGGAGCTCTCGTACCATGACTGGATCATTGAGACACAACTGACTTACGTAAGCTCTAGAAGCTTCTCTAACTAATGCTCTTAGGGCGTCAACAACAAACTTAAAATTCTTAACACAGACAGGCGTGTAGAGCAGAAAAAACGTGAATCGCAAATCACTGAAAGTCTATGGGAGTCATGCTACCCCATTGCTGATAGCACCCTCCTCACTCCGCCTGCATCAACAACTACAAGCCGCTTTGTTACAGCACACACATTCATCCGCAGCACCTTTTCTACACGTAATGGCTTGTTGTTTACTTTACTAACCCATGTAGCCATTTCATGCAAAGCGTGTAAAAACAGTCCAACGAAACAAGCCATGATGTGCACTGGTAAGTCCATATCCCTTGGTATAGCTAACCTTCAGACTGCAAAATTATCTGCCATGCTGGTTGTGTAGACAAAGTCAAGGTTCTTTGCCAATCAACCAATGAAGAGGTACTTAGCTTACCTTTATATTTCTAATTTATATCTAGCCTACAAGAGATTTGCCCCAAATCCCTGTCAAAAAATCAACTAGGAGGCATGTTCAGGTACCACGATCCCCTCAAAGAGGGCTACGTCAAGTGTTTTATTCTGAAGGCACTATTGTTTCTGGATCTCGTCGAGACTATTCCGTTTCCCCTACCCCTAATAAGTCAACACTCCCCTGGGCTGCCCATCATAAGGTGCCCCGACGAAAAAAGAGGCATAACGATGAGTGCTGCATCTCTTGAGCCTCAGTCCTTTCAACTAACTAAAGCAATTGATAAGGACTCAAGACTCTTTCTTTACTCTCGTGTACAATACCAAAGCTTGCTCTTCGCCGTCAAAATTAAAACTATTTTCATGCCATATCTTTAGAAAGCATAAAGATCAAGCTTTCACTGTTTAATCCTCAAATCAACATTACCACGTTTGTATTTACCCTTAATTAAGATATCTATACATCTGACTTGGTAAAATAAAAAATTAGAAATGAAAATCAATTAAGTCAGCATGAACAGCTTAATCTATATATTCAAAAAATACAACTTATTTAAAAAATCAACACTTATTATAGAAAATTAAAGGCTTACTATCACGGCCTGGCAGATCATGTGCCTGTCCTTCAGGCATGGAGTAGGACAGATGTGATTGGAGCACCAAGTATGTGACAGGGTGTTGTGGATTGGACTGTTGTAATTAGTTCCCTAATCATACTTCTATCACTATACCTGTGGACAGGATAGTGAACACTGTTATTCAAACAGTCCAGTTAATTAAAGGGTAAAAACTGGTCTTTATTTGGGAAATCAAGCAATTCTATATAGTATGATTATCAAGGGATTCAAGCAATGGGGAATTGGAGGAATTATGGACCACAACAGGCATCCCAGGGGAGGAATAGTTTTCTGCACAGATATCAACATTAGATCAAGAATCCAATTGAATCACTATGTTTTTCTTTAAGGAGAATAAATGTGTTGGTACCACCAGCATGCCAAGATTGTAGAATTTATACCAGGAGTAATTCCAGAGTCCATGTTGCTTATCGATTGAAGGATGCAACTACTATAATTACAAACTACTGTAGGTGTTATACTTTTCACTAATAATCAATCAGGTGGTTACTTAATTGCACTGTTGATTAGTGACTAGTTGTTACTGTAGATTCAGAACCTGAATGTAAAAATGCGGGATTGTCAAATCCTTGGTCCAAATTTTGAATCACTTTTGCGGGCAACTCAGCTGTGTTGCAACTGAACCAATGAGGATTCAGTATTTGGAATTGGGGAAGACAACAGTCCAATGGAAAGGACAGAATAATAAGAATAAGGTATTGTTTATTGTAGAATATTGTGATTAATATACCATATGGAGGAAGCCACAAGGCCACAAGGGAGGTGGCATGGTGAAAAGTTCCATGTAAGGTTCAAAGCCAAGGAATAACTTGTGTGGGGATCAGAAGGTCAAATTGGTAGTGCTCCTAATTAGGATGAAGTACCCACCATTTGATATTGCCATCAGATTGATTCATGTCGTTAGATACGTCAAGGGGCGACTCATCGAGCACCCCCTGTGTATCGTAAGATACATTAGCAGGCGAGTATGAAAACTTGGTTGCAACACCCCCCCTTGCCCCCTGCTCATTGTCAGACACCAGGACCAGAGTCTGCGGAAGGTCTGGGAAGGTCCGCACGAACAGCCTTTGTGTGGGGATGGCGCGACAGGGGCGCAAGCGATCATGGTGAAGCTTCTTGGTATTCCCTTGGGCATCTTCAAGTTGATAGGTATGATTGTCATAGACAGCGGCTATCTTGAAGGGCCCTAGGTGGCTGGGCTCCAACTTGGCAGAATTGAGGTTGAGGGTGTAGACGGGGTCACTTACGGCGTACCTGGCTTTGAGGTGCTTTGTCCCTCCTTCAAGTTGCTTGTGTTCAATTTCCAGGGCTTTGGCACGCCATTGGTCTAGGGATGAGATTGTCACTAGGGGAGGCTTTTTGGGAACTCTGGACTGCAGCTTTCCCTGTTCAACTCCTGTCAGACTGTCAGGTGTCCCAAAGGCCAGGTGCTGGGGCTGAACCCCATGCCCCTGTTGATTCTTGCTCATAGGATAAGTAGAGCGGTGGGCAGGTGTTCAGTCCATACAGTGTTGGGGTGCTCTTGTGAGAGCTTGACAATCAGTTGAACCAGTGAGCCATTTAACTGTTCTACGCGTCCATTGGCTTGAGGATGGTAGGGAGTCGTAACTATACGTTGGAGTGCGTTCTTGGCGCAGTATGCCTTCATGACATGTCCAATGAGTTCAGGGCCGCCATTTGTGATGAGACGTTTGGGTCTCCCAAAGCAGGCCACAATTTCCTTGCCAATGAGGCAGGTGATGATGGTGGCAGTGTGGTTAGTTGTCGCTCAGGCCACTGGCCAGCAAGTGAAGTAGTCAATGGCAATAATAATGTACTTCTTCCCCAGTCTGTCTTCAGAGAGTGGCCCCACAATGTCAAGGGCATACTGCTCAAAGGGTTCCATGGCCTTGATGGGCAGGACAGACTTGGGGGGTGCAGGTTTGGACGTATTCTTCTTGCACAACACACACGTTTCAAGGAGATCAAAGATGTCTTGACGCATGCGCGGCCACCAAACCTTCTGTTTCATGATCTCAAAGAGGTTACACCCTCTGATGTGACCCAGGGTGTGGTGTTAGTGCAATATTGTGTCACCTTATTGTGTGGTGAAAATGTAAGGAGTCTTCTCACCTGTCTCTGCTGGACAGCAGACGTTACCAGCATCAGTGGTGAACTGACTTTTGTTGTCCTTCAACTTGGAGATGGTTACCAAGTTAAGGTCCTCATAGCAAGTTGCCTCTGGGCGGAGGTAGAGCATGGGCCAATCTGGATCCAAACCATTGTCCCCTGTGATGGACGCTACATAGAGTTGCAAAAGGGCATCAGCTGTGACAAGTTCCTTCCCAGGCTTGTACTCAATGCGCAACTGGTAGGGGGATAGACGCTCAACCCATCCTGCTTGATGGCGTGTCAAGTGGGACTGTGTGTTGAAGTACTGGAGTGACTTGTGGTCCGTCAGAACACGGGGCGGGAAGGTAGCACCTTCCAGGTAACAGCGCCACTTCTCAATGTAGTGCACAATTGCCACCAACTCCTTATCATGGATGGGATAGCGTTGTTCCAAGTCGGTAAGCTTCCTGGACTCATATGCCACAGGGAGGAAGACACCATCGTCAGTTTCTACCCTTAGCACGCCCCCTATGGCCCTGTCAGAGGCATCAGTCTTGAGTTTGTACTGACAGTTTTGGTTGGGAAACTTCAGCACTGGAGCTGTTGTGAGTCTTTGCTTCAACATTTTGAAGACTCAATCTCTGGCACGTGTCCATTGAAAGCGCTGTTTGGTGTTGAGGAGCTCAGTGAGAGGTGCAATTAGTTCCCCGCAATTGGGAATGAACTTGCGCACATAGGCAACCATGCCTAAGAATGTCTGCACTTGGCCCACATCAGTGGGGAGCGGCATGCTGATGATTGCCTTGATTTTGGCAGGGTTGGGCTTTATCCCTTGGGCAGAGATGGTGTGCCCAAGAAATAACAGCTCCAACTTGAAAAACTTGCATTAGGAGGGTTTAGCTTTTAGCTGGTTTTTCTGAAGAGTGTCAAGGTGTCAGGGACCCACTCTTGGGCGGCTGGCCTGCCGGTTTTGGAGTTAACTTGGGCCAGGTTTTTTGCGGGCAGGGCCCACCACAAGAGAGGGGCTAACTTCAAGAGGTAAGAAGCAGACTTTCCTAACCAAGACCACAGGCTAGCAGCCGGTACAATGGTGTCCACCACCCCAGTGAGGGTGATGTACACTATACCAAAAAGCTTGCTGTTATGGTCAGTTGGCAGGTCAGAGGAAGAGACTGGCATCGGTTTTGGTGTTACAGGTGGTTCCATATAAAAGTTATAGGCTGGGAAGTAGTTGAATTTTCCTCTAAATAACTTGGGGGTAGAGAATATCCACGGGCCTTGGTGGTTGTATCTGACGGCAGATTGGATGCGGGCTAATGGGTCAAGTTTGATGATTTTCTCTGGTGTGTAATTCTTATATTTGGGCTTTAATGGGTAATCAGTAAAATGAACAGGCCCAAAGGAAGCATCAGGTAGACAAAAAACTGCAGGCAGAGGGGCAGAAGGGCTGGGGTATCTCAAAATTAACTTATAGATGGCAAATACAAAATATGGTAATAGCTGTATAAGCCAAAGTAACATAACCTTTATTTAAAAATGGCAATAAGTTTGGAGCCTGGGGTCCTTTGGTCTATATAGCACCCCACCTCCAAACTTATCATTTTCCATGGGTTCATCAGGGCATTGGGGAAAGCTGGGCCAGGGGAATTGGGTACTTGGGTCTGAAAGTAGCAGAATGGCGCTCGGCCCAGGAGTTCTTTCATTGGTCAAAATTCTTGATTTGGCTACCTGATTGTCTTGCTTTAGCGTTGTGGTCATGGGGCCAGGCTGCAGGCCTGTGCCTCTTTCCTGGGTAGGCTCCTGATTGGTTGCTTGGGAGGACTTCAAACTCATGAAGCTTACATAGGCGCCATCTCTGCCTTCATTAGGCAATTTGAAAGGCTCCTCTTTGGGCGCCACTATGGTTGGGCTGATGTCGGTATTCTGGCTTTGGGAATTCACAGGAGCCTCAGCTTGCAGGGGTTCAATCCCCAAAAAACATGGGTGGGCGGCCCAGCGGTCCATAGGCCTGGCGGCCCGTAGGGATCCAGGGCCGGGGTTCAAATCCCGCTCCCAGTCCTGGGTTTCCAGAGGGGAAGAATTGTCAATCTTGACATCATCCCCTTCTTTTCCTGGGTCCCCCTCCTTCTGGTTCTTCTTGTTCAGGTAGAGTTGGACGGCTTCTTGGGCATTAGTCAGGTTGCTCAGTGGTTCCCAGGTACTTTCTTCCAGTGGGTATCATCTCCACTTGACATAGTACTGCGGTTTTTGGTAGTGAGTTTGGTTGCCGTGTATGTATTTGACTTCATATTTCTCACCGCAGTTTGTTTGTTTGGATGGGTGGAGGGCTGTCTTAATCTGTTGGTGGGGAAGCAAGTTCCCATCCTTTTTGAACAACAGGGATCAGTGAAACACGTCGTGAATCTTCCAAGAGGGGGGTAGGTCAAGCTTGTAAGCAACTTCCCCAACCAGTTTGGTGATCTTGTGGGGGCCACTTCTTTGGTGAGCTAGCTTCCTACAGGGGACATGTAGGGGCACGTTGCGGGAGTCCAGGTATACTTCATCCCCAATTTGCAAGGATTGGCCTGGTATGCGTTTTTGATTGGCAAAGGCCTTGTAGGTTTGCACTGCACAATTCAGGTTGGTCAAGCATGTTTTTTGTGTGTTGTGGATCTGCTTGACCCAGGAACATCCAGTGATGTTAGTTTCTTTCTCGCCAATCTTGGGATCCCAGGTGGGGTCAAACCCATAGTTGGCTTTGAATAGAGACATTCCCGTGGAGGCGTGATCTTTGATGTTGTATGCAAACTGGGCCATGGGAAGCATGTTGGCCCAGTTGTCCTGGTCGGCATTGGCATAGCATCAAAGGTATTGTTCAAGGATCTGGTTCTCTCTTTTGGTTTGGCCATCAGTCTGCAGGTGGTAGGAGGTAGATACACACCACTTGATTCCCAAGTCTTTCATTACTTGTGTCCAATAGTTTGACAAGAATTGGGGTCCTCTGTCTGTGATGATCTCTTCTGGCGTCCTGTGTTGGGTGAGTATGTGTTTGTGGAAGTGTTGGGCAGTCTCCGCAGCTGTGCAATGGGTGGTGGTAGGTACAAAGTATGCCATCTTGGTGAAGCGGTCTACCATGACTAGGATCACATTAAAGGAGAGGGATGGGGGAAGTTTGACAATGTAGTCCATGGAGACGGATCTCCACAGTCCATGGGGTATGTCCAAGGGTCTTAGAAGTCCTTCAGGTTTGTTTCTGCGGGGCTTGGTTCATCCACAGGTCTCACATCCTTTCAGGTATGTGCTTACTTCTTGGTCCATCTTTGGCCAGGCAAAGTTCCTTCTAATGCTCCGGAGGGTCTTGAGTCTTCCTGGGTGTCTGGTCATCTCAGAATTGTGATAATCTCTCAGGATGTTGGTCCTGATGCTTCCTTCTGGCACAAAGATTCTGTTGTGCAGCATTAGTGTTGTTCCCTTCAATGAGTAGTCTTTCTGGTAGTGGGGGCTATCCAAGGATTTTGAAAGGTTGGCAATCATGGTTTTGGTGAATTTGTCAAGTGATTGGGCCTTCAGCACTTCTGGTTTACTGGCCCTGATCTTCATCAATCCCAGGTGAATACCTAGGCTAGCTGGGTCCAGGAGTACTTGCGTGTTGTGCTTGCAAGTTTCCATGTGAGTGGGTGCCAGGTCAGATCTTCTACTCAGGGCGTCTGGTACTATGTTCACCTTCCCTGGTTTGTAGTCTATGGTCAGGGTGTAGTTGGCCAGTTCTAAAGCCCATCTTGCTTGTCGTTGGTTAAGCTGTTGTGGTTTGAAGAAGTAGACCAAGTTCTTGTGGTCTGTCAGGACCTTTACTGGGAATTCAGCATCACAGAGGTATTGGCGCCAATGTTTCATGGTCTTCATAATGGCTAGCATCTATTTGTTGTAAATTGGGTAGTTTCCTTCTGCAGGCAGCATCTTCTTGGAGTAATATGCTACAGGATGTAGCATACTATCCCCTCCTTCCTGAAGAAGGACCCCACCCACTGCAAAGTTGGATGTGTTGGTTTCCAGAACAAATGGCTTGGATGGGTTGGGCATGGTCAGAATGGGGGCAGAGGTGAAGGCAAGTTTCAGGGTCTCAAAGGTGGTGGCACATTCCAGAGTACAGGCAATGGTGACCTTGTTGGAGCACAGGCAGGTCAGGGGCAGAGTGATGTGAGAAAATTTTTGTTTGAAATCCCGGCAGTAGTTTGCTAGCCCCAGGAAACTTCTGATGTCCTTCCGGCATGTGGGGGTTGGCCAGGAAGTCACGGCGTCCACTTTATCCTGAGCCATTGCAAACCCTCCAGTTTTCACTACATAGCCCAGGAACTCTACTTCTGGTTGGAAGAACTCGCACTTCCTGAGCTTCACGTGTAAGTTGGCTTGAGAGAGTTTGCTCAGGATCAGGTCTAGATGGAGCAAGTGCTCCTCATAGGTCTTGCTATAGATGTGGATGTCATTGAGGTAGGCCACGCAGAACTGGCCAAGGTATTTGCCCAGTACTGTGGTTATCATGCACTGGAAGGTGCTAGGGGCATTGCATAGTCCAAATGGCATCACCAGGTATTTGTAGAGTCCATACCTGGTCTTGAACGCCGTTTTGTATTTGTCATCCTCTTTGATTTGGATTTGGTTGAATGTATCTCTAAGGTCAATCTTGGAGTATACCTGGGCGCCCGTCAGTACATTGCACAAGTTGTCAGCGTTAGGTATGGGGTAGCGGTTCTTTACAGTGATCTTGTTCAATTTCTGATAATTAACACACGGGTGCATGCCTCCGTCCTTCTTGCCCACAAAAAGCATTGGTGACAAACAAGGGCTCTTGGACAAGCGGATGAAGCCTTTCTTTGTCATGTCCTTGATGTATGCCTTGAGAGACAGCTGCTCCTTGTGGTTGCAGCTATAAATGGGCCCGTGTTTGGGTTTGGTGCCTGGCAGAAGGTCAATAGCATGATTGTACTTGGTGTGTTTGGGGAGGCAAGTGGCTGCCTCTTTGCTGAATACATGGGTCCATTTCCCTAGGGAAGTAGGTAGGACTCCCATGCTTGGTTTGATCTGTATGGTCATAAGCCTTTGGGTAGGTTCTTCAGGATTGGTGCAGAAGGGAACAATGTTGCGGGTACCTTTATCACCTAAGGTGATATTCTGTTCTTGGTAGTTGAGGATGAGGCCATGCCTGTCTGACCAGTAATCCCCAAGGATGAGGGGGTGCAGTAGGCCTTTCAACAAGATGAGGGACAAGGGGTAGGTGTTGTTTCCTATTATCAAGGGTAGTTCTTGCTCACATTTGTATCCTGTGTCTTTGGTGCCGTTTCCTAGATGATCTGTAGACGGTTCTCAGAGGCAAAAAGGCTTAGTTCATGGGCTAAGTCCGCGTCAATGAAGCTCTCATCTGTTCCAGTTTCAATGAACGCTTTTTGTTTTTGGGTTGTTCCCCCAAAGTTAACAGATACTAGGATGAACTTGTAAGACTGGGAAGAAGCGTTTATTTGGGCCAATGAGATGTGAGCAGGGGTTTTCTTTGGGCAGGCTCTGGTCAAGTGCCCTGCTTCATGGCAGTGAAAACATAGACCTTCTCTGTAGTGTCTTTGGAGTTCCTCAGGGGTCATTCCCCCTCTTTTGGGTGTGGCAGTTTGGGATGGGCGGGTCTGAGAGAGCCCAGCATTCTCTTTGTTCATGCTGAGGCCTTTGCACAAAGTAATCAGGTCTTCTAAGCCAAGTGTGGGCGGGTGGTGCTTTAGTAAGTCCTTCATGGCTGGGTTCACTCCTTTTTGGAAGATGATGGCTGACAATTTGTCCTTGAGTTGAGTGCAGGTCTTTAGTTTAAGGAAATTATCAATGTAAGCCTGAATGAGTTGAGAGCCTTGGTGGATTTCTAGCAAGGTAACAGGGTGTAGTATCTGGTGTCGCAATCCTCCCCAGTTGCCATTAGTTCTGCCTCAAACTTGGCGTAATCCAAACAGAACTCTATGTCTTCTGCTGTGGCTTTGCCAAACCAGTCCAGAGCGTCCCCAGAGAGCATGGATACAACCCCCAGTATTTTTTTGGTGTTGCTGGCGTAGGAGGATGCCTTGGTCTGGAAGTGCAAGCGGAGCACTGGCATAGCACGTCGGGCTTCCTCAAGCGTGAGCTTCCCCATCTGGGGCATCTCTACCTTGGTGAGGGACTGGTTTACAATCATGTTTTGCACTTGAGAGGAGGGCTTGTTGGGATTGGTGGCGGCAGTGTCAATTCTTTTTGGTTTGTTTGGGTTTGTGCTCTTTCACATAGAAGAGATCAGGTTCATGGTCATCTTATATGTGTAATAAGTGATTATCAATACCAAAAGCATACAAGATGCCCCAAGAAATAACAACATCTTGGGGCCCAGGGTACCAGGTTTTAAAATGATTGCCATAATGTCAGGGACCCACTCTTGGGCGGCTGGCTTGCTGGTTTTGGAGGTAACTTGGGCCAGGTTTTTTGCGGGCAGGGCCCACCACAAGAGAGGGGCTAACTTCAAGAGGTAAGAAGCAGACTTTCCTAACCAAGACCACAGGCCAGCAGCCGGTACAATGGTGTCCACCACCCCAGTGAGGGTGATGTACACTATACCAAAAAGCTTGCTGTTATGGTCAGTTGGCAGGTCAGAGGAAGAGACTGGCATCGGTTTTGGTGTTACAGGTGGTTCCATATAAAAGTTATAGGCTGGGAAGTAGTTGAATTTTCCTCTAAATAACTTGGGGGTAGAGAATATCCACGGGCCTTGGTGGTTGTATCTGACGGCAGATTGGATGCGGGCTAATGGGTCAAGTTTGATGATTTTCTCTGGTGTGTAATTCTTATATTTGGGCTTTAATGGGTAATCAGTAAAATGAACAGGCCCAAAGGAAGCACCAGGTAGACAAAAAACTGCAGGCAGAGGGGCAGAAGGGCTGGGGTATCTCAAAATTAACTTATAGATGGCAAATACAAAATATGGTAATAGCTGTATAAGCCAAAGTAACATAACCTTTATTTAAAAATGGCAATAAGTTTGGAGCGTGGGGTCCTTTGGTCTATATAGCACCCCACCTCCAAACTTATCATTTTCCATGGGTTCATCAGGGCATTGGGGAAAGCTGGGCCAGGGGAATTGGGTACTTGGGTCTGAAAGTAGCAGAATGGCGCTCAGCCCAGGAGTTCTTTCATTGGTCAAAATTCTTGATTTGGCTACCTGATTGTCTTGCTTTAGTGTTGTGGTCATGAGGCCAGGCCGCGGGCCCGTGCCTCTTTCCTGGGTAGGCTCCTGATTGGTTGCTTGAGAGGACTTCAAACTCATGAAGCTTACATAGGCGCCATCTCTGCCTTCATTGGCAATTCAAAAGGCTCCTCTTCAGGCGCCACTATGGTTGGGCTGATGTCGGTATTCTGGCTTTGGGAATTCACATGAGCCTCAGCTTGCAGGGGTTTGATCCCCAAAAAACACGGGCAGGCGGCCCAACGGTCCATAGGCCCAGCAGCCCGTAGGAATCCAGGGCCAGGGTTCAAATCCCACTCCCGGGCCTAGGTTTCCAGAGGGGAATAATTGTCAATCTTGACACAAGGACAGCACAGAGGTGTTGGAGATGTGTTGTTTGATATTAACTGAAGACAATAATGTTGTCAAGGTACACAACCACACATTCTCTAATCAGGTCCTCAAATGCTTTGTTCATTAACATGGCAAAGATGGAGGGAGTGTTTGTCATTCCAAAGTTCATGACACAACACTCAAACAACCCATAGCACATGTGGAAGGCAGTTTTTGCCTCCTCCCCAGGTGCAATGTGGACCTGGTTGTACCCCACAGTGAGATCAATCTTGCTAAAGACCTTTAGACCTGCAAGTGTATCAAGCAGGTTGTCAATCAGCAGCAGGGGGTACTTATTCTTAACTGTCACCTCATTTAGGGCGCAGTAGTCTGTGACCAGGTAAAGGGACCCGTCCTTCTTAGCTACAAAGATGACAGCCACCCTTTATGGAGAGAGCAAGGGGAAAAAGAAGCCTTTATCAAGCACGTCCATAATGTGCTGGAGGAGGGTCTCATCTTCCTTTGGGGTAAGACGGTATAATGGTTGTGCTTTAGGTAACAACCCTTGGAGTTACACAGCGTGCTGGATCTCCCGGGGTGGAGGTAGTTGTTCAAGTGTCTCACTAAACACGTCCTTGTACTCCTCAAGGAGTGCAGCAAGCGCTGGTGGTGGTGAAGTGGTCAAGGGAGGGACCACAGATGGTTCAGCGCAGATAACTTTGACTGAGCATTGGTTAAAGTCTAATTTTCTCCCCTTGAAATTGTACAAGCCTGTCTCTGTTATTCTGACAAACACAGTATCATCAAGTAGCTTGCTCATTTCCAAAGGATAAATCTGGAACCCCACCCCATTTCTATTGAGGATGATGACAGAGGTATCCCAGTTGATGTAGGAACAGTTGTGCTGAAGCCGGTTGAAACCAGCAATTACGTTGTAGCTGAGCCCTGCCATGATTGGCCCAGAGAGCTTAACCTGGACGTTCTCCATTCTCACAGAGAAGGATACCGTCTTGTGGGTGATTGCAACTCTGAGGGAGTCAGCTACTTTTACTGCCTTGAACCTGCTGGGCACCCAGTCCAGTTGTTAAGAGTTGGCAAACGCCTGGTCCACCATAGTGTGGTTGGCCCTGGTATCTACCAGTAATTTGTGGGTGTTCCCACGGAAACAGAAGGGGTAGGACAAGTGTGTTACTTTATTTGAGGAGTGACTTGCTTGCAATACGGGGTTGTCACTGTGGATTTGAAAGACGTCCAGGGTTTTGACTTCATGAATGTTGTAGTTGCATGGATTTTTTGCAAGAAGGGATTGAGAGGATGGGTCAGATGGGGTTGCAAGGCCTCTTGTTGTTACAACCCCCAGGCTTTTCCCTGATCCTTGATCTGCGCTAGCTGGAGCTCCCCCCTTGCAGGGGTGTTTAGTCCCATTATCCTGCTGACGGGGCTGGCGGCAGCCTACTTGATTGTGGCCATTGCCAGGTGTGGTATGTGGTTGGGATGGAGCGTCACTGGTACGGCAGAAGCCCATTGAGGCCTGGTTGTTAGCCTCCACAATGGCCTTGTAGCAGTCATCAATGGAGGTGCAGCAATCTACAGGGACCCACTTGTAGATATGGGGCTTTAACCCATTGATGATGAGAGTGAGTAGCATTGCATTTCTGTCAGTCACAGCTTTAGGGGCGGCAGCATGAGCTTGTTGCCAGGTGGCAAGGTACTCAGGAATGGTCCCAGTTTGTTTGATTTCTAGAAGAGGAGTCCCCACAACAACGGGGGAGAAGGTTTTGCTGTAGCGGGACTTTGCAGCATCTCAGAATGCTGACCAGGTAACATTGAGTTCTTGACTGGCCCAGTTGGTGAACCACACGGCAGCAGGCCCCATGAGGCAGCCAGACGCAGTGGCAACCCACATGGGCTCAGGAACCTTAAAGATACAGGGGCAGGTTTTGGTAGATTAGAGCCAACTGACAATGTTGGCCCCTTTGACGCCCCCACAAAGGATTCTAGCTGAAGGTTGAGCATGCATTGAGACAGGTCTGACTGGGGTGGGGTGACGCTGGCATCACACTGCCCAAAGAGGAGCCAATTGTACACGCTTGTGAGAACTAGCTGGTCTTGATAGATGACGTACCTGTTGGGGATGTCCCCCTTGGGGATTGGCAGGAAAGTTTCTTGTTGGGGAGTAGCCATATGGCCCATACTCTGTCCTTTCTTAGGGGGAATTTTGTTTTAGGTAGGTTGTAAACCTACTGCTCATACCACTGTTGCAACTGAACCAATGAGGATTCAGTATTTGGAATTGGGGAATACAAAAGTCCAATGGAAAGGGTAGAATAATAAGAATAAGGTATTGTTTATTGTAGATTATTGTGATTAATATACCATATGGGGGAAGCCACAAGGCCACAAGGAGGTGGCAAAGTGGGAAGTTTCATGTAAGGTTCAAAGCCAAGGAATAACTTGTGCGGGGATCAGCAAGTCAAATTGGTAATGCTCCTAATTAGGATGAAGTACCCACCATTTGATATTGCCATCAGATTAATCCATGTTGTTAGATACATCAAGGGGCGACTCATTGAGCGCCCCCTGTGTATTGTAAGATATGTTAGTAGGCAAGTCTGTAAACTCGGTTGCAACAGCTGAGTGAAAATTAAAATATTTAATAAAATTAACCATTTAATTTGACTTTTTTTGGTTTATTTAAATTAGCAAATTTCAAATCCCTTGAGCAGATAACTCAACCAACAAAAGACAAAACTTAGCAAACAAATGCGGGATACATGTGTAAATTCACTGCCACCTCTGGCCTTGGATCAAACCATTTTCCCCCGCTGCACCAAAAAAGGGCCAAAAACAACAGTCAAGCCATTAAATTCCTTAGAAGATTTAGCCCACACTGTTGATGAGAGATTTGTTCTGGCCTACTCTGCAGATCCCCCTGCTTTGGTTGTCCCGGCTTGCAAAGAAACACTGATCAATTTAGACTGTTTGTTATTGTGGTGTTGCCCTCTCTTGAAAATTATCAGGAACACCCAATCAAATGGGGCCACATCTATGTCCAGAAAGTTAAATGAACCTGAGTCTGTTGAGTTGCCTTCCAGCCAATCAGGTGGTTTTGCGGAAATTAGCTTGAAACCTTCCAGTGCTCCTGGCCTTGGGCATCAAAATTTCTCTTCCAGCCAATGAGATGCAAGTCAAGTTGGTCATGTGATTTCCTCCTAGCAACTCACCCCTTTTTACAATGCCAGGGGACTTTGTGTCCCTGCTTGTCAATTCTCAATTTATTAAAAGTTTTGAGCTTAATACACTTAGTTTTAATTTTGTTGCCTTGGTTAGACCTCTGCTGGAGTTCCTATCACCTAGAATTTTAAAGTGTTAGTATTTGTTCATTGCTTACCTTCAACTTCCCTGTTTCAAACCTGGTCCCTCTTCTGGAACCCTTGAAGTTGACTTCAGCATATAGTGTTTTTGGTTTTTGGTTTTGCTTTGAAGATTTACGCTTGAACCTAAGTTTTCTAGTCAAATTCAATATAAAAATCTACTTTTACCTTGTTTTTCTTTATAAACTCTTTAATTTTGAACCTGCTTTTGTTCCTGGTCACTTTAAAGATGCCTGAGCACACTGGCAAGCTCCCCAAGCCTACTCTGACACTACTTTTGGTTTCTTGCTTGTGGTTACCCCTGTTGGTCTCAATTTTATTGCTTTCAATTTTGAAAACCACCCCAATCTTCCTCAAATTTTGTGGAGTTTGCAGCTATGATACTCCCAGTCATAAAATTTGTGGTATTTTCTTTGGCCCTCTTTTTGCTCCTCTTGTGGTCCACCTCACCAGACCTGTGGTCTAAACTCTCCTCTTTGGCGCAACTTGCGAGTGCGGCCCCCTCTAGCCTCCTGAGTTTGCCTGGTAGTCTCCTTTATTCCAGGGAGGCTATGGTGAAGAGCCTGAACTGTGATGATCTGGATTTGGAGGATGTCAACCATGCTCCTCCCGCTCCTGTGGGCAAGGAGGTGCCAATGTCCCCCCTCCTGGCCTAGAGAAGAGTGACTTGGTACCTCTGTGTGCTTCTACAATGCTCCCTTCCACCCCCACTTGTACCCCCTGGCTGCTCACCAGGTTGGCGCTGATGGCACTGAATGCCTATTTCCCTTGGTTGTCTCCTGTGTCCTCCCTGTGGTCTCCCCTTTGAGTGGCCGTTCCAGTCCTCCACTGGACGGCATCCTGGTGGTTTTATTTGCCAGGATGGGAGCTGAACTTAGTTAGTTTAGCCCCCTCTCTCACATAATTGACAAGCCCATTTCTTCTGCCTTTGAAGCCTTTTGCTACTGGGTGTGAAGCTTGCTTCTTGCCCTTATCTGTGCCAGCTTGGGATTTCTTCTTGCTGGGTTCCTCTTGGTGTGGGCCGCGTGGTCACTTCTGTCTTCCTTCAAGTTGTGCCTCACTGAGAAGTCTGCCTCCCCCCTCCACAGCTTCCTCAGCTGCATCAGCAGTGAATATTACCCTGGTGTCACCCTGCACCCCCCCTCTGTGGCCGTCTGTAAGAAGGTTCTGGACGCCCTTGGAGAGCTGCAGCTCTGCCTTTCCGCAGACTCAGCGTCCGCAGACACTCCCATCTCCAACGCGCAAAGATCAGTGGCCCTCTTGGATGCACTTGATGGAGACGCCTGCCTCTGGGTGTGCACTCTCCTCCATCAAAGCCAGGAACTTGGGGATACCTCCTCACTCCTTACACTGGTTTCTTCATCAGTGGCCACCCCAGGTTCCAAAGCATCAGTCATTTTTGAGACTCTCTGCTCCAAAGGCCTCACACCTGACCTCGCCTCCCACGTTGAGTGCTTTGCAGTGAAAGCTGCCTCCCTGGATCTTTCTACCAAGATGGCAGTGGCCATGTTCCGCAACTTGTTAGATGCTGCTTCAGCTGACAAGAGTGCATGGGATCCGGCACCTTACTCCCTCAAGAAGGCATTTGTGTTGGCCCATAAGCTTGGAGCAAAGCCTGCCTATCAGCCCAAGTCGGGCGTGCTGGCTCACCTCCTGGACTCCAAGCCCTTCCAGGCTAAGCCCCCCCGCGGCTAAGCCCCCCAAGACACCCGCCATCAAAGTGATGTGCCGCCCCTGCCAGACCCCCAACTGGCCCACCTCCACGGGATCCCTCCCTGTCTTTGCGGCTTCAGCTGCCATCCCTGAGGTTTCTTCCTGTGACCCTGCCGCATCCATTCTGACCCTGAAGAATAAAGAAAATCTTTCTTATTTTCTTTTTACTGCAACCTTTTATACCAAATCCTGCCAGGCTAAGGCTATGGTATTGGTAGAAACAGGTGCGGCAAGCAACTTTATGGACCTGACACTGGCCCAATCATTGGGTTTGTCCTTGCTTCCCCCCAGAGCCTTATTGCGGCCAGCAAGGTACCAGTCCTCAGCTACCCCCTCACTAACCCACTTAGTTACTGTACAGGATCTCACGTGTTTTTGAGTAAGTTCGTTGCTGTGGAGGATCTCCTGTATCCCGTAATTGTGGGTGTGGGGTGATGGTGGCGTCACCTGGTGCAGATTGACTGCCTCACCAATGAGCTTCACTTCTTGTTGGATGGAACCCAGAGCTCCTCCCCCCTTTTCCCCTTGGGTTGGGAACCACCTGAGTCATGCTTGTCTCTTGCGGCAACTCCAGTCTCTCCTCCTGAGCCCTTTGCCCTTCCAGCCATCCTTGCTCCCTTCAAGGACGCCTTTGACGCTACCTTATCCTGTGCCCTTCCCCACACTCCTGCCACAATTTGACCTTTAAGACAACAGTTGACCTTGTGAAGATTGATGCCCCAATTTATCCTCTTAGCAAATTGAAGGATAAGGCGCTGGGTGCGTGGTTGGATGACATGTTAGCAAAAGGGTGGATAGTCAAGAAGGCTTCCTTGGTCAGCTCCCCAGTAGTCTTTGCTTAGAAATTATATGGATCCCTTTGGCTGTGCATTGATTATACCCTTCTCAACAACATCACCGTTCTGGACTGCTACCCCCTCCCCTTGGAAGCCTCAATTGCTCAGTCTATTGCCAAGTCTTGTGTCTTTTCAAAACTGGACCTTGTTAATGCCTTTAACCAGGTTTGTGTGGCGGAGGGGGACAAGTGGCTTACAGCCATCAAAACTTAGTGCGGCTGTTTCCAATTCAAGGTCATGCCTTTTGGCTTAAAGAATGCTCCCACAATCTTCCAGCAAGTCATTGAGGACGCCTTGGGAGACCTCTGCTTCTCTTGTGCCGTGGCGTATATTGATGACATTCTCATCCACTCCCCCACTCCTGAGCAGCACGCTAAGGACCTAGTGGCTGTGGTGGTAGCCATTCACAAGGCTTGGCTATTCATCAAGCCCAGCAAGTGTGAGTTCTTCAAGTCTGAGGTTACCTTCCTGGGCAACTTGGTCCTGAAGGACGGCCACATGGTCTCTCCTGACAAGACCAAGGCCCTTTGGGAGTGGGCTACCCCCCAGAATCAGAAGGAACTACACTGCTTCCTGGGTACTGTGATCTTTCTCAAGAAGTTCTCTCCCGCCATCTCAGAGCTTGCCGCTCCCCTGCACCCCCTAGCGGGCAAGAACGCCTCCTTTGTGTGGACCCCGGCATGTCAGGAGGCCTTTGAGGCCATCAAGCGGGTCTTTGTCTCCACCCCAGTGCTCTTTCACACTGACACAAGCAAACAGTTCATAGTAGCTTGCAATGCCTCTAACATGGCTGCCGGGGAGGTTTTTCTCCAAGAGCACAACAGTCAGGAGCTCCCGGTTGCTTACTTCTCCCGGAAGTTTGCCCCCAACAAGTGTTCCTGGGCGGTGTTTGACAAGGAGCTGCAGGCTGTGGTAGACGCCATCACTCATTGGAGGCATCACCTGCAGGGTGCGCAACACAAGTTTGTGGTTTGCACTGACCATAAGACTCTCTGCTATTTCCACAAGCCACAGAAGCTACTCCCTTGCCAGGCACGTGTCATGCAGACACTCTCAGGTTACAAATTCAAGTACAAGTTTGTGAAGGGTGAACTCAACATCCTTCCTGACCTCCTGAGTTGCAACCCCGCAATGTACCCAGTGAGGGGCAACAAGGACCCTCAGGTCACTGTCATCCCGGAGTCCTTGATCCTCCCGGATTCCAGCTCCCCCCTCCCCCAAACCCCAGCCACGGCTCCAGTTGTTTCCCCACAGCTCCTGGTCATTGCCCCAGGTCCCTCCTCTGAGGCAGCTCTGCCGCTGGCCCTCCCCAGTACGCTCCTGCACAACGTCCTGGTGGCCCAATACTCCTCACCGGACAGTCAGGCTATGTGTGCTAAGCTGTCTCCTGACTCTGCATTGAATGGTCCCTACACCCTTAAGGATAGGATAATTTACCAAAACAAGAAAGTATGGGTTCCAAAGGAATTGCGGGTGTGTGTCATGACAGAACATCACAATCCTCCCCTGTTTGGACATCCTGGCACTAAGAAGCTGCTTGAACTCATCAGACGCACTTAAAGCTGGGTTAGGATAACCAAGGCAGTAGGCCCCTGGATTAAGAAGTGTGTCACTTGCGCCCACTTTAAACCAGATCAATCAGGGAACAATGGTCTTCTCCACCCCCTGCAGCAGTCCCAAGGTCCATGGTCATCCATCTCTGTGGACTTTGTGGTGGCTCTCCCCTTGTTGGGAGGCTTTGATTCCATCATGGTGGTAGTGGATTGTTTCACCAAATATTCAGTTTTCATCTCATGTCTGACCACCCTGGATTCAGTAGGAATGGCAAATTTGTTTGTAAAAAACATCTTTTCCAACTTTGGCTTACCACAGGAGATCATCTGCAACCAAGGCCCCCAGTTTACATCCATGTTCTGGGAGTCCCTGCTGGGGATCCTAAACATCAAGCCATGCAGGTCCACCTCCTTCCATCCTCAGTCAGATGGCCAAACAGAAAGAGTCAACCAAACCATGGAGCAGCACCTGCGCTGCTACGCTAATGCCTCAATGGACTCCTGGTCTGATGACCTCCCATTAGCCAAGTTTGCTTACAACAATACTGTGCATGCCTTGACGGGGCTGTCCCCATTCCAGGCTACCCTGGGGTTTTCCCCAGCATTTGTGATAGGTCCCTCACTCCAGGCAAGCGTACCAGCTGCTGCAGACATGGCGGCTCACCTCAAAGCCATTCATCTCAAAGTCCAAAGCACCCTGACTAAGTCTATTGAGGCTACAAGAAAGTAGCAGACAAGAATAGAAGCCCTGCTCCCCAGTATCCAGTGGGCTTGCTTGTGATGTTGAATACCACCAATATCCAAATGAAGGTCCCCTCAAGGAAGTTTGCTCCAAAGAGGCTAGGCCCCTTTAAGGTTCTGGAGGACAATGTCAGGAAGCCAGTCATAAGTAGAGGCATTGGATGGCTTGGGGTGAGGTGCGGCCAAGCCGGCAGGTAAGGCCCACCATAGAATGGGTGCTAACTTGATAATATAAGATACAGAACCCCCAAGTAAGGACCAGGGTCCGGAGTTGGGGACCATGGAATCTACCAATCCTGTCAAAGTAATGTAGAGTACTCCAAACAGTTGGGTAGAGGTGGTCTTGGCTGCGGCGGTAGGTTCCAGAAGGCAGTCTGGTTGTGGGGTTAAGGGAGGAGTCATAGGAACAAAGTAGGGAGGCAGGTAATTGTACTTGTCTTTGAACAGTAAGGGCGGAATCTCAACCCTCTTTCCTTTGCGTCCTATGTACTTGGTACTTATAGTCCTTGCCAAAGGGTTGGCAATGAGGATGGTTTCCAAGTTGTACTCTGAATAAGCCGGGTTGGGGGGGGGGTATTCAGTAAAATGCACAGGTCCAAAGGGGGCTCCCGGGGGACGGTATAATGCCTGGGGAAATTTGGTAGGTTGGCCTTGGGGGAGGGCGGCGGCCTGGCGGTCTACTTGACTGGAATTAAGATGGAAGATCACTAAGATTAGATAGGGTAAGATTTTTTCAAACCAAAGGTTCATAAAACTTTATTATCAAAAATGATAATGTGGTCTTCACCATACCGCCAGGGTTTTTATACCGTGGGATTTTGCTCCTTTGATTTTTGCAGGGTTCAGGTTTGCGGACAAGGTACTGGCGGGATGTGGGTCTTGGCTTGGTGTCTCAAGGGTGGCAGATCCAGGTTGTGCCTGTTCTGGCAAATCATAAAGGCGATGCTTCATTTTGCTGCCACTGTTCACTATGTCACTTTAGTAGTCCTTTTGTACTATCCCTTCTGGGCAGCACACCGGCAGGTTGTTGGCAGAGTTGAGAATAGGGTTTGTTTTAACCTCCTTAAGAAAAGCTGCAACCGCTGTGTAGGTTTGGGTCTTTGGTGGCTCCAGGTTAGCATCAATCTGATGACCATTTGGGGAATTGTCCTTGGGAGATTGGCAGGTCTCATAGTAACTTGTTAACTCAAGTACACATTTAGCAAGTTGGCGGTCCCCTGTCCACTTTGTGTGACTTGAGTTGTTTTTGAAGGGTCCTTTGTAGTAGGCTGGCGGAACGCAGAGTGATTCACTGATTTGAGCCCGTCTTTTAACGGATTGGCGGGTCCTGGACTGGTCTGGAGGATTGGATCTGCCTTCTGGGAACCAGGGTTTAACTCATGGGTTTTCAATACAAGTATTGAAATGTCATTCATGACAGACAAAGGCAACAGTGTGTTTGTGTTGGACCTCCCCCCTCCTATCAAATCCACAGCACCTTCAATGCCTGTTGTCTGTCTCCCTTTGAGGGGGACCTCCCCAGCACTCCTGACCCTACCTTAGTGGATGGATCCCCCAAGTATGAGGTAGAAGCCATAGTGGCCTCTCATAGGATTTGCAAGTCCCTTCAATATTGTGTATCTTGGAAAGGATACCCCTTGTATGACAACAGCTGGGTAAGCTCTTCAGACTGCAGAAATTGCTGGGATCTGGTACAAGAATTTCATAAGAACAACCCCACAGCACTTGGCCCCCCTAAGTCCCTTCTGGCGCTCAAGATTCCCAAAGCGCACAAGAACTTCTCAGTGGCTACGCTCCCCCAGGGAGGGATCTGGCCTCAGGAAAAAGGAAAGTATAATGTAAATTCACTGTCATCTCTGGCCTTGGATCAAACCATTTCCCCCCGCTGCACCAAAAAAAGGCCAAAAACAACAGCCAAGCCATTAAATTCCTTAGAAGATTTAGCCCACACTGTTGATGAGAGATTTGTTCTGGCCTACCCTGAAGATCCCCCTGCTTTGGTTGTCCCGGCTTGCAAAGAAACACTGATAAATTTAGACTGTTTGTTATTGTGGTGTTGCCCTCTCTTGAAAATTATCAGGAACGCCCAATCAAATGGGGCCACAATTATGTCCAGAAAGTTAAATGAACCTGAGTCTGTTGAGTTGCCTTCCAGATAATCAGGTGGTTTTGTGGAAATTAGCTTGAAACCTTCCAGTGCTCCTGGCCTTGGGCATCAAAATTTCTCTTCCAGCCAATGAGATGCAAGTCAAGTTGGTCATGTGATTTCCTCCTAGCAACTCACCCCTTTTTACAATGCCAGGGGACTTTGTGTCCCTGCTTGTCAATTCTCAATTTATTAAAAGTTTTGAGCTTAATACACTTAGTTTTAATTTTGTTGCCTTGGTTAGACCTCTGCTGGAGTTCCTATCACCTAGAATTTTAAAGTGTTAGTATTTGTTCATTGCTTACCTTCAACTTCCCTGTTTCAAACCTGGTCCCTCTTCTGGAACCCTTGAAGTTGACTTCAGCATATAGTGTTTTTGGTTTTTGGTTTTGCTTTGAAGATTTACGCTTGAACCTAAGTTTTCTAGTCAAATTCAATATAAAAATCTACTTTTACCTTGTTTTTCTTTATAAACTCTTTAATTTTGAACCTGCTTTTGTTCCTGGTCACTTTAAAGATGCCTGAGCACACTGGCAAGCTCCCCAAGCCTACTCTGACACTACTTTTGGTTTCTTGCTTGTGGTTACCCCTGTTGGTCTCAATTTTATTGCTTTCAATTTTGAAAACCACCCCAATCTTCCTCAAATTTTGTGGAGTTTGCAGCTATGATACTCCCAGTCATACAATTTGTGGTATTTTCTTTGGCCCCCTTTTTGCTCCTCTTGTGGTCCACCTCACCAGACCTGTGGTCTAAACTCTCCTCTTTGGCGCAACTTGCAAGTGCGGCCCCCTCTAGCCTCCTGAGTTTGCCTGGTAGTCTCCTTTATTCTGGGGAGGCTGTGGTGAAGAGCCTGACCTGTGATAATTTGGATTTGGAGGATGTCAATCATTCTTCTCCCGCTCCTGTGGGAAATGAGGTGCCAATGTCCCCCCTCCTGGCCTAGAGAAGAGTGACTTGGTACCTCTGCGTGCTTATGTGATGCTCCCTTCCACCCCCACTCGTACCCCCTGGCTGCTCACTGGGTTGGCGCTGATGGCACTGAATGCCTATTTCCCTTGGTTGTCTCCTGTGTCCTCCCTGTGGTCTCCCCTTTGAGTGGCCGTTCCAGTCCTCCACTGGACGGTATCCTGGTGGTTTTTTTTGCCGGGATGGGAGCCAAACTTAGTTGGTTTAGCCCCCCTCTCTCACAACATGAATCAGAAATGCAGAATTCTAATGTACAATTTCAGATTTTCTGTATGTCAAACAAATCATAGACATCATGTAAAAATTAACAAATCTGAAATTGTGGGATTGTCAAATCCAAGAACAAAGTTTCAAATAATAATTGCAAGGAATTTGAAATAAATATAATTTATGGGTGTCTCAAAAAGGATGTTAAAGGATCTAGAGTGGATTTGTGCTGATTCTTTTAGGAAGCACAGGCATTCTCAAAAATCACCCTATTTCAGTTTAGGATGGCTAAAATTTAGATCCTACTATTCAGCAACTTACCATATTTAACAATAAGATTGACTAAAATATACATTCCTCTTCTTGAGTTTATTTTTTTAATAAAAATTTATTATGTCTTCTTCCAACACCAACTACGTCAACAAGCTGTTCCCTGGCCTTGACAAAATCATGCAGGGCTATGCTGGGTCTCTTAACAGTAAAGCCTCTGTCTATGGCCACTCCCAACCCGCAGGCTCCTCTACAAGCCCCACCCAGGAGTGTGTTCTTTCTCCTGCAACTTCCAGCATGGCCCTGTTTGCCTATCATGCACAAGCAGCTGCCAATCCAAATCCTGTATCAAAAATGGCATCTAAAACCAGCCATTTGAGCCATGGGGTCACCCAGAGAGTCCCAAATCCCAAAACAGCCAATCAGATGGCATTGACCAGTTCCCAAGATGGACACATCCCTCCTCCAGCCAATCAGCCTGCAAGACGCAGAAGAAAATTGATCACTTCAGAGATTATTATCAAAATGGTTGAAAAGCAAGGGATTCTTATGTCCCCTGGGGAAATTGCAGCTGTGATGGTTTTTTCAAAGTCCACTGTGGCTGCAACTGTCAGGGCCCAATGGCTCCCAACTCTGATCCATTTAAACTATAGTCTAAGAGAAGTACTTTATCTATTATTCAGACCAAGAATGATCACAATGGGGAAAAGAGGAACTAGGCTCTTTTTATACCATTTAAATTGGTCTTTGAGATTCTTTCAGATTCTTCCTGAAGGTACTTGTCTCTTTATCTGGAGGGTCATGCTAAAAGTTTGAAACATCAGCTGACTAATTCTAGTCATATTCTTTTGGCCAGATTTGAACTTCGTGGTTTGCCTCAGTTGGTCATCTAAAAATACTTTGGATGGATTATCCTCATCTGAGGCTTTCATTTGAGCATAAGGACGTCCAAAACTGATCACTGGAAGCTGAGATATGGTTGGATTTGCCCGCTTACTAATTGTTGCTTGTCTTGATTTGAAATCCAATCTTGCAACCAATCCAGGACATGCTGACAGGGTTTTTGAACACGGCTCTTTAAATTGCCATAACTTTTGATCTGGGGTACCTAAGGAGATTATAAAGGTAGCTTTCTGACAGCAAGAAGTAGCTTTATTGATCCAAGCTTTTAAAACGTGACTTTTTGAAGCTACTATGTCATGGCGGGCCATGACAGCAACCCTGCAAGCCCACACCAACTGTGGCCCCCTACCAAGAAGACCCCAACTGGTGCCTGTTCTTTGACTGAAGGTGAAAAAGCCCACCCCCTCATGATGGCTATTATGGAGCGTGACCCTTGGATGCCTCTGTTCCAGGTCTGTCTCCAACTGGGACTCCACAGCATTTTCACCAATAAGAGAACGGTGAATTTGTGGATGCACGGAGTTGTGGTTGCTGCCAGACTCTTATCCAATCAGGTTCTCAGTGGCCCCATTTTGGTGGACACTGTCCCCTATGATTCTACCATCATTAATTTTATCAAAGGGAGGGCAATGAGGGCCTGTAATGATGTAATCTTCCCGTCATACGCCAAGATTTTGGCAAGTATTCAAGACTTTTGGGGAAAGCGCATCCAATCTGACGTATACAAGCATGGCCCAATCCTGTATCATTTTGTCAGGGTTTTGTTGGAAGTTTCACAATTTGGTGTCAATAATAACTACATTTTGTCAAACACAGCAGATGGTTATGCCTACCAAAAGGAGCTCAGGATCATGCTGGAGGAGTGGGCTACCCAAAACACCGCATACACAGTTGTACTGAGTGCAGAGAAGTAGCAGAAGGAATGGCAACCCAAGAAATCAGGGCTGTGGGGCATACCTGTTGGTCCTACCCCATCAACCACGCCAACATGCATCTTGCAGATGTATGTCTCTATAATTTGAGTTCCGCACTCAGGCGCTTAAAGCCTGCCACATACAATAAACTGTGCACCAAAATTGATAAGGGTTATGAGATTTTTCCTTCTGTGTTTGCCCAGGACCTATCAGATCTTGTCATTATCTATGCAAGTGATAGTGATAAGTCCAGAAAGGACTCCCACCTCCCCCCACGCCAATCTATTTGTTTCACCAAGCCTGCATATGTGACAGAAGACAAATTTGAGCAATTGAAGCAATCAGCTCTTGCTGCCCCTTCCCAGTCAACAAACCCTGACTCCCCAACCCCCTCATCAAGCCAACTGCCTTCCAACCCTGACTCCCAAACCACCGCCTATTCCCTCCCCACTATCTCTGATGCAATCCCTTTCACAGTCATAGATGAAGGCAATGTTTATTACGCCCAATCCCTCCCCTTCTTGTCCTTTGATCAGTAAAATAAAAATTTTCTTTGTGACAGCTTATTGAAGTCAATATTAAATCTTTCAATTCATAATTAATAATTTTTTTTACATTATCAACATTTCACATAATTAATACAATTTTGTGCATTTTAGGAACAACTTTAAATTATTAGCATACATATTTTTAATCATCATTAGTAAATTAAGGACCATAAATGTAAATATTGCATTAGAATATTGAAATTAGAAGTCAACTCTTGATATTTAGAAATTTTGTGCATAACTCAATGCATTTTGTTTAATAAAATTCATTGTAAACTTGGCCTTTTTCATTGTAATTTATTGAAAGGACTGTGTTTATATTAGAGAGCCATTAACGCTTAGTACAAATATTGATACATAGTGCATTTAAAGCCTGTATATTTACCTATTGGTAATAATTCTGTAAGCATTTCAGTCATATTTTGCGAGGTAATAATAATGTAATGGGTTAATAAATTACTGTTTATTATCAATAATTGGCTGATTTTCTTTTCTGTGGCAATAGTGCATTTTATGATATTTACACACTGGCTTCCAATTGGTTGGTTTTATATCCAATTGCACAGGTGATAAGAAATCAAGTCGCCACCCTGACAGCATCCAGTCTTGGGATAGCAACTTGATTTCCTATTGCCTGTGTGATTGGATGTGAAACCAACCAATTGGAAACCAGTACATAAATATCAGAAAATGCACTATTACCACAGCAAAGAAAATCAGCCAATTAATGATAATAAACAGTAATTTATTGATCCATTACATTATTATTACTCAAAAAATCTGACTGAAATGCTTACAGAATTATTACCAATAGGTAAATATACAGGCTTTAAATGCACTATGTATCAATATTTGTACTAAGCGTTAATGGCTCTCTAATATAAACACAGTCCATTTCAATAAATTACAATGAAAAAGGCCAAGTTTACAATGAATTTTATTAAACAAAATGCATTGAGTTATGCACACAATATCTAAATATCAAGAGTTGACATCTAATTGCAATATTCCAATGCAATATTTACATTTATGGTCTTTAATTTATTAATGATGATGAAAAATATTCATGTGTTACAGTAGTTTTAAAAGCTATGGCAACAAGCAAAAATTCTTTAGATTGAAACAAAATCCAAGTCTCAGATTAAAATATATACTCTGTTAACAGGGTTTATTGGCGTTAATGGGCAAAATGGGTCAACGCAGCAACAAAAAGCTCACACATAAAGCAAAACCATTCAAAATATAATCCAAAATACATTGATTAACAAAAAAATGGTGTGAGTTGACTTTTGGTGTACATATGTTTACTATGTGAATTGGTGACAAAATACACCCAAGCAAGGTGTGTTAAAACTCAATCAAAAACAAAACACAATAGCAACTCACAATATAAAAAAAATCACTCACGCAATGTGTGCAATGGATTGTAATCATGAATGATACCAAGGTATCTAAAATAATGTCATAACTGTGCTGTTTTAGCAGAGTTACAAGGGGGAAATATTTAGAAAATTGATAATAATCTTTATTGTGAGATAGTGATTATATAGCTATTGTGAATCAATGGATAGTAGGAACATGATTGGTGATCACACAGCTGGATGGAAGAGGGGATGGCTTGATCCTGATAATGAGTCAAGCGCAAAATCAAGATATCCACTGTGAGGGATCATCATTTGTTCATGTTGATTGATTTGGTAATCCAAGTTGACTTCTGGGTCTGGCTTCAAGTGGCCAGCTAATTGGATTGCGGGTCACAAACCTGCTTGGTTGGAACCTTGCTGGCGGGTTGAGCCTGCGGTTTTGACACCACCACCCCACCGGATGAAGGTCAGCCTCCTCTGGGGGCAGGTTGTCAGGGTGGTTGTTAGGAGCCCGGGCACTGTATTGAACCAGTTGTTGTTTGGTGGCAGTCAGGGCGTTTTCTTGTTGCTTCTGTCTCGCTTTGCAAGGTTGTAGGCGGTTGTGGTGTAGAGTCTTATCTTGCTTGCGTTTCCCAAGCCCTTGCACAAGGTAGGTGTAATTGTCGTTTACCTTTAGGATTATTGCTGGCCCTACTTTTTCAGGTTGTAGTTTGCTCTTGTCAACATTCATGACCCAGACTTTGTCCCCAACTTCATGTCTTTGACAGATGGGAATGAAGGTCTTTTGTAAGTGTTCCTTTTCTTTGACTGCTTGTTTGCTGTTGGCCTCTATTACTTGAGGATCAGAGCAAGGGGGACTTGACTTGGGATTTCCAGTTTGGGTTCTGTCAATGCTTGAATGATATTAGGCTGTGTGCTGTATACCAGATCAAATGGGCTTTTCCCTGTGGATCTGTTCACTCAGGTTTGGCACACAAGTAACGCAGTTGGTAGCTGCTTATACCAGTCTTCAGGTCTCCCGGCAGTGAGTTTGGCCAGGGCTTGCACAAGGCTACCATTAAGCCGCTCTACGCGTCCATTGGCCTGGGGATGGTATGGTGTAGTGACAGTGTGCTTGACCCCATTTTTGACAAGGTACATGTTGGTGTTTTTGGAGGTCAATTCTTTGCCCCCATTGGTTATCAGCAGTTCTGGATTTCCAAACTTACTGATGATTTCTTTGCCAATGAATTGTCGGACGTTGTTACCGGTGTGCAATTTCACTGCTTGGGCTACTGGCCACCTTGTCGCAAAATTGATGACTGTAATGATGTATTTTTTGTTGTTATGCTTTCCTGGCATGGGGCCCACAATGTCCAGAGCCCATACCTTGAACAGTAGTTGGGTTTGAATGGGGAGTACAGACTTAGGCGGGGTTTTGCTTCTGGCAAACTTTTTGCAGACCTCACACTGTTCTAACACTTCTTGGACATTGCGGTATAAGGTTGGCCACCAGGCTTTATGTTTTAGGAATTTGTATAGATTTTGGCTCTTGGTATGTCTAAGATCTCTGTGGTAGCAAAGAATGGTATCAACTCGTTGATGTGTGGGGATGTAGGGAATGGTTGTGCCATCTGACATCTTTCTGTGAAGAGTCCCGTATACATCAGCAAAGAGGTGCTATTCTTGATGACCGTTTCTTTGGTAATATTGGTTGTGCCTGCAGGGAACCCTTCATCTTTTGGTCAGATTACTAAGACAGGCCATTCTGGGTCAAGCCCATTCTCTCCCCTAGAAGCGCGGACATACGGGCGGGAAAGGGTGTCTGCCATGGCAAGTTTGGCCCTGGGCTTATATTGGATGAGCATGTTAAACCTTTCTAAGAATTCCATCCACCGCGCTTGGCGGCGTGATAAGTTTGCCTGTGTCTTGAAATAGATGAGCAACTTATGATTTGTTAATGCTGTGAATTCTTCCTGCTGTTCTAGGTAACAGCGCCATTTGACTAGGCAGTGTACAATGGCCAGTAGTTCTTTGTTGTGGATAGGGTATCTACACTTGCCATCTGTCAGCTTGCGCAACTCATAGGCTACAGGCAGGAAGTCACTGTCACTATTCTTAATTTGCAGAACTTGTGAGAGAGGGGGGCTAAACTAACTAAGTTTGGCTCCCATCCTGGTGTAAAAAACCACCAGGATGCCATCCAGTGCAGAACTGGGATGGCCGCTCAGAGGGGGGACCACAGGGAGGACACTGGGGACAACTGAGGGAAGTAGGCGTTCAAACTCATCAGTATCAGGCCAGTGAGCAACAAAAGAGTGCAGGTAGGAGCGGGAGAGGACACCTTGGAGGGCCCAGGGGGTACTGCATGCCTCTGGACCACGTTGGGGAGGGGAGGCATAGGAGGTGCTGCTCCTTCAGAAATGGGTGAAGTAAGGTCCACAGTGTCCAAGTCCAAATCATCACACGTCAAGCTCTTGACCACAGCCTCTCTAAAAAGAGAAGACTGCTGGGGAGGTCCCAGAGACTGGCAGGGTCTCTACCTATCAGACGGGCCGATAAAGAGATTTTTTTCCACAGATCAGGGGAGGTGGACCACAGAAGTAACAAGAACGGAGCCAGGGAAAAAGCCACAAATTTAAGCGCTGGGAGTATCATAGGAATATTCTTCACAAAATTTGGGGCAGGTGGGTAGGATTTTCTGGACAAAAACAGAGGGAAAATATCCTGGTAGGGTAGTCTTAGAACAGGATACAAGGAGGAGCAACTGGGTGGGTCTGGGCAGCTTCACTATAGCCTTGGATACCTTTAATAACAACAGGAAGCAAGAGCGGGTTTGAAATCAATGATTTCAATAAAAAATTCAAAATAACAATAGGTATTATAAGAAAAATCAATTGAAAGTATAAGTTTTTGAACTTAGTTTCAAAAGCAAGAACAGGAAAGGCAACTACTGGATGAACCAATACTAGTATAATGAACCAGAAGAGAAGCCAGTTTTGAAACCAACTGACAGAAGGTAAGCTTGAAGCAGAAACTAACACTAAAATCTTTAGGCTATAGGAACTCAAACTGGGTTCCAAAATAACACAAATATTAAAATAAAGTGCAGAATGGCTCCAAATTTTAATATTATTGGAAAATAGACAAGCAGGGGACTAGAAGTCCCCTTGCTTGCATAAAAAGAATGGGCTGCAAATAAGTTGGGTCACATGACAGTGGAACCAAATCTAATTGGCTGGAGGAAAACTTTGCTAGGCAGGGGCAGGGGGACTGGAGGGTTTCATTCCAATTTCCGCAGTCAGATCTGATTGGCTGGAAGAGGCACTGGTAATTTGGAATTCACTTGTGTTGCTCAGTGCCAATGTGGTGGCCTCTGATTGGCCAGCTCTAATGTTTTTTAGAAGTGGGCAATACCAAGCTAATAAGTAGTCCAAATTAACCAGTGTTTCTTCCCAGGAGGGAGCAACCAAAGGCAGAGGTTCCACAGGGTAGGCCAGCACAAACCTCTCATCTACTGTGTGAGCAAAAACATTTAAAGAATTAAGGGGTTTGGCAGGCGTTTTAGAACCTTTCTTGGTACAACAAGGGAAAATTGAGCAATCCAAAGCCAGAGGTGGCAGGGAATTTACAGAACTCCCCCAATGGATGCATCTGAAGTGTCAGTTTCCATCTGGTATTCTCCATCCCATTTGGGGTATTGTAAGATGGGAGCTGTCGTGAGTTTTTCCTTGAGGCGTCTAAAACAGAGGTCACGTTGGGGGTCCATACAAACTTGGACTTGGTGCCTGTTATGGCAGACAAGGGGGCAGTCAAGATGCCACAGTTGGGGATAAAGCATCTTACATAGGCCACCATTCCCAAGAAGGTGCGTAGTTCTGAATTGTCCTTGGGGGGTGGCATCTTGCAGATGGCTTTTATCTTCTGACTGTTGGGTTTGATGCCGTCCTTTGAGACTATGTGTCCCAAGAAGGGTAGTTGCTCCCAGAAGAACTGGCATTTAGAGGGTTTGGCCAGCAGTTTGTGTTGTGCCAGGGTTGCAAAGACTTCTTCCAGGTCCTTGTGATGCTGTTCTACTAAGGGGCTGTAGACAATGATATTGTCCAAGTACACAAGGGCGTGTCTGCCTATGTGTGGTGCAAACACTTTGTTCATGAAGGTTATGAAAGTGGACAGGGCATTGGTCATGCCAAAGTTGAGTACCACTCATTTTTAGGAACCGTACTTGGTGCAGAAGGCTGTCTTGGGGATGTCTTCCTCCTTGATACAAATCTGATTGTACCCTGCAGTTAGGTCAATCTTGGAGAAGACAGAGGCTCCTCCCAAGGCGTCAAAGAGATTGTCAATTAGTGGTAAGGGGTAAAAATTCTTGATGGTGACTTTGTTCAAGGCGCTATAGTCTGTGACCAGGCGTAAGGTATTGTCCTTTTTAGCCTCAAAGAATTTGGCAGCCCCAAGGGAGACTGTGAGGGGCAGATAAGTCCTTTTTCCAGTGCTTCCTTGAGATAGGTGCGCAAGGCGTTGTCCTTGTTTGGGGTCAGCCTGTAAATGGGTTGTGCCTTGGGTAAAGCCCCCTTGAGTTGGATAGAGTGTTGGATGTGCTTCTCAGGGGTAGACCAGGTAATGCTTCCAAAAAGATTTCTGGGTGACAGGCCACAATGTTGCAATCTTGCGGCGTGGAGGTGTCCTGATGATCCTTGAAGTTTATGATTTCATAATGGCAGGAGTCCCAGTCAATAGCTTTCAGGTTTTCCTTCTCATCCAAGGTCTCCTTGATGCGTACAAAGACGTGGTCTCATAGGAGTTGGTCTACAGAGTCTGGGTAGATTTGGTGGTTGACACCTTCACGCTTGATGGTCAACACTGAGGTCACCCAGTCCATGTGGGGGTTGTTTTTCTATAACCAGTCTAGTCCCAGTACAATTTCAAATTTAGGGAAGTCAATGACAGGACCTTGGATGATGGAGTGGAGGTTCTCAAGCATGACAGAGAAGGGGGCAGTTTCCTTTGTCACAGCAATGTGATGTTCATCAGCCAGGACCACGTTTTTAATCCGCAAAGGATTAGTGGCCAGCTTGAATTTATCCACAAAGCTGCTGTTGACTAAGGTTTGATCTGCGCCCAAGTCCAAGAGAGCTGAGCCTGTGTAACTGCAAAAGCAGAAATGATAGGACATCAGTTTATTGGGATGTTTGGCAATGGTGTACAGTACCAGGTCCTCTGAGGGCACTTGGATCATTAGGCATTGGTCCACGTCCTTGGGTTGGTACTCATTATTGGGTGAGTCAGGAGTTGCGAGGGGAGAGCTTGGCTTGCTAAGTGCTCTCCCGGGCTTTTCCCTTGTCTTGGTTGCCTTGGGTGGCAGTGGCACGGAAATGGGTACAATTTGATTGGCCGTTATTTCTGTTCCCATTACCATTTAATCCTGTGGGTTTGTGGTTGTTGTTGTTACCATTACCTCCAGGAGGTGGTTGAGAGGAATGCCCACTTGAATGTGAGTCCTTGGGTCTCTCTTGTTTCCCAGTCTGTGCCTTGTGCAGAGCGTTGGATGTTTGCTCCACTTTTTCTGCTTCATGGTACAGGCTTTGTAGGTTGGTAACTTGGTCCAGGTTCACATGTCTCATTACGTGCAACTTGAGAGTGTCGTAGTACATGAGGTGTGTTGCTGGAGTGTCAAAGGCCATGTTGGATGGGGCGTGGAGACAGAGTTCCTTGTAGGCGCGGGTGAGTTCTTTGACAGTGCCTGTCTGGGTTAGGTTCTTTACTTGGCGTATGATCATGAGTGCCGTATCCTTAAGCACAAATATCTCCAAAAAAGTCCTGTTTGAAAGTGTCCCAGTTCTTGTTGGTGTGCTCTTTGTGCCACTTGTTGCACCAAGTGCCAGCGTCATGGGTCAGACAAATGGAAATCTCCGCAATCCAAAAACGCTGTGGGCACTCCATCTGAGCCAACTTGCTTTGGGCAGACTGAATCCATGCGGCAGCATTGTTGTTGTTGGACCCCACAAAAGGTTCCAAGGCGGCGCTGCAAAGTCTTTGTGCTACATAGGCGGGCATGGTGGTCTCATCAGCTGGTTGTGGCATTGAGGGAGGTGCCTGAAAGAAACCTTGTGCAGACATGGCTTTGAAGGCGGGTAGCAGGATCACCATGTTTTGGTAGAGGACAAAGCCATCAGATATTGTGGTACCAGGAGTATACGGAGTCCAGTTGGGCAGGAGGCCAGACATAATTCTGTCAAGGATTTGTTGGCTGCGGCGTGTGCAGGCAAAAGGCGGAATTTTTCAAGATAAGGTAGGATAGAGAACCTACCTGTGCTACCAATGTTGTAACTGTGCTGTTTTAGCAGAGTTACACAGGGAAAACTATTTAGAAGATAGGTAATAATCTTTATTGTGAGATAGTGATTATATAGCTATTGTGAATCAATGAATAGTAGGAACATGATTGGTGATCACACAGCTGGATGGAAGAGGGGGTGGCTTGATTCTGATAATGAGTCAAGCGCCAAATCAAGATATCCACCGTGAAGGATCATCATCTGTTCATGTTGATAGATTTGGTAATTCAAGTTGACTTCCTAGTCTGGCTTTGGGTGACTGGGTAATTGGAGTGCGGGTCACAAACCTGCTTGCTTGGAACCTTGTTGGCAGGTTGAGCCTGCAGTTTTGACAACACAACAACAGACTACCATTGCACCTGTTGTACGCCGCAGTTGTAGTTGCTCCTGCGGGTCAAAGAATAGACTTAGTACAACACAAGTGCCTACTCAGGAGGGAGTCAGGAGAGGAGAGTTCCATAGTGACACTGCACTGACACAGCCAATTCAAGGAGCACAAGCTGCTAGGGTGCAGAGCATCAACCCTTGGGTCCCAAGGCTGACCCAGAAGCCCACCAAGGTTACCACAACAAAAATGGTTAGAAACAAGGAGGTAGAACTTACTTTGTATGTGTTTGACGTTGTGTACCGACAAGAGTTGGTCCCGTCAGCCATGCTGGAGAAGGTGAAGCCTGTACTTGATACTAGCTATAAGCCCTACGTCAGTGATGGCAATCAGGAGGATGACAAGGAGCCCAAGTTCTACCAAACCAATGAGGGACAGCTGGTGCTAAAGAAAGTTGCAGCCTTCTACAACAAGGTGCCCATGCCTTGCAAGCCTGTCATCAATCAGGATCCTGGCTTGTCTGAACCCACAAAGCCCACCCAGAAGCGCATCCCTGACATCAAATGCATCATCCTGCTTAAGCTAATGCAGGAATCAGGTGACTACAAGGCAGCTGCATCCCTTGTTGGGGTGGATCCCAAGTACGCCAAAAATACCTTCAACAAGTTCATTGATACTGGCTGAGTCCTTGCTGCGGAGAAATCCTTGCGTGTTTCCACAGTGCTCACCAAGGAGCATAAATGGGCAATCCACCAGTGGATCACCTGGGACTGCCATCTTGAACTGGCAAATATACAGGCTATGGTCAAGTCTGCTTTTGGGATCAAGGCCTCAATTTTCTTTTACTACCATCTGGTCAAGGGAATGCAATTTTCCTGGAAAAAACTCAGGGTATCCTGATACAATTGGAACAGCCTGGCCAATATTGAGACCCAGAAAAACTACGCAGAGGCGTATACTGCCCTCAAAGCCAAGGGGACAGTCAAATTTTACTATATTGACAAATCAGCATTTGCCTTGTTGATGCACAATGAGTATGGGTATGTCCCCAGAGGCTCTAATGACAGGGTGGCTTGGTGTGCTGCAGTACGCGCCACAGCCTATTCAATGATGGCTCTCCTCGTTCCAAAGGGGGTCAAGCTCTACTAAATGATACTAGGCTCCCACAATAGCCAGACCTTCCTGTCATTCCTCCAATTAGTCCAGGAGTACCTGAGGCACACAAGCCCGGGCTTCACCAACATAATTGTATTGGACAACGTTGGTCTCCACAAGATGGCTGATATTCTTGAAAAAGTTCCATCAATTGACACAAGCATTGCAGTGGGCCCCCAGCAATTGGCCACGGCAAATATGCGCCTTCTCTTCCTCCCTGCCTATTTGCCGTTCCTAAATCCCATCAAGGAAGTCTTTGGGTGGCTCAAGCAATTTTTCAAGCAAGGAACCCCAACTGGGACTGAGGACCTGCTTGATTTGCTGCAGGTTGGGATATATACCCTCCCAGCTGAGACTGTGGCCAAATTCTATGGCCACGCTGATTTGTTCATCCCTGCGTGCCTAGCCAAATAGCCAATCAATTAAAGGCTTAGTGTGTCCAATTTTTTATATTATCTAATTTATTATTCAACGTTTATTAATTATCATTTTATATTTAGATGTTTCTACGCCTGCAATCACATTCAGAAGATCCATCAATAAATGTAAGTAATTTATTTATTTTATTGTATATTATTTTATTATACCATCTAAGGGTATCCCAAACACTTGATACTGGATTACACAAATGCATTAATATCACATTTGGAAAATAAATATAATAATCAAAAAAAAGTTAATGTAATGTGTTCAAATCAGAAGTAGATTTTATTGTAATATATTATTATGCTTTTATTAAGACCTTCTCTGGGATATATTCTGCAGATCTTGTTTGCTAAAATAAAATTTATAAAAATTTATTATAATAAAAATATTATAAATTGCAATGGAATTATTTGGAAGAGAGAATTTATTAAGATTACCTATAGTGAGTTTGGCGGTATGTACCCACCCCACAATGGAGGTAGCGCACAACCTCCACCGCCACACTGTAGACAGTGGATACACTCTGGTTAAAATATTCACGGCAGCTGGTAAAAGGGAGTATTGTTAGGTGGGAATGGAGTAGCAGCTTTTCTGGCGGGGCTGCAAACCCAAAGATGCCAGCCAGGACCAAGGCATCCTGGATGATGTGATCCACTGAGTTGGTCCCAGGGGGACCTTCTTCCCATCCAGGGAGAGCCTGGCCTTGTTGATCCCCAGAAGGACCCTGTCCAGGTCCTCAACTGACGCGCCCATCCCAAAGTAAAAGAGGAACCCCAGGTAAACAACAAGATGAAGCATTTGCCCAGCAAAGGCTTCTGTAAACTTGCACAGTTTGTTGTATACTGTGCTTATTTTTTTCTCATGTTTAGTTTTGTCAAAGGTAAGATCCATAGCTTCTGGGACCTCCGTCTTGTTGGCACTCCAGGCCAGCCCAAAGTCTGCCAGGAAGATCTTGGTCTTCTTCATGGCTGTTGCATCCGCAACAGCCAGTTTTTCTACCATGCGCCCAAAGTTCTCCAGCAAGTAAGACAGGGTGTGCTCCACTGGGAAACAGAAGCAAGCAGCCGCATGAGCCCAGCCCATCTCCGGTACATTCTTGAATGGGAGCGTCACCAGGACGTCCCAAACAATCTCAATAGAGTTTACATATTAAACTCCACTGAGTGACACCGGGTCCAGGCAGACCAGTTGGCATCCTTGTAGGCAGTAACGTCCCACTTGGATGCCTCCTCTCCATGCGTCAGCCCAGTCAATGCCTCCCTAGACATAGGAAAGGACCTGTGAATACGGTCTTCAAGCTCCCGCAAGACAGGGGGGACAGGAAAAGCTGCTTGGCCACATGAGTGGCGTAGTTGATGTAGAATGTGGTGGGGACAAAAGGGACCAGGACCTGGCAGAGTTCACCATTGACTTCTTCTAAAAAAAGGTAAGTATTTGGAAATTTTTATTAATTATTATTTTAGGTTACCTTCTGCAGTCTCCTCCTTGCCTGCAGCCTTGGCAGGCTTTGCTATTCTTGGTGTAACCAGTTGTGCTAGCTGCTCAGTGTCATCTGTTTTGGTACATTTTGCGGGTCTTAGGTGAGCATACATTTCTGGGTCATCTGTCCAGACAGACAGCGCGGAGAGGGCAAAGGACTTGAATTGAAGGCCTTCCACAACGTGCTTCTGGACATTTAAAAGTTGCTCAATTGTTGTTACAGGGTTGTCTGGAATCTTGGCCATGAGTGCTTTGGCAGACACCTTTTCAATTTTGTCCCCTTCAAGGACAGCAGACTTAACTCTTGCTTTGACCTTGCGGTCAATCTCTTTAATTTTGGCAATCACCAAGTTGAGGTCTTTTAGCAGCTTTTCAAGTTCTCTCATTTTATTTTTTACTAACCTTTCCAAATGTTTTTATAGCTTTTGCCCCAATAAATTCTGTATTATTTTGATACTGTTGCCTCTTTGTTTATTCCTTTTTCCCCCCATTTTTCACATTATCCTGTCTTTTTACCCATTGTGTATATGTTTTACGCTCATCTCAATATGCGTTGTTTGCTTTGTGTTGGCATTGTTTCCTTGATTACCATATTATTTTTAGCGCTTGACATAGCCCCTTGTGAAAACATTAACAACAATTTGGTGATCAGCTAAATTTGAATTAGAAAATTATAGGTTAACTTTTTTTAGATAAAGTTGTTACTGATCTGAATTCAAAACCTTAATGATAAACTTTAAGCCAATCAGGAGCCAAGTGATAAAGTGATTGTTGTGACATAAAGGGACATTCAATAATTCTTTGATGCATGTGCGCTAATTGATATGATTGGCTGGATGTTTTGCCATTGTACGCCATTGCCGCTGTGGCAAGTTGTTAATAGACTAGTGCTAACCCAGCAGCTGATTGCGCACTAGTCCATCAACAACTTGCCACAGCGGCAATGGCGTACAATGGCAAAACATACAGTCAATCATATTAATTAGCTCACATGCATCAAAGAATTATTGAATGACCCTTTACGTCACAACAATCACTTTATCACTCAGCTCCTGATTGGCTTAAAGTTTATCATTAAGGTTTTGAATTCAGATCAGTAACAACTTTATCTAAAAAAAGTTAACCTATAATTTTTTAATTCAAATCTAGCTGATCACCAAATTGTTGTTAATGTTTTCACAAGAGGCTATGGTTGGGTGCTAAAAATAACTGTGTTCAGGATCTAGATACACCTCTTAGTAAATATATGATTTTATAGAAATAAGCTGAGCATAAAGAATAAAACCAACTATAAACAAAGAGAACATGAACAATTGAAATTCAAAATAAAGATAATATAATTATAAAATGTTTGATGACAGGGGTTTATTGGGGTGGGGAAGAGTGATGCCTAGTAGGCAGAATGGCGCAGGAAGGAGGACATAGAGGCAGTGCTGGCCTGGGGAGTCTGGGATTGGATGGGTTGGGTTTGCAGGCAGGGGGTGTTGGTGGTGGGGGCGGAGGCAGGAGGATTGCGCGTGATGGTTGCTATATACCGCTCATTGTACTCCTCATCAGTCATTGGCTGGATGGGCTGTTAGGTGGCTGTGGCATGGAGTGGGAGGCAATTATCCTTGTGTGATTGGTTGCCCATGTTCACATGGAAAACCATTTGCGCAAACAAGTCAGCCACCATTTGGTGACCAAAGAGAAAATTGTGATCAAGGACCCCAAGATAGAGGTTGTTGAAAGCCGGAGGGCGGCGCTCCTGTAGTGTATCTCCAATGTTGAAGAAGACAACATCAGCCAGATAGACGTTGGCATGGCTGGCAGGATAGACTGAGGCCTGGTGCCCACATCTCTGGATGGCCTCAAGGACGGTGGAGCTTTCCTCCATCTGGTGGCTCAAGAAAACCTGGTATTTGGAATTCAAGCCATCCCAGGAGTTGAGCAATCCACCAAGGATGTGGCTGTATGAGTACCCATCAATGAAATCAGGGTCTGTCTAATAGTAGACAAAACCCTTGGCTAAAATAGCCAGAAATGCACCAATGAAAGTCCCCTTCTTGACCTTCTTCCTTCCATTCATGGTGGCAGCTTTTCCTTGGGTGCCAAAATCATCAAAAGCTATGGATAGCTTATAGTAAGAGATTAACATGACATCATCTGACAGACTAGTTAGGCATTGGACCAGGGTGGATTCAATGGCAGGATCATACAGGGAATTCTTAGCGCCATCCCATTGGTTGCTGGCAAAATTGGTAAGAACCCGTATGAAAGCCACCTTCCCATACATTCAGAGCTGCACCATGCACTTGGAGACCCATATGTTATGGTGTGCAAGTTGCTTCTGGACCTGGATTCAGGGAAGCTTGGGGTCCTGCTAGAGAAGGTCAAGCTTTATTGGGTAGGCCTTGGTTATCTGGGACTCTGTGGCCTTCTTTGGCTTCTTGGCTGTCCCAATCAGATTCCCCTTATTCATTAGGTTGTTGAACTCCCGCATTATGGCGGCTCAGGTAAATTGCAACTGGGCAGCAATCTGATCTCAGGACAGACCCTGCAGGTTGAGTGCCACAATTTCCTGAAGAATTTGGACAGTGATGATTTGTTGCTTGGAGCGCTGGGCCGGGGGAGCTGAAGCCTGATTGGCTGAGGGGGGAGCAGGTTGGCTGGTGGCAGAAAGATGTTCCAAATCAGGGTTGCCATCCTGATTGGTTAGTTGACAGGCAGCTTGTGCAGGGGTGGGTGTGGGAGCAGAGGCAGAGCTAGACACTAAGTGACTCTCAAACAAGTTAAAGCCATAGGAGTCGGTGGTAAGGTACAGGTCAGCTTCCTTGTTACCCGCCTCAAAGGCTTGGGTGTAAACGGGTGCCTCTACGTTCTGAGCCTTGCCTCCATTGAAGCTGGCTTGGCTGCTGGCACCGTTGAAGATGTTGCTATTAAAAACCATTGTAAAAAACCTAGGATAAAATCACTAAAAGTAGAAATTTTAAAATTTAATGAATTATTTTTATTGGAATCACAAGTCCATATTTGGAAAGTTCTCAAAACCTTTTCATACAAATCTGGAGCCATGAAAATGGATAAAATGCCTCTGGTCCTAAATTAGATAGCTGTTGATTGGCTGTTAAACTGTTATTTTTCTATTTTAGGCTGCTCATACTGCACATCTTGTGTGAGTTCATTTTGTTTTGTGTTTGTGTAATCTTGCTTCTAGATTACTCAGATTTTGTTTCCTTTTGGTCCTTCTGTCAGTGTCTCATATGAATCCTGATTGGATTATAATATACTCTGGAATAGCATCCACCCATTTCACTTGTTGTGTCAGTTCATTTTGTTTGTGGGGTGAACTACACCACTTGATGTTTGATATAATTTTATATAATGGGCTAGTGAAATTTTGTTTTTGGTTTGACAGTTTATTTATTAACCAAAAATATTTAAATTAATTGAATCTTGAATCTTGCGCAACTTGGATTTTGTTTAAATCTGAAATCATTTTGTTTAAATCTGAAGAATTTTTGCTTGTTGCCATAGCTTTTAAAACTACTGTAAATGTAGTACTATTTAAACCAGTTTTTTGATGCAATTCAAACAAAATATTAAGTATCTACAGCCTTATCAACAAATTAGAGTCAGCCCTCCAAAAGATTGTCAAGCTTAAACATAACATAAGGGAAATTGTGGTAAATCAACTGGGAAATGAGGGAAGGGCCTTGGTCCAGCAAAAAAACGACAAAAAATAGCCTGGGAACAATAGTCAACAAAAAACACAAGGAAATAATTTTAAATCTTCAAAAGGAAATAATCAAGCGGTTAGATTTCAAAAGTGAAAGTTATAACTTGTGAGAATTTGTGAAAAACAATAGTGTCATGGCCTATACCAGAATCTGGCTGGACTCCTGCAGGGGAGGCAGGCCAGTCCTGGAAGGCCAAGTACACAATAGGCGCAATCCTGGCCAGATAGGTGACTGCAGTAGCTAGGGATTGCCAATTCCCAGTATGGGGCACAACCTGGTTGGCCAGCCCCAATACTGTGATATAAACAAGCTCCAACTTACTAAAGGCCTGGGCAGGAGGCACAGTTGGTAAGGGAGGAGTAGGAGGGATCTCCAGCATGGAGGGCAAAATGATCACTCTTGGTGGCCAGGAGGAGCAAATACGTGAGGTTATAAAGTGTAGTGGAGTTGCAAATAAATTCAAACAGGATAGTTATATTGGTGCAAAAGTAGATAGATCTTTCAAGAAAAAAGGAATCCTGAGTATAAAGATGTTTAATTTTAAGATGTCAACAAAGAAAGGGGATGCCAGTGTCCCCAGCTATATCCTGCTGGGAAACTGTAATTGGGGTTACTGGCAACTTCTTATTGGTTGTCAATGAATTATTCTCAAGCTGGGTTCCATTGGTGACTCCTGATTTGTCAGCTGGATGGATACTTTCATTATTTTTGCCCTGGAGGATATGGCAGGGGAATTTTGGGTCATTTAGCAACCCAAGTCCCCAATTCTGGGTTTCAGAGGGTGTGGGCCAATTAAAATCTTTTCCACTCAGCTTTGAAACGGTTTTCAATTGTCCCTAGGCTTGGCCTTGACCAGGGTTCAATTCCCCACTTAGACTTAAAGTTTCCTTTGGGTAAATCTGTGTGATTGATAACCTGATTGTTTGGTTGCGTGATTGCTCCATTGCAGGTGTTGACTCTATGCAGCATATGGTTTTTTCTGGCCCATTCTGGGCCCTGAAAAATAGAAAGAATACTCAAAAAATCAAACTAATTTAAGGAAATTAAATCTCAAAGGAAATTAACACAAATGAAGAGGAAAATAATCAAATGGAAACAGATGAAAATGAAACACAATCAAGAAGCAGGAGTGCTTCAAGAAATACTGAAAATTTATCAAATAAAAATCAAGAGGAAGAACAAGTTGCAAGAAAAATAAGGAAAATTAAGCCCAGAAAAATAAATGAAGAGCAGCCAACACTCATGAAGTTTGCCAATATGGCGCCTGTGGCTGAGGGGGCCGCAGGGGAAAAAATTAGCAAGTCTTTTTTATGTTTTACTTATATTTACTTTAGTTATAACTAGGAATGGGTACAAGGTTGCGGAAGTGGTGGCTTTTACGCCAAGTTGGTTCTATGTGTCAGGGATCCAGTCTTGGGCAGCTGGCTCATTGTTTCCAGGGGTGACCCAAGCCAGGTTTTTTGCATGAAATTCCCACCACAAGAGGGGAGCTAACTTAAAAAGGTAGGAGACATACTTTCCCACCCAGGACCATGGGCCGGCAGCTGGGATTATAGTGTCAAATACCCCTGTGAGGGTGATCTACACAATCCCAAACAGCTTGCCAGTATGGTTGGTTGGGAGGTTGGGTGAGGAAGCGGGCATAGGTTTTGGGGTCACAGGGGTTCCATGAGTAGGTTGTAAGCAGGGTGATAGTTGAATTTCCCTCTGAACAACTTGGGTGTTGAAAATATCCACGGGCCTTGTTGGTTGTATCTAAATGCAGATTGTATGCGGGCCAAAGGATCAAGTTTGAGGATCTTTTCTGGGGTGTAGTCCTTGTATTCAGATTTCATAGGGTAGTTGGTAAAATGGACGGGTCTAAAGAATACACCAGGAGGACAGAAAACTGCGGGCAGTGGGGGAGGAGGGCCAGGAGATCTTGAACTGAATTGGTAGATAGCAAATACAAAATAAGGCAATAGCTGTGTGAGCCAAAATAACATAACCTTTATTCAAAAATGGTGATAAGTTTAGAGTGTGGGGTCCTTTGGTCTATATAGCACCCACCTCTAAACTTAATATTTTTCATGGGGGTTCATCAGGGCATCAGGAAAGGAAGGCCCAGGGGAACTGGGTGCTTGGGTCCAAAGGCAGAAAATGGCACTTGGCCTGGGAGTTCTTTCATTGGTTAAGAATCTCAATCTGGCTACCTGATTAACTTGCCTTAGAGTCGTGGTCATGGGGTCAGGCCTCAGGACTGTGCCTCTTCCTGGGGATGGCTCTTGATTGGCCACTGGTGTAGACTTCAAATTCATGAAGCTAATAGCTGCTGCTTCAGTACCTCCATTAGGCGCTGTGATCAGACTTCCATTTGGTTCAATGATTTCCTTGGTTTGGCCTGTTTCACTGCACAGGCCAACATTCTCGGTATCAGTGTGTGGGGGCTTGATCTCAGAAAGACGCAGGTAGGCGGGCTCTCGGTCCATGGGGCCAGCGGCCTGCAGGAATTTGGGTTCAGGGTTTAAATCTTGCCCTTGGGCCTGGGTTTTGAGGGGTAACAAATTGTCAATCCTGACACTATGGAGATTACCAATCACTGGTAGCCCCTGTAAAACAAATAAATAAAATAATTCAACTGAATATGAATAATTTTGCAAATATCAAAGCTAAAGCTAAGGAAAATTTACCACCCGTGGGGTGCTTGCCATGGATTAGGGAAGCATACAAAATAAGAGCAAATATCAACTTCAAAGAGATGAATGAAATTTGCAGGGATGTCAAACTAAACTTTGATGAATATATATATGAAAGCATTCAACAATTCTCATTTGTAAACATCAATGAATATGAAAAAACCTAATAAAAACCAGCTTTCAAATAGGAACTGAATATCTAAAAACTGAAATTTTCAATGAAGTATTCAAGGCATTGTCAAATAAAGTTGGGGACACAGTCCTCATAAATATGTTTAAACCTTTATTCATTTTGTTTGTGGAGGCATGGGGGGCAGATACAAGTTGGGCGCCCTCTGGAACCATCTTCAAATTCAGCAACACATCTTATATCAACAGATTAGTTAAAATATATAATAAATTATGCATGTTCTCTGAAAAATATACCTTGCAAAGGATTCACAATGCATTATATCTAGGAATCCTACTACATCACATATTAAAGACTAACATCAAAAAATTGGAGGATGTACCTATACAACTTGATATATGTCAATTAGCACTTGAACACCAGAAGACACTGTAGGGGTATAGGACAGTTGAGCATGTCCTGTACAACTCCTTTTCATTGGCAATGTTGTATGGGTTTTACGTGCCTCCCAAAAAGAATCTGCTGATCAATTTGCTTACCTGCCTCCCTTTTATTAAGCGTTTGGCAACCACTGGGGTGCAGTGCGCCACCCTCTAGCAATTGTATGCAGGGTTGTCCACCACGTACAGAAGAGTATGTGGATTTAATTAGACACTCTAACCAAAAATTTGATTTTGGGGTATAATTCTCTGGAACAATCACATTCTATTTGAAAGTTGCATCTCCATAATAAATTTTATTCCCTTGCAAATTAACTTTTATATTTTTTAATTTTTTTAATTTTTTATTTTAAATTTTAGTATTTAATTTTGAATATTTAAAATTTTAATATTTAAACAATAATAGTAATATATCTAAATATATTATAAGACATTAGTTATAGTCTCAAACACATCAAATAATAAAAAAGAATTAACAATGTTTTTATTTACTAGCTTGTCAAGTACAGATTCCTTTATTACATAGTTAAACATTGAGAACTGAATTTATACGCAACAGACGGCCTGCTCCACTTATGTTATAAACAAGTGATTGTTTAGAGCTCAAATTAATTTCCCTTGTAATATGATTTGATGAATAGAGTTTCTATGCTTGACCTGCATCATAAGTACTAATTAGTAAGAGATACTTAAAAATCATTGGTTTTTGTGTCGTGTGGCTATAGCAGCACTGAAATATTAAGGAACAGATGATGACTTGTGAGGTCTGATTTATGGCTTAAAAAAGCCAAAGTACCAACAAGGATTCATAATTGTTTAAATAAAATTAATCTATTTCTATCTTTTTTAATTTATTTATTTGTTAGCTCTAAGGTCAATACACTATTTGGTGGATTATAATAAAAAATACATATCTTTATATCTAAAATAATTAATTTTAATTATATTTTTTACTAATTCTTATATGTCTATAATTGTAAGAGAGGGGGGCTAAACCAACTAAGTTTGGCTCCCATCTTGGCAAAACAAACCACCAGGATGCCGCCCAGTGGAGTACTGGGATGGCTGCTTGGAGGGGGGACCAAAGATAGGACGCAGGGAACAGCTGAGGAAAGTAGGCATTTAGTCCCATTAACACAAGTCCATTAAGCAACCATGGGGTGCAGGAAGGTACATGGGCTGTACCCTCAACTTTCTGCAGGGGCACAAGGACCTTGTCCTCCAGGGGGGAAGGCAACACTGTGGGCATCTCCTCAGCAAGCGGGATGAACAAAGTGGGGTCCTGCAAGTACAGCTCCAAGTTGTCACAAGTGAGGCTCTTATCAAGGGCCTCTCTGTAATTGAGAAACCTGCTAGGCAAACACAATAGGCTGTAGGGGTTGTTGCTTACTAGGCAGACTGAAGAGGTGATGCGGGACCACAGAGCCAGAGAAGAGGACCATAGAAGCAACACAAACATGCCAGGGAAAAAACCATAAATTTGAGAGCAGGGAGTATCATATAAATGATCACCAGAAAATTTGGGTTATAGGTGTGGTGATTTTAATCTTGATTGCAATAAAAAATTCTTAAACTAGAGGAGCTGCAAGCCAGTAAAAATTTTAGTTTTAGAAAAATGAACTGGCAGCCTTGGTGATGGTCTCAAATGGCTTTAACAGAGCCTGGGACTAGAGCGGGATCAAACTCAAGGAAAAACAAGAAGAAATTCAAGTAAGAGTAGCTAATTATGCTAACAATCAACTTAAATTTTAGTTTTGAATAGAAGTTTTGAGAGCAAGAACTCTTTAAACTAAAGATATACACTGACAATTCTCTTAGCAGTTTTGGAAGGGAAGCCAGATTTGAAGAAGCCCGCAAAAAGGTAAGGGATAAATAAAAAATCACCAACACCTTTTTAAAATTGGAAAAAAACTCTAACAAGAGTCTGTATTCTAAAGTTTACAGTAAAAATTGCTGCAACCAAGTCTAAAACTTTAATGTGAGTAGAGAATAGACAAGCAGGGGACTGAAGGTCCCCTTGCAGTGTTAAAAGGAGTGTGTTACAAAAAAGTTGGGTCACATGATCTAATGACTTGGATCTAATTGGCTGGTGAAGAAATTTTGCTGGCCAGGGCCAGGGGGACTGGTGTCAGGAATATTCCTGACATAAATCAAATTCTGGATGAAGGACAATGCCGGAAAAAAATAGGAGTATTTCCATCTAAGAGGCAAAATTTAATGAAGATTTTCCCCCTTTAATTGGGAGAAATAAAAATTAAACCAAAGAATAAATGGAATTTAATGACTGCTGGAATAATTTAACATCCAAGCAGGCCCCACCGCAACTGCGCAGGCGCCCGCCACGCCCACCAGCACCCTCTGCCAGTCTCCCAGCGCCCAGCCAGCTGCCAGCGGGCCTTCTGCCAGCCCCTCACCTGCCAGCCAGGTGTTGTAACTGAACCAATGAGGATTCAGTACTTGGAATTGGGGAAGACAACAGTCCAATGGAAAGGACAGAATAATAAGAATAAGGTATTGTTTATTGTAGAATATTGTGATTAATATATCATATGGGGAAAGCCACAAGGCCACAAGGGGGTGGCATAGGGGGAAGTTCCATCTAAGGTTCAAAGCCAAGGAATAACTCATGCAGGGATCAGCAAGTCAAATTGATAATGCTCCTAATTAGGATGAAGTACCCACCATTTGATATTGCCATCAGATTGATTCATGTTGTTAGATACGTCAAGGGGCAACTCATCAAGCGCCCCCTGTGTATTGTAAGATACATTAGCAGGCAAGTCTGGAAACTTGGTTGCAACACCCCCCTTGCCCCCTGCTTGTTATCAGACACCAAGACCAGAGATTGCAGAAGGTCTGGGAAGTTCCACACAAACAGCCTTTGTGTGGGGATGGCGCGGCAGGGGCGCAAGAGGTCATGATGAAGCTTCTTGGTATTCCCTTGTGCATCTTCAAGTTATTAGGTATGGTTGTCATAGACAGCGGCTATCTTGAAGGGCCCTAGGTGGCTGGGCTCCAAATTGGCAGAATTGGGGTTGAGATTGTAGACAGGGTCACCTACAGTGTACCTGGCTTTGAGGTGCTTTGTCCCTCCTTCAATTTTCTTATGTTCAATTTCCCAGGCTTTGGCACGCCATTGGTCTAGGGATGGAGTTGTTACTAGGGGAGGCTTGTCGGGAGCCTTGGACTGTAGTTTCCCCCGTTTAACCCCTGTCAGACTGTCAGGTGTTCCAAAGACCAGGGTGCTGGGGCTGAACCCTGTGCCCCTGTTGATTCTTGCTTGTAGGATAAGTAGAGCGGTAGGCAGGTGTTCAGTCCATGCAGTGTTGGGGTGCTCTTGTGAGAGCTTGGCAATCAGTTGAACCAGTGAGCCATTTAATTGTTTTACATGACCATTGGCTTGAGGATGGTAGGGAGTTGTAACTATATGTTGGAGTGTGTTCTTAGTGCATTATGCCTTCATGACATGTCCAACAAGTTTGGGGCCACCATCTGTGATGAGTTGTTTGGGTCTCCCAAAGCAGGCCATAATTTCCTTGCCAATGAAGCAGGTGATGGTGGTGGTGGTGTGGTTAGTTGTTGCCCAGGCCACTGGCAAGCAAGTGAAGTAGTTGATGGCAGTGATAATGTACTTCTTTCCCAGTCTGCCTTTGGGGAGTGGCCCCACAATGTCAAGGGCCCACTGCTTGAAGAGTTCAATGGCCTTGGTGGGCAGGACAGACTTGGGGGTACAGGTTTGGACATATTCTTCTGGCACAACACGCACGTTTCAAGGAGATCCAAGATGTCTTGTTGTATGCGCGGCCACCAAAATTTCTGTTTTATGATCTCAAAGAGGTTACGCCCTCTGATGTGACCCAGTTTTGATGGTAGTGCAATATTGTGTCACCTTGTTGCGTGGTGGGAATGTAAGGTGTCTTCTCACCTGTCTCTGCCCAACGGCAGACGTTACCAGCATTGATGGTGAACTGACTTCCGTTGTCCTTCAACTTGAAGATGGTTACCAAGTTAAGGCCCTTGTAGCAAGTTACCTCAGGGCAGAGGTAGAGCATGGGCCAATCTGGATCCAAACCATTGTCCCGTGTGATGGACACTATGTAGAGTTACAAAAGGGCGTCAGCTGTGACAAGTTTCTTCCCAGGCTTGTACTCAATGCGCAACTGGTAAGGGGACAGACGCTCAACCCATCCCGCTTGGCGGCGTGTCAAGTGGGACTGCGTGTTGAAGTACTGGAGTGACTTGTGGTCCGTCAGAATGCGGGGTGGTTAGGTAGCACCTTCCAGGTAACAGCGCCACTTCTCAACGCAGTGCACAATTGCTGCCAATTCTTTATCATGAATGGGATAGTGTTTTTCCAAGTTGGTAAGTTTCCTGGACTCATATGCTACAGGGGGGAAGACACCATTGTCAGTTTCTACCCTTAGCATGCCCCCTACGACCCTGTCAGAGGCATTGGTCTTGAGTTTGTACTGACAGTTTCAATTGGAAACCTTCAGTACTGGCGCTGTTGTGAGCCTTTGCTTCAACATCTTGAAGGCTCAATCTCTGGAAGGGGTCTAATAAAGCGCTGTTTGGTGTTGAGGAGCTCAGTGAGAGGTGCAATTAGTTCCCTGCAATTGGGAATGAACTTGCGCACGTAGGCAACCAAGCCTAAGAATGTCCACACCTGGTCCACATCAGTGGGGGCGGCATGCTGGTGATTGCCTTGATTTTGGCAGGGTCAGGCTTTATTCCTTGGGCAGAGATGGTGTGCCCAAGGAATAGCAGCTCCAACTTAAGGAACTCACATTTGGAGGGTTTAGCCTTTAGCTGGTTTTTCCAAAGGGTGTCAAGGACAGCATGGAGGTATTGGAGGTGCGTGGTTTAATCTTGACTGAAGACAATAATGTTGTCAAGGTACACAACCACACATTTTCCAATCAGTTCCTCAAATGCTTTGTTCATCAACATGGCAAAGGTGGACAGAGCGTTGGTCATTCCAAAGTTCATGACCCAATACTCAAATGACCTGTAGCGTGTGTGGAAGGCAGTTTTTGCCTTATCCCCTGGTGCAATGCGGACCTGGTTGTACCCCGCAGTGAGATTAATCTTGCTAAAAACCTTTGCACCTGCAAGTGTATAAAACAGGTCATCAATCAGAAGCAGGGGGTAATTATTCTAAACTGTCACCTCATTTAGGGTGCAGTAGTCTATGACCAGGCAAAGGGAACTGTCCTTCTTGGCTATGAAGAAGACAGCCACCCCGTATGGAGAGAGCAAGGGGCAAATGAAGCCCTTATTAAGCATGTCATCAAGGTGCTGGCGGAGGGTCTCATCTTCCTTTGGTGTAAGACAATATAATGGTTGTGCTTTAGGTAACAACCCTTGGAGTTGTACAGCATGCTGGATCTCCCAGGAAGGAGGTAGTTCAAGTTTCTCACTAAACACGTCCTTGTACTCCTCAAGGAGTGCAGCAAGCACTGGTGGTGATGAAGTGGTCAAAGGAGGGACCACAGGTGGTTCAGTGTGGATGACTTTGACTAAACATTGATTGAAGTCCAGTTTCCTCCCCTTGAAGTTGTACAAGCCTGTCTCTGTTATACTAAAAAACACAGTATTGTGGGATAACTTGCTCATTTCCACAAGGTAGATCTGAAATCCCACCCCATTCCGTTGAGGGTGATGACAGCGGTATCCCAGTTGATGTAGGGACAGTTGTGCCAAAGCCAGTTGAGGCCAGCAATTATGTTGTGGCTGAGCCCTGCCATAATTGGCCCAGAGAGCTTAACCTGGACGTTCCCCATCCTCATAGAGAAGGGTACCGTCTCATGGGTAATTGCAACCCTACAGGAGTCATAAATTGTACTGCCTTGAACCTGCTTAGCACTAGGTCTAGTTTTGAGAGTCAGCAAACGCCTGGTCTACCATAGTGTGGTTGACCCCGGTATCTACCAGTAATTTGTGGGTGTTCTCATGGAAACAGAAGGGATAAGTGGGTTACTTTATTTGAGAAGTGGCTTGCTTGTAGTATGGGGTTGTTGCTGTGGACTTGGAAGACATCCAGGGTTTTGACTTCATGGATGTGTTGAGGGTCTGGATGTACAAGCATTCTGGCTACCGCCAACCTACTTAACATCCAGCCATTGCCCAATTTAGTCCCCTTCCAATATACTGTTTAACATAATGAGGATGGTAACCAAGCAATATCACCTGACTTTCCAAGTATTCAGTGGCTCAAACCCATCTAGCACATGACAAACCCCTAGGTTCAATCCAACTAAATCCCCGCCACAGTCAAGTCTATATAAGTCTAAAGTATTATCAGATAAAATATACTTCTCTTCTTTCTTAATTCCATATTTGAAGCTTCCCCAAAAAGCGCTTCTTATCAGATGTTGTAGTTGCAGGGGTTTTTTGCAAGCAAGGGTTGAGAGGATGGGTCAGATGGGGTTGCAAGGCCTCTTGTTGCTACAACCCCAGGATTTTCCCTGATCCTCAATCTGCGCTAGCTGGAGCTCCCCCCTTGCGGGGGCGTTTAGTCTCATTATCCTGCTGACGGAGCTGGCGGCAGCCCACTTGATTGTGGCCATTGCCAGGTGCTGTACAAAGTTGAGATGGGGCATCACTGATACGGTGGAAGCCCATTAAAGCCTGGTTGTTAGCCTCCACAATGGCCTTGTAGCAGTCATCAATGGAGGTGCAGCAACCTACAGGGACCCACTTGCAGATATGGGGTTTTAACCCATTGATGATGAGAGTGAGTAGCATTGCATTTCCGTCAGTCACGGCTTTGGGGGCGGCAGCAAGAGCTTGTTGCCAGGCGGCAAGGTACTCAGGAACGGACCCAGTTTGTTTGATTGCTATAAGTGGAGTCCCTACAACAATGGGGGAGAAGGTTTTGCTGTAGAAGTACTTTGTGGTGTCTCAGAATGCCGCCCAGGTAACGTTGAGTTCTTGACTGGCCCATTTTGTGAACCACACGGCGGCGGGCCCCGTGAGGCAGCCAGACGCAGTGGCAACCCACATGAGCTCAGGGACCTGAGAGATACAGAGGTGGGTTTTGGTATATTGGAGCCAACTGACAATATTGGCCCCTTTGAAGCCCCCCACAAAGGATTCTAGCTAAGGTTGAGCATGCGTTGGGACAGGTCTGACTGAGGCAGGATGACGCTGGCGTCACGCTGCCTGAGGCGGAGCCAATTGTACACACTTGTGAGGACTAACTGGTCTTGATAGATGATATACCCTTTGGAGATGTCCCCCTTGGGGATTGGCAGGAAAGTTTCTTGTTGGGGAGTAGCCATACAGCCCGTACTTGTCCTTTCTTAGGGGGAATTTTGTTTTAGGTAGGTTGTTAGCCTACCGCTGCTACCACTGTTACAACTGAACCAATGAGGATTCAGTATTTGGAATTGGGGAAGACAGCAGTCCAATAGAAAGGATAGAATAATAAGAATAAGGTATTGTTTATTGTAGAATATTGTGATTAATATACTATATGGGGAAAGCCACAAGGCCACAAGGGGGGTGGCATAGTGGGAAGTTCCATGTAAGGTTCAAAGCCAAGGAATAACTTGTGCAGGTATCAGCAAGTCAAATTGGTAATGCTCCTAATTAGGATGAATTACCTGCCATTCAATATTGCCATCAGATTAATCCATGTTGTTAGATACGTCAAGGGCAACTCATCAAGTGCCCCTGTGTATTGTAAGATACGTTAGCAGGCAAGTCTGGAAACTTGGTTGCAACACAGGGCCCAGCCAGCCACCCGCCCACCTGCTTGCTCCCCAGGTCCTAGTTGGCTGTCAGCCATCCACCCGGGTCCCAGGGCCCACCCTGCAGCCAATCAGAAAACTCCCTGTTTTCAAAGGAAAAAATATTGATTAATTCCTGCCCTTCAGAAGAAAAGAAAATTCAGGGTTCAGATTCTGTGCAATATTCTGACTCCCCAGAAGATGGGAAAATTCAGGTTTCAAATCTTGAGAACAATTCAAATCCAAACCAATGGGATTAAGAGGACTAAATCATATACTTGAGTCCAGACCCCAGCCAAACTAAGCCTTCCAAGACCAAAATAGATTTTGAAAAACCCATGAGCCTTCAACATCACCTGACTCCACTCCCAGGGGAAATCATTGGCTCTAGTCAAGAATGGCCAAACCCCCAACAGATTGTCAAGGAACAATAATTTGGCCACATTCTCAAACCCCAATCCCAAATCACATTTTCCAAACTTTTGGGCTCATCAATCCCTTGTTTCCATTCCCACTTGCAAAACTTTGCACACTGGGAAGCACTATAAATAAGGGGACTCTTCCTCATTAATAGCTTGTGCTTTTATTGAGCCTAATACCCTCAATAAAGCTAAATTCACTTAAAACTTAAGTCAACTCTAAAACTAGTTAGTCCCCGCCAAACTCCCTCCAACCCAAGGAAGATGAACCATTTCATCTTCACAGCTGTGCTTACAGCTTGCCTTAAGATTAGAGGCTATCAACAAGGACCAGAGTTCTTTGGCCCCTCACCAGAAGGGCTAGGTCATAATCCTCACTATGACCCTGGACAACTCAACTCCTCCTACTCTGGTTCCTGGCCTCCCCTGGTGTCCCTGCATTCCACGCTGTCCATTGAAGTGTACACCTCTATGTACTATGTGTTAACATACTTTGCTGGGAGCTTTGGAAGATACAAAATCCATGCTAAGGTCTTCTGTTGGTTGATGACCATCTACCCAATTATCACCGCCCTGACTGACTTCCAATTTGACAACCTCCTGCCATATCTGCTGCAAGTAGTACCAACCATAACTGGGTATTACAACTGGAAAGTTTCATCTTCATTTCTGCAGTCCCATCTGATTGGCTAGAGGGAGTCCCAGGCATCTGGAATTCACTTGGGGTTTTGAGCGTTGATGTGGCATCACTTGATTGGTTGGATCTGATGGTTTTCAAAAGTGGGCAACACCATGACAACAAACAGTCCAAATTGATCAGTGTTTCTTCCCAGGCTGGAACAACCAGAGCCAGGGGGTCAGCAGGGTAGACCAGAATAAATCTCTCATCAACAGTATGAGCTAAATCTCCTAGAGAATTAAGAGGCTTGGCTTTTATTTTTGGGCCTTTTTTGGTGCAGCAGAGGAAAACAGTTTGATCCAAGGCCAAAGGTGGCAGTAGATTTACAATAATACAATCAAATGTCACGTTATTATATATAAATAATAATTTTTGAGTCCTAATAAAAACAAAATAAATAAAAATAGAAACAAATAAAACCCAGAGCGCCCATTTATTGGATTGGCTCAGAGGCAAGGGTTTTGGGGAGGAAGGATTCCAAGTGCTTGCAAAAAGCTGCCACCACATCAGGTGGCGTTGTAAATTGGCTGATATCAAGAATGTTGAAGAGATCCTTGGTGTCCTGAGGGAGGCCTTTCTTCACCTTATTTTTGATCCACCCAAAGACCTCCTCAATTGGATTCAGAAATGGAGAATAGGGGGAAGAAAAAGAAGTCTCATTGGGCAGTCAGACAGGTGGTGACTGGCCAAATGGCTATTTTTATTAATGAGCAGGAACTTGGACACAACCAGATCCACTTTGTGGAGCCCAAAATTATCCAACACAACAATGTTGGTTGTGCCCTGGTAATTAATCTGAAGGTACTCCTTGATGGCTCAGAGAAAATTGAGAGAATTCTTGCTATTGTGGGAACCCTTGATCTTTTGGTATTTGCCAGGGATTCTTTCCCTGCCTCCCTTAATTTTATTGACATAGAAAACAAACCAAAAACACAGCAACACAACCACCAAGTATGTGATACCATGTTGTTTCCTATCTTTGAAATTACTGGGATTCAAACCCAGAACTGTCCTCAAACATCTATTGTTAGTATAGATTCAGCTATTGAACTTACTTTGCTTATTTATATCCATTTGATTGAATTGATTTTTGCTTTTGCACTTCAATTCAAATCCAAAAAAGTTATTAACTTAAGTGAAAACGTCACTTACTGCTTGGTGACTGATTGGCTGCTGGTTAGCACCTTGCCGCTCACAGATTGATCTTTAGATAATGAAACTGAGGCTCCACACTTCACTTCTCTTGATAATCAAGAAAAGAACCGCTTAAATTGTAACAATCTTGTGGCTTGTTTTGGTTCCCTCTCATTTAACAATATGATATTATTCCATCTCCAGCTCCATTTCAATGCACAGATTGCCCAGGTATTAACTTTGACCATGATATTGATGAAAATCATTGTTGTTTCCCTCTGATCCCCCCAATATCCACTTGAATTTCCCAGCCTCCATTTTGAGGGCTATTTAAGCGTATAAATCTTATTTAACTTACTTGTTCCAACAATAAAGAGTTATCCTACACCTTCTACTCCTTCATTTTTTGATAAACACATTTTGAAGCCATGAGAGAAATTCTATTCCTATCCTGGTTTCTAGCTTACTTCTTGCCAGTGGTATCAACCTTAGGAAACCCAACACCTACAACTGACTGGTACAACTCTTCTCCAGATGACGCCCATCAAAAGGAATCCCTTGTCCACAGATGGTTCAAGTACCCCTCCGGCTACTGGGGACGTAAATTCTAATATGGTTGTTTGTTTACTCCGCCTCCTACCAAACCTGCTCTGGTTAGACCTTACGCCTCCTTCTACCTCTTGACATACATTGTGGGTTACTATCTACTTGGTTGGTTCAGTTCTATGTTCAAAGATTTGCTTACCTGGGATACCTAGGACACCTTGCAACAGTCATGGTTCCTATCGGCTCGGTAATAGCAGGATTTAACTTAGGGGCCTTGGCCCACCAATTAGGGAACTTGTTCCCTGCCAAGTGGGTCCCTGACACCTGCCCAGGCAGGCACCAGTGGGCTTGCCGCCAGCCTGCTTTCTTGCCCCCTGCCAGCATCCCAGCTGTCAGCCAGGCCCCTGCCGCCCACCTGTTTGCCCACCCAGCCCCCAGCCAGGTCCCTTCCAGCCACTTGCTTGCCTGCTCAGCCCACCTGCTTCCCGGGCCCCAGCCAGCTGCCTGCCACCCACCTGGGCCCCAGGACCCACCCTGCAACCAATCAGAAATTCCCTTGGAGTACAGCCAATCAAATCAGTCCCTGAAAACAAGGAAAAATTCAGAAACCAAAATTTCCTCTCCAGAAGAAGGAGGGAATAATGGTTCAGATTTTAAAAATAAGTTTGCCACCAACCAATTGGATGCTAAGTTACTGTCAGGCACCCACCCACTAGGAAGCAATCTAACTAGGTGGTGAATGATTGCAGAGGGATTTAATCCTGTGACCAAAGATCCCACTGGCAATGATACTATGTCTAAGTGGAATAACTCTCCAAAGATTTGGTATCTGCCAAGCATAGGGTTGAAGTAACCCATGAAGATGTATCTCCTAAATAACACAGTAAAAAGCCAAAGCCAAAGGGCGGAAAACTTGGGTTTTGTGAGCCTGGGTTGTGGAACCATAGATCTTTATCTCTTCACAGACAGGTGGGTTGTGTGATAGGGGTGTTGTGGTATACCAAACTCTATGAATAACACGGCACCAAGAGCTGTCTAAGAATTGGGATTCTGGCGTTGTTCCTGAATCAGAATGCAATCCCATCAAAGTGCTGGCCAACACCGTTGTCAGCAGGACTATCCAGAATAACCATTTATACTCAAGAGACTCTGTAAGAGGAGTCTTAGGTAATCTCATGGTGTAGATTTTAAAGGTTTTTGTCAAGTAAAAAGGTAAGCAAAAATAATTCACTTTGGGTGAATGTAGACTTTATTGATTGAACAAATTCATAATTAGATATTACCAGCCTTATATAGCATGGTAGAAAATAAAGAAGTTGGGGAAAGATGTAAAGAAGGTAGGGAAATTTGGAGATGTTTCTGGAGAAATTGAGGGGTTATATTCATAAAGCTGGAGAATAAAATAATTGTCCTTCAAAATTATGCTTTCTGCATACAAAATAACCAAATTCAAATCTTATATCACCCTAACTGACAGGCATTTCCTTGGCTGATCTGCAAGGAGGATGAGGACCAGGAGTATTGTAACCAGAAGGAATCAAAGACAATGGGCCCAAAACCAAGAAAGGGAAGTTGAAAACAACGTGAACGTCACTGCCAGCGCTAGCTGATGATTTCAAATTAACATTGTTGCATTCTGATTGGCTAATTTCTTCAGCAAAAGGTAATGATTGGTTCAAAGATGAATTTAAGCTAACTTTGACTAGATTTGAAGCAACTGACTCCAGAGAAAATCCAGGTTTGAATCCTGGTGCTGTCAATGTTGGATCTGCAGATCAACCTGAGAAATTCTTTTCAGGTAAAAGAGATCACTTACTACTAACTGACCCCATAATTTTAGGAATTCCTGTGGCAACTATAGAAAGATCCTTTTCTTTTCCTAGTACCAGGAGTAAATTGTTGCCAGGATTTACCAAAGGTATATTCCTGACACTACCCCCACCTAAAGAAAGACCCCCCTAGCAAGGAACCCCTTAAGAACCTCTGGACAGTGCTACAAGTTCTCTTCAGGCTCCTAAGAGTTGGACTCTGCTCCATAGTCCTTCCATTTGACCAGGAATTGTGACTTCCCCTTGACTTGGCAGGAGTCAATTATGTCCTCCACTTACAACTCAAAGGTGTTGGAGACAATCTGTGGATCAGGATCTCTTCCTTCAATATTCTTGGGATCACCATCATAAGGAGTCAGAAGATCCACATGGAAGACATCATGTACACTAGATCTGGTTGAAAGCTCAAGTCTGTAGTTCAAGCTCAAAAGTTTCTCCAGAACCTTGAGAGGACCAATCTTCTTGGGACCTAGCTTCTTGCTAGGTATCTTTAACTTCAGATTGTGGGCGTTCAGGTAGACATAAGAGCCTACTATGTAGTCCTTCTCTGGAGAGCGGTGGCAGTTGGCATATTTCTTATATTCCTTGCGGGCCTTGGTCAAGAACAATATCATGTCTGAGTATATCTCCTTCATTCAATTTTCCAGCTTGTATGCCTGAGGATACCTTGATTCCAAAATGTTGGAGGAAAAACTCTCCAAATCAAACCCAAAATGGCTAATAAGGGGGACATTCCAATGGAGCTGTGGTAAGAGGTGTTGTAACATAACTGAGACAGGTAGCAAAAGGAACTTCAGTTATCTTGACAAGAGTTAACATAGTGCCAAAGATATCCCTCCAGAACCTTATTGACTCTCTTGGTTTATCCATTGGTCTGTGTATGAAAGGAAGTGGATAAGTTGACCTTAACGTCCATTTGTTCCATAAGGGCTTTCCAAAACCAGGATGTGAATTGGACCCCTCTGTCTGACCTGATGTCTGTGGGCAACCTGTGATTGCATACTACTCTTGCAAAGAACATGTTGGCCACTTCTTTGGCAGTGCAGGACAAAAATGGAATAAATATGGCATACTTGGTGAAACAGTTGACTACTACCATCACCCCAGTATTCCCACTTCTGACTGGTAGATCAACTATAAAATCCATAGATATGGAGGACCAAGGGCGTGTTGGGATTGGAAGTGGACAGAGAAGACCCTGAGGCTTGGAGTTTCTTGGATTGTTTCTTCCACAAGTCACACAAGAAAGGATGAATTCACAAACGTCCTTCTTCATGCCAGGCCACCAATATTGTCTGCTTAGTCTTTTCAAGGTTTTCATAAGACCTCCATGTCCTGTCAGTTGTCCTTCATGAATATGGCTCACTGCTTGAGTTTGCAAGTTACCTTCAGGAATGACTAGGGAGCCATTCACATAAGAGATCCCCTGATTGTTTACCATTACTGCCTTTGGAGTTCTCTTAAGCATGCTGGTGAGCTCTTCCTGGAAGAAAACAACATCTGGGATTCCATAATCTCTTGGTCAATAGCAATGAAGGCAGATATCTAGATGATTCTGGAAAGAAACTGGGTGTAAGATAACAAAGCTTGTTTATTATGATCAAGGTCTGCAGCTGGGTTGTCCTTAAGGTCTTCACATCTGCTGATTGCGTCAGGAACTATATTTAGTTTTCCAGGTGTATAATCTATTACAAAGTGTTGTAAATAACGGCATTCACCATGTTTTGATTTCGCCTTTGGTGGGCCATTTTGAAGACAAATCTCTTGATTTTTCTTTTGACTCTTGAAATGAACTGATTTCTGCATCAGGAAATATGATTGCTTGGTTTTCTGACCCTGCGCAACTCACTTGCTTCACTCATGCTTGTGGCAAGTGATCCTACCGTCCTGGTAGTGTTTTGTGGTATTCCTAACCACTATATAATACATTTCCAATTTTACCAATAAAATTAAGTTATATTCACATTTTTGTCTTTGTGTCTTCTGTACTTCTGCGCCTCTCTCTAGCCACGCCTAGTAGAGATTATTCATCTAGGGCCGCAAGTTAAATGCATTTGCCTTCCCTGTCATCTAACAAGACTTAGTACAAATCCAATCCTAAGGTTAGGATTCCCTGTTGTGTATCTGTGCCACGCCTCATAACACAACAAAAATGGTGCTCACTACAGGGGCTGTAAGCCCCTTGGTTACCCCTTTTACATCTACATTTTCAGGTCCCTTGCCTCCACCTATTTGGGAGTCAACCTCGCCTGAAATTACCAGCCCTCCTATTGAGGAAGACATTGCCAACCCGCCTATTGTCCCTACTGTACTAAACCTTGGGAATGATCCCTGCCTAGCTGCTTACCCCATGGGTACCTCTGACTTAGATCAAGTCATGGCGGTAGCCTTTGGGATAGCTCGGGACAGGGCCATCCCCTGCCTTCAGCTACAGTTTAGCCATGCCAAATACTATGAGTTAATTGTGGCCCCTCAGTTTCCACAACATCTCCTCTCAGCAGCTGGCTCCGCTGAACACCTGCTGTCATCCTTTGTACAGCCCGCCTTGGCCCACCACCAGATGGTGTTGGGACTCCACATTCAAGAGATCTTGTCTCTACAAGCAGCTGTTACCCATCATTGGGACCAGTTTGCTGCCTACCAACAATGGATTCATTCCCTGTTCTCCCTGGTATCTGACAATCAGCGTGATTTAGTCACCTCTCAAACACGTTTAGTCAATTCTATTGAGAAAATGCGCCAGTCTATCCCTGAGTACGTTAGGGAGCGGCTACATGAGTTTCACTAGTTAGAACAACCCTGGCAAACTCAAGTAGACTCCACCCTAAACGCTTATCTTTCCGACTTTGAACGCCTAGTGCAACAGCTCAATGCATTCAGTGTCTATTACTTTGAGCAATTGCAACAGGTAGCTGACCTTGCTGCCCAAGGTCTAAATGAACTCAGTGCAGAATTTGATCAAGAGAGAGCTATCACTACTGCTGCTATAGCCAAACTTCAGAGTCAGGTGAATGAGCTGTCTACTCCCAAATCTGATGTTCCGCCTTCTCCTCCTGCTGATGATCTGGTGGACAGAGAGCAGAGGATCTGGGAGGCCATCTGAGAATTATGCGCTTCCACTTGTAGCCAAGGACGTCCTACTGAAATGCTTCAACCTGACTCCCAGGTTCTTGCGCTGACTGTTCAGGTTGCTGAACTACAGCAAGAAGTTGCTGCTTTACGTGAGGTAGTGACAGCCGCTGCTAGCCCACTTGGAGTTAATGAGGAAGATGGCTGGTGTCCTGGTTTGGTGGGGGCTCCTTGGATCCACTGAGCTAGGGAGTTGATTGCCCTAGCTAATGAGGTGGACCATTTGAAACAATATCAGACTGAGTTGGACAGAGACGTACAGGAGATGAGTGAGCTGATTGATTTGGTAAACAACAGATTTGCCCCCTGCCTGTCAGTGGGGCCATCCCTTACTTTGTGGCTGGCTGAGATCTCCACTGTTTTCACTACCCAAGGCTAACACCTAGATGTTACTGAACAACAGACCATTCTAGTCACCACTACAGGTGCCAGAACTACCAAGACTCTGACAACCCTTGAAAAAAGTGTTCAACAACTATGGGCTAGACAACCCCCCTCTGAATCTGAAGCTGAGTTCTCCCTGCACATAAATGTACTCAATAGCAACAATGGTGGTCCAGCTCCTGAGGCATACTTCAAGCCTACTTTTAAGCAAGTCTTTGACCCCAGAACCTCGACCATTGCAGCTTTCTTAACTATTTATGAGACTGCCATGAGGCAAGCATCAGATGAGGTTAAGAAGGAACACATTCTAACCTGTCTACACCTGACCTGTCAAGAAGTAGTTGTGCCAGAGCTGCCCACCATTGAGACCTGGGAAGACATGAAACAGCTCCTGATTGACAAGTTTGGTGGTGATCTTAGCCTGGAGGTGAAAAAGGATGCCTTCATGCACATATCTTTCAAGCCCAAAAAGACGTTAGCCAAATTTTCAGACAGATTTTACATGGAGGGACAACAATTAATAACAAGCAGACAATTGACGGTGCATTAAGTGTATATGGCCTGCGCCCAGGCCCTCAAGGTGAATCAACTCCTGTATCTTCATTTAAAGGCCCACAAATCTATGCTGTCCTCCATGAAAAGTATAAAGACACTGCTACAGGATATGCATCTTACCCATTCTGGGGCAATTGTTTGGGAGAGTTGTGCCACTTCCAACTCTGGATCTTCTTCTTGCAGCCCTTGTATCCTCACTATGAACTCACAAAATCCTCCTCAATGTCAGGGTTGCCACAACTGCAGTCAGATAGGTCACCACTCTTGCGTCTGCACCAATCCACGGATTGAAGGAGCTGATCCCAAGGATCAGTTGGGAAAAGAACAGTCAACCTAGAGGCGGAGACGCTCATGGTTGACAATTCTTCCCAGTCTCCTTCTATACCTCCGCCTGCTACTGACTCTGAGCCTGCTGATGATGAGGCTCCTCCTATCCTCCTTCTGTTCCATGATATTTCTGATGATTCTGATGTGGATGAATCTGATGTTGAAGACCCTGATGCATACGGGTATTCTGTTCTTGCTGTTCCAGAGACTATTGCAGTTCCCTACTAGCTATGATCTAGGAAGACTACAACTACCACCAAGCCCTTGTCTGAGGCCAAAGCGGTTGCCTCCTGCCCCTATCTTACTCAGGCAAAACGGTCCCCTGTATTAGTGGAATCATCAGAGGAAGCCGCTGAAGTTGCAGACGCCGTTTTCAAGAATGTATCTGTCTCACTCCCTCTCCAAACCGTATATAAGGAGTTCCCAGGACTAAGATGCATGATTGAGAAATGGGACAAGGAATTAGCTGAGGCGCAGGATATCTTGGCTGTTCTGCTACCCTTTGGACGCACCACCACCTGGGTAGAGATATCTATCCAGAAAGTAAATGTGAGAGAGGGGGGCTAAACTAACTAAGTTTGGCTCCCATCCTGGTGAAACAAACCACCAGGATGCCATCCAGTGAAGAACTGGAATGGCTGCTTGGAGAGGGGACCACAGGGAGGACACCGGGGACAACTGAGGGAAGTAGGTGTTCAAGCCCATCAGTATTAGGCTGGTGAGCAACCAAGGGGTGCGGGTGGGAGCAGGAGAGGACACCTTGGGGGGACCAAGGGGTACTGAGGGACTCAGAATCACGCTGGGGAGGGGGCGCATTGGAGGCACGGCTTCTTCTAAGACAGGTGAGGCATAATCCACTGTACTCAAATCCAAGTCATCACACGTCAGGCTCTTGACCACAGCCTCTCCAGAAAAGAGAAGGCCGCTGGGAAGATCCCAAAGACTGGAGGGATCTCTACCTACAAGTCTGGCAGACAAAGATATTTTCTTCCACAGATTGGGGGAGGTGGACCACAGAAGAAGTAAGAATGGAGTCAGGGAAAAAACCACAAACTTGAGTGCTGGGAGTATCATAGGAATATTCCTTGCAAAATTTGGAGTAGGTTGGTATAATTTTCTAACCAAAATCAGGTAAAAAAGGTGATGGTAGGGTAGGCTTAACAGAATTGTGCCAAACTGCAGCAGAACAGGTCCAAACAGCTTTACAATGGTCTTGGAAGCCTTGGCAAGAACAGCAAGCAAGAACGGGTTTGAGAACAATGATTTTAAGAGATATTTCAAAATAATAATAGAATTTATAAAGAAAATCAATTCAAATTTCAGAGTTTGAACTCTGTTTTCAAAAGCAAAAGTAGAGGAGACAACAACTAGGAAAAACAACCCTAGTATAGGGGGCCAGAAGAGAAGCCGGGTTTGAAACCAGCTAGTACAAGGTAAGCTTAAAGCCAAAACTAACACTTAAATCCTTAGGGCTGCTAGAACACAAACTGGGTTCCTGGCAGCAGTAACAATTAAAATTTAAGTTGCAAATGACACCAAACTTTAATATATTTGGAAAATAGACAAGCAGGGGACTGGAAGTCCCCTTGCTTGCATAAAAGGGATGGGCTGCAAATAAGTTGGGTCACATGACAGTGGGCTCTGAATCCAATTGGCTGGAGACAAAACTTTGCTGGACAGGGGCAGGGAGACTGGAGGGTTTCATTCCAATTTCTGCAGTCAGATCTGATTGGCTGGAAGAGGTACTGGTCATTTGGAATTCACTTGGGTTGTTTAGTGTTGATGTGGCGACCTCTGATTGGCTAGCTCTAATGGTTTTTAGAAGTGGGTGATACCAAGCTAATAAGTAGTCTAAATTAACCAGTGTTTCTTCCCAGGAGGGAGCAACCAAAGGCAAAGGGTCCGCAGGGTAGGCTAACACAAACCCTTCATCTACTGTGTGAGCTAAATCATTTAAAGAGTGGAGGGGTTTGGCAGGCTTTTTTGAGCCTTTCTTGGTACAACAAGGGAAGATTGTGCAATCCAAAGCCAGAGGTGGCAGTGAATTTACAGTAAAAATCAAAGCCGTCCTGGACACCAGATCTCCTGTCAACGTTGTTTCTTCTAAACTGGTGAAGAAACTTAAGCTGGCCCCTGACCTCAACTACCATCAATCCTATGGCACTGCTGGTCTCTCCATGACTTGTGCCATTGGCGCATACTCTGCCTTGCCAATGCAATTTGGTAAACTCCTGTTGGCTGCGCCGGCTGTTGTTCTAGAAAATGAGAGCTACAACCTTTTGTTTGGTACCCAGTTCCTTTGGGAATATAATGGGATCATCAATCTAAAGGATGGTTATCTTTTTATCCTAGGGTAAAAAGTCCCTCTGATCTTTGAGGAGCCAATCAAAGTTCCTGGTAAACGTTTGAAGACATGTACACTGGAGTACCCCACTGGGGTTTTCACCCTAAAATACTGAACCCATTCCACCAACATGAAGTGTCCTCCCATGGCTTGTTTGATAACTGAGGGAATCCCTCTCATGGCCACGTCTGCTATCACCATCCCCCCAGGCTCTCAGGCTATCATAGACTCCCAGATATCATATGAACTACCTGAACAGACTTTCTTAGAGCTGTACTCCCCTCCTTTGCTGGGGCGTAACAAGCCTTACCTTTGTCCTGGAATTCTGGACACCTCCCACAAGGATCCCGTTCAATTACTAGTTGCCAACCTTACTGTGCTTCCTATGACCATATCCAGAGGACAGGTTGTTGGTTACGGAAAGTTGTTAAATGCCCCTGACGTCTTGTCCCTTCACCATTTTGGAACGTTTCAAGACTTTAACCTACCCAAAAACAAGCCTAAAGTCCTATCTCTGTTCACTGCCCAAGACTTCCCTCAGTTGTCCCCAGTACAACAGAAAGAGGTGCTTGATTTACTAGACCAATTCTCAGACATCTTTGCTAAAGATAGCACTGATTATGGGCTGGCCAAAGGTGTGATTCATCAGATTAACACAGGAGATGCTCCTCCCTTTTGTGCCAAGTCATATTGCCACAGCCAAGTGGAAGATATGCAGGTTTCTAAGGAGCTCAAACAACTGCTGGACGCTGGACTGCTGGACTGCTAGCTTCCTCTCAAAGTCCCTGGGCTTCTCCTCTGCTCATCTTAAAGAAAAAGGATGGGGGCCACCGGATTGCGATGGACTATTGGAGGTTGAATTCTCTAACCAAGAAAGATTCCTATCCCTTACCGTGCATTGATGACGCTCTTTGACGCCTTGGGGGTTCTAAGTTTTTCTCTGCCATGAATTTGGCGTCTGGTTACTGGCAAGTTGACCTCTCTCCTGATGACCGTCAGAAGGCTGCACTCATCACATCAGAAGGATTGTTTGAACCTAACCGCATGCTGCAAGGGCTCTGTAATGCCCTGGCAACTTTCAAGAGGGCCATGGACTCCATCCTGCGTGATTTGAAGTTGTTGTGTGTCTTAGTCTATCTAGATGATATAAAAGTCTTCAGCGCAACTTTCACTGATCACCTAGCCCATCTTAAAGAGGTGTTCATAAAGATCCGTTAGGCTGGCCTCAAGATAAAGCCCTCTAAGTGTGCTTTCTTCAAAGAACGCCTTGAATTCCTGGGCCATTAAGTAACCCAAACAGGGATTTGTCCTATGATCAAAAAGGTTGAAGCAATTGATAAAATGCTTCTGCCCACCAACCTACAAGAAGTACAAGTCTTTCTGGGCTTGATGGGTTACTATAGGCAATTCATTCCTGATTTTGCTGATACTAGCAAACCCCTGGTCCAACTGTTACATAATGTTCCTTTTGAATGGACAACCAGTCAACATCAGGCCTTTGAAATTCTAAAGCAGAAACTCAAAGAAGCACATATTTTAGTGTACCCTGATTAAAATAAGGAATTCATCTTGTACACTGATGCTAGTGACCTTGCTATTGGGGCTATCCTGGCTCAACTTGACGACAAAGGTGTGGACCAGCCTGTAGCCTATACTTCCTGTGTGCTAAATAAGCATGAAAAGAATTATAGTGTTATAGAAAAGGAGTGCCTTGCTGTGCTACATGCAGTCAAACAATTCCGCCACTACGTGTATGGTACCCATTTCACTGTTGTCACTTACCACACTTTGCTCAAATGGTTACAACAACTTAAGGAGCCTGAAGGACGCTTAGCCAGATGGGCCCTCCGCCTGCAAGGTTATGACTTCACTGTGCTCCATTGCCCCGGGATTCAACATCAGAACGCTGATGGGTTGTCCCAAATGCACATCCTTGCCCTACATCCTGCTGAGGCAGACCGCCTGTACAAGCTAATTGGCTACCCTTCTTCCTGGGAAAGTGAGGCAGAAGAGGTTTGACTTGCCCTGTCCAAATTGTCTGAAGACAACCTCATACACAACAATTAACTCTTTAAGAAGGTGTGGGGTCAATACCTGCCATATGTGCGCCCCAGTCTTTGCCTCTCCTTGGTGTTGCAAGCCCATAAAGAAACTGGCCATGGAGGCATTTCCAAAACCTTTTACTGGCTTCAGAAGAATTACTTCTGGGAGAATCTTTGCCTGTTGATCCCAGATGTCATAGCTAGTTGCCATGACTGCCAACTCCAGAGGCCTCAAGCTGCTTCTCACAAGTTCAAATTGGTTCCCCCTCAACACGCATTTCATACTGTCAGAATTGATGCTGTAGGCCCTCTCCCCTGCTCACACTCCGGATGCTGCTTTATCCTGATTGCTGTTGACCACTTCAGCAAGTGGGTAGAAGCTTGCCCTAATAAAGACATCACTGCTAAGACTACTGCTGCCTTCCTGCTACAGGATGTTTTCTACCGCCATGGCTGCCCTCAAGTGCTGTTGTCAGACAACGGAACCAACTTCAATGCCAAACTTGTAACCTCTGTTGTTGAAGCTCTAGGAACTCACCAGTCTTTCTCTGCCCCCTATAATCCTTCCACTAATGGGACAGTTGAGCGTGCCAACTCAACACTGGTTTCTATCATGAGAAAACTCACCTACTCTGACGCTGCCAATTGGGATCTATACTTACCTTCTGCACTCTTTGCCTATTGTCTGAGCAGGCATTGAATCATAGGGTACTCCCCTTTTGCCATGTTGTATGGGCGTGAAGCCACCAATCTGTTGCTCTTGGGGGTTCCCCTACTCTCCTCTGATAAGGCCATGTACCCTGATAATCACATCAAAGACTTAGTCAACCGCATCATTGATATACAGGCCACTGCCTACACTTCTGCATATAAGACTAAGTTGCTTGAGCTCTCTCCTGACAACGCTGGGCGCTCCCCCTTGCCTGAGTTTGATGTTGGTGACCCTGTCCTGTACTACCAACACCGTGTGGGTGGGCGCGCGCATAAGCTGGACTCCCTGTGGATTGGCCCTTTAGAGGTGACTTTCAAACGAGGATCTGAGTACCTTATAAAGCTCCTCTCCAGTGATTGTCCTTTTGCTTGCGTACACGCCAAGTTCCTCCGCAAGCATCACCTCCCTAAGGCCAATCTAGAGGGGGGCAATGTCGTGAATAACAGCATTCACCATGTTTCAATTTTGCCTTTGGTGGGCCATTTCAAAGACAAATCTCTTGCTTTTGCTTTTGACTCTCAAAATGAACTGGTTTCTGCATCAAGAAATATGATTGTTTGGTTTCCTGACTCTGCGCAACTCACTTGCTCCACTCATGCTTGTGGCAAGTGATCCTACCGTCCTGGTAGTGTTTTGTGGTATTCCTAACCACTATATATTCCATTTCCTATTTTACCAATAAAATTAAGTTCTATTCACATTTTTGTCTTTGTGTCTTCTGTACTTCTGCGCCTCTCTCTAGCCACGCCTAGTAGAGATTATTCATCCTGGGCCGCAAGGTAAACACATTTGCCTTCCCTGTCATCTAACCAAGACTTAGTACAAATACAATCCTAAGGTTAGGATTCCCCGTTGTGTATCTGTGCCGCGCCTCAGAACACAACAGTATGTAAGCTTAAGTTAATATAGGAAAAATTGAGCGGCAATAGTTTAAGCTTTTGAAGAAAGCCATTTTGAAGGCGGAACCTTTGGGAAAAGGACACTATAAGAAGGTAGATAGCTGAAAAGTTACAGGGTCTTTTCTGGGTCTTTTCAAGTCTTTTATGGGGTCTTTCCCAGGCCTTTTGAGTTTCTGCCAAGAGGTTTTTGAAAGCCTTTTGATCACCAGAAGGAGCTTAGTTGGACTGATAAAAGTGAAATACCAAGGCCACTAAAGATATACATAGAGCTGAAGCCCAAGATAAAGGAGCTGAAGCTGGAAATAAGGAGCTGGATCCTAAGCGTGGCGCAGAAGTCTAATTCCAAGGCGCAGGGGTCCAAGTTTAAGGAGAAGAAGTCCAAGACTAAGGTGCAGGAGTCCAAGATATTGTTGGAGGACTCCAAGTATTGGCAAACCCATATTGTTTCCCTGATCCACCGGGCCATATACCATAAGGTTTCTAAGGGGATCTTCCTTCTGAGAGTGAATAAAAGCCCACTTTGACCCCTATACATATTTCTGAGATAAAATTTCCCTTACTAGAGAATGACATCCCCTTCCAGATGGTCCCTGGCTATGACCCAGGACACACTTTGGGGACTGGTGGACAGGAATCCCACAGAGATTCATATGATGGGGGTAGAAACACTCCAAGTCAAGAGCCTGGGGTGGATTGACTAAGGTAGCAGGAGTATAGCCAGGGGGTACGGATAGGCAAGTTTATATTGAGTAGATGATTCATAAATAGATGCAACCAGAATAATTAAATTTGAGCAAAAATAGATAATTCCTGAAAAGAAGATAATGATTTCTGGGCATAAACTTGTTTTATTAAGATTTCAACAGTGAGGAGGGCTTTTTCCTCACTACTTATACTTACTGGTGTCAGGGATCCAGTCTCAGGCAGCCGGCCCGCCGTTTCTGGGGGTAACTTGGGCCAGGTTTTTTGCGGGCAGGGCCCACCACAAGAAAGGAGCTAACTTTAGAAGGTAGGAAGTAGACTTCCCCACCCAGGACCACAGGCTGGCGGCTGGCACAATGGCGTCCACCACCTCTGTGAGGGTGATGTACACCATTCCAAAAAGCTTGCTGGTATGATTGGTTGGGAGGTCGGGCAAAGAGGCCAGCATCAGTTTGGGTGTTACAGGCAGTTCCATATAGATATTGTAGGCCAGGAGATAATTAAATTTTCCTCTAAATAGTTTGGGGATGGAGAATATCCAAAGGCCTTGGCAGTTGTATCTAATAGCGGATTTAATACGGGCTAGCAGGTCAAGTTTGAGGATTTTCTCTGGTGTATAATCCTTATATTTGGGCTTCAAGGGGTAATCAGTGAAGTGGACGGGCCCAAAGGGTGCACCAGATGGACAGAAAACTGCAGGCAGAGGGGCAGGAGATCTTGAACTGAATTGATAGACAGCAAATACAAAATATGGCAATAGCTGTAAGAGCCAAAGTAACATAACCTTTATTTAAAAATGACAATAAGGTTTGAGCGCAGAATCTATAGGCATATATAGCATTCTGCCTCCAAACTTAGTATTTTCCATCAGGGCTTTATCAAAATATTGGGAAAAGTGTGGGTGGGCAGCCAGAGGACCTGGGTGTGGGAGCGGCAAAATGGCACCTCAGCTGGGTGTTCTCTCATTGGTCAGAACACCCAATTTGGTCACTCAATTTTCTTGATTCTTTGCTGTGGTCACTGGGTCGGGCCCAAAGCCTGGGTTTATCCTTGGCAGTAGGGTTTGATTGGTTACTTGGGAGGACTTCAAACTCATGAAATTCACAGAGGCGCTATTGCTGCCTCCATTAGGCAATTTGAGAGGCTTCTCCTTGAGCGCCACCATGGTCAAGTTGGTGCAGGTATTCTGGCTTTGGGACTTAGCGGGGGCCTCAGCTTGCAGGGGCTCAATCCCAAAAAAAACACAGGTGGGCAGGCCCTTGGTCCACGGGCCCAGAGGCCTGCAGGAATGTAGGTCCAGGGTTCAAAGCCCACTCTTTGGCCCAGGTTTCCTGGGATAACAAATTGTCAATCTTGACAACTTGTAAAGATGTGATCTTTTATGCCACCAGGGATCTGGCAGCAACATTTTCAGTTAAACTTAAAATTTTGGCTGGAATTTGTGTACTTGGTTCTGGAGGTGGATGCTCATTGGGTGGTATAATAGGAACCTTTCTTGGGCTGCAGCAAGCCAAGGTGCCACTGCTATTTATAGAACTTGCAAGCAATTGAGAGCCTAATTGTGCAATCAAAAAATTGTGCTCCCAATGTTCCATTTCCCAATAATTAAGAGGCACAAATTTGATAATAGAATCAAAGCCAGGGATTTGAGGCTCATGTGCCTCTCAAATCCCAGGCCATTCATTAATTAAAGGTGGGTTTTCTTGCTCTGGGAGACAATTGGTAAGGGCTTCCAAGCTGTGGGGTTTTTTGCCTCCAGGAAGTCCAGCTGATTGTCCAGAGCATTCTGGGCCCTGGCATCATCCCCTACCATAGTCAAGCTTTCAGAGCACAACTCTTTATTCCAAGACTTGTATTCCTTCATCAGAGTAGTGGCATTCTCCAGGTTGTATTCTGGTTCCCAAGTATTCTCTCCATTGGGGTACCCTTTTCATTTGACCAGAAAGTGAGATTTTTGGTATCAGAGTTTGTGTCCAGGATGGCTTCAACCTTGTGTTCTATGAAGCTTCCTACTTTGATGGGTGGGGGAGCCGTTCTCACTATCTGGTGCAGGAGATAAGGTCCTTTCTTTTTTAATAACAGGGAGCGGTAGAATATATTGTGAATCTTCCATCCGGGGGGTAGTTCTAGTTAATAGGCTATGGTACCAATGCGTTGTAAGACCTTGTAAGGACCTGTTTGTTGGGGTCTCAAGCTAGAGCAAGGGGTAGTGGTCTTGATGTTCTTTGCGCTGAGGTACACAAGGTCTCCTACTTTGATTGGGGGGCTGGGGATTTGTTCCTTATCTACAAAGTCATTATATACTTGTACTGCTCTTCTCAGGTTCTGGGCACATTCTTCTTGGCACGTGTGTATGTTGCTGACCCAGTCTTGTCCTTCTGGGTTATTGGCTTCCTCTGTGGGAGGGGCATCCCATGTGAGGTTGAATCTTTAGTTGGCTTTGAAGGGGGACATACCAGTGGAGCTGGGGTCTTGGTTGTTGTACACAAACTGAGCCATTGGTAGGTGTGTTATCCAATTGTTCTGTCCTTAGTTAATGTAGCATTTTAAGTACTGTTCAAGGACCTGGTTTACTCTCTTGGTCTGTCCGTTGCTCTGGGGGTGATATGCAGTAGACAGTGATTTTTTTATTCCCAAGTCCTTTAGAATTTGGGCCCAAAACTTGGAGGTGAATTGTGGGACTCTGTCTGAGACCACTTCTTGTGGTAGTCTGTGGTTCATGAATACTTGGTTCTGGAATAGAGTGACAGTTTCCTTTTCTGTTACTTTGGTTGTTGTTGGAATGAAAAGAGCCATTTTGGTGAAATTATTAACAATTACAAGGATGACATTGAATCCTTTTGAATTAGGTAGCTCCACAATATATCCCATGGATACTGACTTCCAAGGGCCTTCTGCAATCTGAGGGGGCTTTAGTAATCCTTCTGGATTTCCTTGCTTAGGCTTGGTATGTCCAAATGCCTTGCAACCACTGAGGTATCCTTCAATTTCTGGCTTCATCCTGGGCCACATGTAGGTTCTATTGATCTCTTTGAGATTCTTTGTACGCTCAGGGTGTCCTGGCATGGGGGAGTTGTGGTATTCCTTCAGTATCTCTAAGCGCAGTAGACCTTCTGGTACATAGGTGCGTCCATGTAGCTGCAGTGTATTTTCATATCAGGATTAACCTGTTTGGTAGTATTAGCTGTTGATATCTTTCTTTAAGTTTTTCATGATGGAGATGCAGTGCTGTTCCACAGTCTTAGATAGTTTAATTTCTTCTCTTCTACTGGCTAGTCCCAGGAATAGGAATATTGGCTCAATCATGTTTGGAGACAGCAAGGATTTAGTGTTGAATTCCTCAATCTCTTTGGCGCTAGTAAAAAAATTCTGCTCTTTAGCTTAGGGCATCAGGTACAATGTTGATCTTGCCAGGTTTGTAGCTAATTAATAAGTTCTAATCTTCTAGGAATAGGGCCCATCTAGCTTGGTGCTGATTCAGCTGTTGCGGTTTGAAGAAGTATGTCAGGTTCTTGTGATTGGTCATGATTCTCACTGGGTGGTTGGTGTCACACAATTATCTTCTCCAATGTTTCAAGGACTGGATGATAGCAATTATCTCTTTATTATAGATGGGGTAGCTTAACTCAGGCAGAGTGAACTTCCTCAAGTAGTAAGCTACAGGGTGCAGCTTACTATCATGCCCCTCCTGAAGCAACACCCCCAATGCAGAGTCAGATATGTCTGTTTCCACAATAAAGGGCTTATCATAAACTGGCATTGCTAAGACAGGGGAAGAAACAAAGGCATTTTTTAGAAGCTCAAAGGCAGATTTGGCAGTGTCATCCCACACAAAGGAGTGCTCCTCAGAGGTAAGACAGATCAAGGGCAAGCAGATTGAAGAAAAATTTTGGACAAATTCTTTGCAGAAGTTTGCCAAGCCAAGAAACTTCTGATCTCCTTGAAGTTCTTAGGTTCAGGCCATGATGTCATGGCCTCTATTTTGTTGGGTGTCATTTCAAAACCTCCTTTCAGTACATTGTAGCCCAAAAATTCTACTTCCTCTTGGAAGAATTCACATTTCTGGAGTTTAACAAAGAGTCTGTGTTCCTTGAAGCATTGTAGGACAGCTTGAAGGTGTTCAACATGTTCTTTAGGGGTGTGTAATACCCCAAAACTGTGGGTATCACTTGCAGTATGTATAGTAGCAGGTTGGCAAATTGGAATACAGTCAGGGCAGTGATGATGAGATATATGGTCATCAACCAGCAGAAGACCTTATTGTGCACATTGTATCTCCCAAAGCTCCCGGCAAAGTAGGTCAATATGTAGTGCATGGAGGTGTACATTGCAATGGAGAGCGTGGAATGTGGAGACGCCAGGGGAGGCCAGGGTCCAGTATGAGAGGAGTTTAGTTGGCCAGGATTGTAATGAGGGTCATGACCCAGTCCTTCTGGAGAGGGCCCAAAGAACTCTGACCCCTGTTGGTAGCCTCCAATCCCAAGGCAAGCTGTGAGCACAGCTGTGAAGATAGGATGGTTCATCTTCCTTGGATTGGAGAGAGGTTGGCTGAGGCTAACTGTTAAGTAGACTTAGGTTTTTAAGTAGAGTTTCACTTTATTGAGGGTATTAATCTCAATAATAGCACAAGCTATTACTGAGGTGGGATCCTTTATTTATATTACTTTCCCCTGTGCAAAGATTTTCAATTGGGAGGGGAAAACAGGGGGTGGGAAATCCCAGAAGTTTAGAAGATAGGGATGACAATTGGGACTTAGGAAGATGGCCAAATTCCTGTTCTCCTGCTATCTGTGGCTGGTTGGGAAGTTCTTGAAGTGAACCAATAATTTCATGTTGTCCTGGTGCTAGGTGAGGAATGTAAGTGAATTCCTTTTTAGAATCTATTTTGGTTTCAAGAACATTGTTTTGGTTGGAGTTTGATTCTGCCCATGTGGTCTGTAAATTAGCATCCAATTGATTGGTGGCAAACTTATTTTTAAAATCTGAACCATTATTCCCTTCTTCTTCTGGAGGTTTAATTTTGATTTTAGCATTTTCCCTTGTATTCAGGGATTTGTTTGATTGGCTGTACTCCTCTGGGTTTTCTGATTGGTTGCAGGGTGGGCCCTGGGACCCAGGGCAACTGCCAGAATTAACTCATTCCGCAAGTTGACTTACTATATGTCAATAATCAGAATTAAAAATACTTTAATGTCAACAGCATTGAAAAGTCAGAATTAAGTTTTAACTCATGCAGACTACTAAATGTTGACACTTTTTTAATAAGCAGAAACCTGTTTCCTGACCATTTTACTTAATAAAAATTAAGCTTCAAGAAACTTTTTAGGGTAATGTGACAACACTGATTTTAAAAAGACCATAAAAAATTCATAAAAATACACTTTTATTTTATTTTACTATGAAATTAGCTATCTTTACTATAATAAATTTTTTCCCACTTATAAAAACAAAATAAATCTAATACGCAAAAAGGTACTACATAAAATTCCACGTATTATAGAAAAATATAGCAATCAGAAACAGGAATATAAAGTTTTTTCTACATTGAAAACTACAAAAACATATAATTTACTAGTAAAATACCAATATAGGCCATGTAATACAGTCTAAAGCATCAAACTATCAATAGAAATCAATGGTTTTATAAAAACAGTACCACAAATTGTTAATGAGTTATTTAGAATAACTATTTATTTAAAAATATTATGCTTAATATATAAGAACTATATAAAAAATTAGGCAATGCTCAATAAATTTAATGAAAAGCTAGACTGTAATAACCTGGTTGCCATTAAGAACTGTGGAAATCTTCTTGATGTATTCTCCAATCTCTGAAAGCTTATATTTGGCCTTGACAACGTCCTTGATCTTCTCTTGATACTGTTTCTCTTTGGTGGTTCTCTTCTTCTTGGATGGGTGGTTCTCAATATCTCTGATGGATGTAGCAGTCTTCCCCTGTTGGACTTTGAGGTGCTTGTAGAAGGTGTTGTATCTGGGCCTGATTCCAAAGGAGGACTTGATATGCTTATGCCAGCCCTCCAAATATGAAGTAGTTTTCATCTCATCCTTAAGAACTGCCTGATAGCAGTTCCAGTTGGCTTTGGCTTTGGCTCTGGGCTTAGTGACCTTACGTCCAATCCACTGTGGTTCATAATATTCAATGAAAGGGTAGAAGGCACCATCATGTTTCTTGGCATATGGATCCTGGCATAGGAACTCAAAGGCTTGTCCAGCATTCTCTGGCTTTACAAAGGCTAGTGCTACAAACTGCTGAATTAAGAACTTGTACTTTCCTGATGTATCTAGACGGTGGAGCTTGCTGAGCTCAGGTAGACCCTTTAGTTGCCTGTTGACAGCCTTTCAATAATAATAATAATAAACCCTGGACCTCTCCATCAAAGGTTTTTAAAAAAGTGTTATACTGGGCAGTTTCATAGTCCATGATTATAGTTGATGGGCCAAGTGCTTTATCATGAGCTTCTTGTTCTGCAGCAAGGGTGGCTTCATCCTTTTCATCATCATCTGGATTGGCTCTAGTATTATGGCCAGGGGAACTCTTTCTATTATTGGGTAGAGCTTTGATGCCCTCCTGAAGGATTTTAAAAGCCCTTGTGTAGATCTCTTCTGTTGCCCTAGGAAGCAAAAAGTAGGCAAATGGGAGCACCTTGCCTTCAATAAGGGAATTTACAATCCATAGTTGGTAAAAAAGGCGGGGCCATACTGCAAAGGTACTGTCACATAACCAGGTCTCTGAATCCCTCAACCGCTCCAGGTTCTGTTGTGTAGCATAACATATAATTCTTGCCTCTGCTGTAGGCCCATCATCATTTAAAAGAAAAGCCTCATCACCATTGAACATCTTTAACTCCTCTGTCAAGACTAACTCTCCTTGAACCATGGCTGATTTCTTTAGGGGGACTAGGTCACAGCGTTTGTCACATATGTACTTCACTAACTGGTCACGGTCAGGGATGAGCTTCAGGTTCTCATTACTTAGGTGTGTGGTGGCCTTAACTTCCAGATCAGAAGCCTTGACATCTGTGGAGACTGGGACCATTTGGTAGAGGTACCACTTTAGAAGCTTTTTACTAAGATTTATTAGAGCATTGCATGTGTGCTCTCCTTTTTCACTAGTGACTTTATCTCATCCTTCTGTATTGATCCTGGCAGCACAGCTTTTATCTTCACATACATAATGCTTGCTTTTTCTGCTCTCTTCTGATTTTTGCAATTAAAAACATAGCCATCACAGACTAAACTTGCACCTCCTTTGACAGACATTAGAGGAAAAAACCAAGGGAACTTCTTTGGGAGCTTAAAATCTCCTTTGACGTTACATATATTGTGAACCTTTAGGGGATCCCATGGGCCAATTGGTGCTTGATGATAGTCAGACAGATAATCATCAGGATCTTCTTTATTGATACTTGATGAGGAGGATGGAGATGCAGATTTGTTGGGCGGTGGAGGGGAATTATCTTGAGTTGGATTCTTGCGCTTCTTGGACTGGGATAAGCTTGAAACCTTGGGGCTTGATTCCTTTGAGCTTGATTCATCTGGGCTTGGCTGAGATTCTGGACTCTTGGGTATCTTCTTTCTTCCTTGCTTGTTTAGTGGAACCTCATCTCCTTCTGATTGGTACCAGCTTGGAGAAGAGGAGGGGTCAGGGGAGGGCTCTTTGCTTTCAGGGTCTGGGGTCTTCTCCTTTGTCTTCTGTTTTGTTGAGGGCTCTTTGGCTGGTTTTTTGTTGGGGTTGGAACTTTGGGCCTTTCCAGAGGCTTTGGGTACTTTCTTGGTTGACTTGGGGTTATTTTGTGGCTTCTTGGAAGATTTGTCCTACAATAATTAGAGTAGAGTTCATAAAGTGAGAATAATCATATGAGACATAAATAAAATTAAATTATAATCACCTTTTTAAATTTTATTATTAAGTAAATAGTTTATAGAAGTATAGAAAGTAATTTTAGAGCTAGTTTATTATTAAAGAATAGAAAAAACCCATGTTTAAATAAAAAGTCAACATTCTGGTAGTCACAGTAGTCAAAAATATTTAATTTAGTTTGTCAGCATAAAAAACGCTTTAATTTTGACGTTGACATACTGACAGTCAGCATTAAAGTGGAAAAACACTATGTAAATCACTTATAAAGCTTGGTTAATATTTTCTGGAGTTGGTTTTTTAAGGCCAAAATTGATTATTTTTAAATTTTAAAAAAAATTAAAGAGTTGCACATGTAACTTATGAAAACTAGATAATAGGTATTGTAGAGGGAAGTCTGAAGTACAGCCCTGGGTACTTTGGCCTGAATTACCATACCATTGTATGTGTGCTTTTTGTTAAGTGGCAGTGTTTTACTAATAAATAAATGAAGGTGTCAACATTCAGGCAGTCAGTGTTCTTTTATAGCAACTCTCCTATTAAATCTTGCTTAAATTATGTCACTTTGTTTGCTTAGCCAAACCCCTTTGTTGCAATTTAGGTGACGCGTCAATTTGACACAAAGTTGACATTATAATTACATATATAAATTCTAGTTTTAACATATGTGTGTTGGCTTAAGTGTACTTCCGGAAATAAGCTATAGTTTATCTAGTGAGTTTAAAATAACATTAATTATCTAAATAATACAAATAATGCTCTGAAAGTTGGCATATGTCTTTGTTTAATGCTTATCTTAATATATATTTAATAAAAACAGTATTATAAAATATAAAAAGTAGTTATTTTTAGAATATTGTGTATTTTATTAAGAAATTTATGGATTCTTATTTGGGGTTGACATCCAGATATTACTTACTGTGGTCAACCCTAATGTAAAAGTACAAAGAAACTTACATTTTCATAGTAAATTATATTGGTTTTTTGGCTTAAAATTAAGCCTTTGTTTAAATGGTGTCAACATTATGTCTGTTCCTTTTTAATTTTGCAATTCTGACTTAATAATTCACTATGAAAAAATAGCTTTGTTTTGGAAATGCCCAATTCTGGCAGATAAATACCAAAATAATGTTGACTTACTGAATGAGTTAATTCTGGTGGTTGCCGGACCCAGGTGGGTGGCAGGCAGCCAGCTGGGGCCCAGGGAGCAAGCAGGTGGGCTGGGGGCTGGCAGTGGGCACACTGCCAGCTGGGCGGGCAAGCAGGTGGGTGGCAGGGGCCTGGCTGGCAGCTGGGATACTGGCAGGGGGTGAGCAAGCAGGCTAGGGACTGGCACGCTGGCGGCTGGGAGGGCAATCAGGTGGCTGGCAGGGTCCAGGCTGGCGGCTGAGAGGCTGGCAGAGGCAAGCAAGCAGGTGGCTGGCGGGGGCTTGCAGGTGGCTGGCTGGGTGGCAGGAGGCTGGCAGGCAGGCAGCGGGCCTGCTGGCACCTGCCTGGGAGAGCAGGCAGCTGGCTGGGTGCTGGTAGGCGTCTGCGTGGTGGCAGCAGGCGCCTCCCTGGATGATAAATTAGTCTGGCGCCCACCAAAATCTGGTTTTTCCTTAATTTTATTTTTATTTTCCCCAAATAACAGGGGAATTCTTGATCAAATTTTGCCCCTTGAATTGGGAATTCAGCTATCTTTTCCCAGATTTTTCTTTCAGTTGGGATTTGATTTATGTCAGAAATATTCCTGACAGAGTGCAACTGTAGATGAGGATTTCATCTAAGTAGGTTACACAACACTGATCCTTGAGTCCTCCCAAGACCACATCCACCATAGTTTGAAAGGTGCTGGGTGTGTTGTACAACCCAAACGGCATAACCAAGTAATTGTAGAGACCTTGTCTAGTCTTGAAGGTGGTCTTCCATTTGTTGCCAGGCCTGATACAGATCTGGTTAAAGGCATCCCTCAAATCAACCTTTGAGAAGATGTTGGCTCCTAAAGTTGGTCTGAGAGGTCTTTGGCATTAGTTACAGGGTATCTGTTTTTCACATTGCTGTTTAGGTAATAGTAATTGACACAAGGATGTAGGTTGCCGCCCTTCTTTTTAACAAACAGTAGATAAGATGAACAAGAAGATTTGGAGACGTGTATGTATCCTTTCTTCAATATCTTGTCCAAGTACTCTCTTAAGGTGGATTGTTTCTTCATGTTACAACTGTAGACAGGTCCATGCTTAGGTTAGGTTTTGGGGAGGAGGTCAATAGTGTGGTCAAACTGGCTGTGTTTAGGCAAGGTGGTGGCCTCTTCTTATGAGAAGACAGACTCCTGTTGCAACTGAACCAATGATGAATCAGTACTTGGAATTGGGGAAGACAACAGTCCAATAGAAAGGACAGAATAATAAGAATAAGGTATTGTTTATTGTAGAATATTGTGATTAATATATCATATGGGGAAAGCCACAAGGCCACAAGGGGGTGGCATAGTGGGAAGTTACATCTAAGGTTCAAAGCCAAGGAATAACTCATGCAGGGATCAGCAAGTCAAATTGATAACTCTCCTAATTAGGATGAAGTACCTGCCATTTGATATTGCCATCAGATTAATCCATGTTGTTAGATACGTCAAGGGGCAACTCATTGAGCGCCCCCTGTGTATTGTAAGATACGTTAGCAGGAAATTCTGGAAACTTGGTTGCAACACCCCCCTTGCCCCCTGCTTGTTTTCAGACACCAAGACTGGAGTCTGCGGAAGGTCTGGGAAGATCTGCACAAACAGCTTTTGTATGAGGATGGCATGGCAGGGGCGCAAGCAATCATGGTGAAGCTTCTTTGTATTTCCTTGGGCATCTTCAAGTTGATAAGTGTGATTGTCATAGACTGCAGCTATCTTGAAGGGCCCTAGGTGGTTGGTGTCAGGAAGCCAGTCATAGGTAGAGGCATTGGGCGGCTTGGGGTGAGGCGCGGCCAAGATGGCAGGTAAGGCCCACCATAGAATGGGTGCTAACTTGATAATATAAGATACAGATTTCCCAAGTAAGGACCAGGATCTGGAGTTGGGGACAATGTAGTCCACCAATCCTGTCAAATTAACATAGAGTACTCCAAATAGTTGGGTAGAGGTGGTCTTGGCTGCGGCAGTAGGTTCCAGTGGGTGGTCTGGTCTTGGAGTTAATGGTGGAGTCATTGGAACAAAGTACGCTGGTAGGTAGTTGTACTTGTCTTTGAATAATAAGGGCGGTATCTTGACCCTCTTTCCTTTGTGTCCTATGTATTTTTTACTTCTAGTCCTTGCCAAAGGGTTGGCAATGAGGATGGTTTCCAAGTTGTACTCCAAATAAGCCGGGTTGGAGGGTATTCAGTAAAGTGCACAGGTCCAAAGGGGGCTCCCGGGGGATGGTATAATGCCTGGGGCAATTCAGCATATTGGTCTTGGGAGGGGGAGGCGGCCTGGTAGTCTACTTGACCGGAATTAAGATGGAAGATCACTAAGGCTAGATAGGGTAAGATTTGTTTGAACCAAAGTTTCATAAAACTTTATTATCAAAAATGATGATGTGGTCTTCACCATACCGCCGGGGTTTTTATACCATGGGACTTTGCTTCTTTGATTTTTGCAGGGTTCAGGTTTGCAGACAAGGCACTGGCAGGGCATGGATCTTGGCTTAGAGTCTTGAGGGCAGCAGATCCATGTAGCGCCCACTCTGGTGAATATAAGTGGCAATACTTTTTTCTGCTGCTACTGTTCACTTTGTCACCTGAGCAGATAAATTGTATTACCCATTCTGGACTGGAGGCTGGCATTAGCTGGTGATCATTGGCAGGACTGGCAGGAGACCTTGTTGTAACCTCCTTTAGGCAAGCAGCAACCTCTGCATAGGTTTGGGTCTTTAGTGGCTCAAGGCTGGTATCAATCTGATGACCATTTGGGGAATTGTCCTTGGGAGACCGGCGGGTCTTGGAGTAACTTGTCCACTTGGGTATGCAATTTAGCAAGTGGGCGGGTTCTTGTCCACTTTGCATGGCTTGAGTAGTCTTTGGAGGATTAGGGTTTGATTCTAGGGCTTCCAGTGTGGATTCCAAAGCTCCAGTATTGGCTCTTGGCAGGTTGGCAGTAGGCCCTTTCCCAACCTCTGTTAGCCAGGTTACATTTCCTTTGTTGGTATGGGTCTTCATTGGCAGCAGTTTGGCAGCAGACTGGCAACTATTCAGGGAATCCTTTGTAGTAGGCCGGCAGGTTGCGGGGTAATTTACCAATTTGAGCCTGTGATTCAACAGATTGGCATGTCCTGGACTGTTCTGGAGGGTTTGATCTGCCTTCTGGGAGCTGGTGCTCAACTTGAGGGTTTTCAATACAAGTATTTAAATGTCATTCATGACAGTTGGGTTCCAACTTGGCAGAATTGGGATTGAGGGTGTAGACAGGATCACCTAAGGCATATCTAGCTTTAAGGTGCTTTGTCCCTCCTGCAATTCACTTGTGTTTGATTTCCCAGGCTTTGGCACGCTATTGGTCTAGAGATGGAGTTGTTACTAGGGGAGGCTTGTTGGGAGCCTTGGACTGTAGTTTCCCCTGTTTAACCCCTGTCAGACTGTCAGGTGTTCCAAAGACCAGGGTACTGGGGCTAAACCCTGTGCCCCTGTTGATTCTTGCTTGCAGGATAAGTAGAGCAGTGGGAAGGTGTTCAGTCCATGCGGTGCTAGGGTGCTCTTGTGAGAGCTTGGCAATCAATTGAACCAGTGAGCCATTTAACTGTTCCACGCTTCCATTGGCTTGAGGATGGTAGGGGGCTGTAACTATACATTGGAGCGTGTTCTTGGCACAGTATGCCTTCATGACATGCCCAACAAGTTTGGGGCCATCATCTGTGATGAGGCATTTGGGTTGCCTAAAGCAGGCCATATTTTCCTTCCCAATAAAGCAGGTAATGGTGGTGGTGGTGTGGTTGGTTATTGCCCAGGCCACTGGCCAGCAAGTGAAGTAGTTGATGGCAGTGATAATGTACTTCTTTCCCAGTCTGTCTTTGGGGAGTGGCCCCACAACATTGAGGGCCCATTGCTCAAAGGGTTCCATGGCCTTGATGGGCAGGACAGACTTGGGGGGGTGCAGGTTTGAACGTGTTTTTTTTGCACAACACGCACGTTTTGAGGAGGTCCAAGATGTCTTGACGCATGCGCAGCCACCAAACCTTCCATTTCATGATGTCAAAGAGGTTACGCCCTCTGATGTGACCCAGGGTTTGATGATAATGCAATATTGTGTCCCCTTGTTGTGTGGCGGGAATGTAAGGCGTCTTCTCACCTGTCTCTGCCCAGCAGCAGACGTTACTAGCATTGGTGGTGAACTGACTCTTGTTGCCCTTCAGCTTGGAGATGGTGACCAAGTTAAGGCCCTTGTAAGGGGTTGCCTCAGGGCGCAGGTAGAGCATGGGCCAGTCTGGGTCCAAAACGTTGTCCCCAGTGATAGACGCTATGTAGAGTTACAAAAGAGCGTCAGCTGTGACAAGTTTCTTCCCAGGCTTGTACTCAATGCGCAACTGGTAAGGGGACAGACGCTCAACCCATCCCGCTTGGCGGCGTGTCAAGTGGGACTGCATGTTGAAGTACTGGAGTGACTTGTGGTCTATCAGAATGTGGGGTGGTTAGGTAGCACCTTCCAGGTAACAGCGCCACTTCTCAACGCAGTGCACAATTGCTGCCAATTCTTTATCATGAATGAGATAGTGTTGTTCCAAGTTGGTAAGTTTCCTGGACTCATATGCTACAGAGGGGAAGACACCATTGTCAGTTTCTACCCTTAACATGCCCCCTACAACCCTGTTAGAGGCATTGATCTTGAGTTTGTACTGACGGTTTCAATTGGAAACCTTTTGTACTGACGCTGTTGTGAGCCTTTGCTTCAACATCTTGAAGGCTCAATCTCTGGCAGGGGTCTAATAAAGCGCTGTTTGGTGTTGAGGAGCTCAGTGAGAGGCGCAATTAGTTCCCTTAAATTGGGAATGAACTTGTGTATGTAGGCAACTATGCCTAGGAATGTCTGCACCTGGCCCACATCAGTGGGGGGCAGCATGCTGGTGATTGCCTTGATTTTGGCAGGATCAGGCTTTATCCCTTGGGCAGAGATGATGTGCCCAAGGAATAACAGCTCCAACTTGAGGAACTTGCATTTGGATGGTTTAGCTTTTAGCTGGTTTTTCCAAAGGGTGTTAAGGAGGCAACTGTGGTAAGTTTGACTCCCTTAAACTCAACTCCCTGGTACTTGACAAAGTGTCAAGTATCAGGGAGTTGAGTGCCGCATATGTGAATCTATTAGTATTTTTGGATCAACTAATTTTAAGCTAATTTTTACTAGTAATTTAGGGGTTCAAACCCAAAAACCAAGGTTAAATTTAAACAAAATCAACTCTTTTTAATAAATTGGTTAGCTAAAATACCAATTTAAGGGGCAATTTATAAGTAAATTTACTAATAGAAATGAAAAAACCTGTGTTCAACAATCTAAACCAAAAAGTGACCAGTTTGACACTTTTTAAGCCAAATTTTAATTTTATTAATAAAATACATATGCGCTTATATAAAATTTATATTTTACTATTATATTTTTATTATTAGTGTCCATAGTTGTTGATTAGGCTCCCAAGCACCACTATACTGGATTTAGTGGCATAGACATTAATCAAATACCCCACTTGTTTTACTTTATGTCATTCCTGGGTTTTTGGATTAAGTGGTGCCACATAAATTAAGCCCAATTTATTAAGAGATTTCATATGTAATTTATAAAAAAATTAAACTCAACACTTTCTTTGTTTGACTCTATCCAATTGACACCCAATTGGTTTTGGATTTAACTAATCAAAGGCTCGGAATTAAGGCTAAATTAATATGTGACACACTATGAGCGCCACTCAACACTCACTCACTTGACACTTTAACTTGGGGATTAGTACAGAGAGCTTCTTAACGTTTTAACCAACACTATGGTAAATAATTCACTCCAAGCTCCTCCCATCATACCTTAATCACTAATAAACACATTGTGATTGTACTACAGTCACTGCTGAGTATTTAGCCAAATAAATGCTCTGAAATATAAAGATGTTCTTTTTTGCTGTTTATTACATATAGATAGGTTTGTTTGGAATTCTTGAGGGAAAGGTTCCTAGAAACTGGATATCTATGTTTAATAAAAGAACAGAATATGGATGTTCAGTTGGGTTAGGCTAACTAAAAGAATTGAGGCAAGATTGGCCAAATCAATCTTGGAGACTAGGCGTCTCAAAAATGGGTTGATTAATCAGGAAGATTAATTAATAAATACAGGATATAACTAATGAGGATTTAATTATATTAAAATGGTCTTTACTTTGTCAAGAAGTTTGGTTAAGGTTAACCATGCAAAACCCCCAGATTAGGGTTAAAAGCGCTGTGTTGGCAAATTTATTGGATTAGAAGCGCCGCTGCGCCGCCTAATGAATTTGAGATGCGCCAAGGCACCCCATCAAATTTTCTCAGGCGCTGGGGCGCCGCCTGGGGAAATTGCTGGGCGCCGTGGTGGCGCCTGGTTCAAGTTTTGAAGCAGTTTAATGGGTTTTAAAGGCAAAAAACCATTAAATGCAAAAATAACTGAATAAAGGCAAGGGTGCCTAGGAATTCAGGTTTGATCAGCTGGTTCCCAGTTGGAAAACTGATAGCTGAGTTTAGGATGTGCAATCCACAGGGTTTTGGCGCTGGGAGCTGGGGAAGCTCCATGCCAAATTGGTGCATTGGGTTTAATGGAGTCAGGTGACTTCTGCCCATTGTAGGTCAATTCTCATAGGTTGAGAATTGTTGGTGATCTTTCAGGTAAAGATCTATGTTGAATGACTTGAATGTCATAGGCCATGTGATACAAATCATTGGTTGATTCAGGAACCAGAGGGGTTTTCAGCTGTGTATGCCCCAAATGGTATATAAGCAAAAACAGTTAAACATTAATAAAATATATTCATTGTCAGTTTTGACGCTTTCCCCTCATCTATTTTTCAATTGTCATGCCTTCTTTGTTAAAATTTGAGAGAGCCAAGTTTGGGGTCCTTTGTATGGAAACTGCTGCCGCAAGAAAGGAGGTTCCTACAAGTACATTGGAAGAAGCTTGGACCAGCCTGGAGGTCACTAAGACTGTTCCTGCCAAATCTTTAGTAGAAGTAAAGGCTGCGTTCAAAGAGCTGTATTCCAATTACTTTGCAAAGGAAGGGACTCCCGTCCAAGGGAACCAAATTTATGCTTGGGATGCTTGGAACTTGTTGGTAGGATGGAATTAAATCTTGCAACAAGTAAAAGAGATGACAAACTGTGAAATTGAGGCGTTGAGAGCATGAGAGGAAAAAAGCGTTGAAATCATGGCTTGTTGGCGGGATGACAATAAAGTGTTATCCAAGAAAATTGCCTCCCTGGAGGCAAAGCTCCTTGAAGCTTTGTCCCAGGAAGGTAACAGCAATAAGAGTCAAGGGCAGGATAATGACAGGATAGACTGGTTAAGCCTGGATCTGTCACACACATTTCCACTCATTTACTTTTTTAACTTATGTTGTATTTTTTAAGTTTTAAGCTTATGATACTGCCTTGCTTTTGGGTTAACTTTTGAACCCGTTTTAAATTTAAGCAAGTTTTATATGTAAAAAACATAGTAAATTTATGTTTCTGCTTGACTCTGGCATACTTGACAGTGAGAATTCAGCTTTTTCTGGCTGATTGACAGTGCCAAACTCAACACTTTACTATGTTTTGAATTTTCAACTCTCAATAAAAAATTTTCACATAATGATTTTTATTTTTTTGAATTTATAATCTACTACTTTTTCTGCTGCTCTCCATATAATTTTCATATATTTTTTGATTTTCAATTAAACTTTTACATTGATTTAACACTAAGATGTTATGCTGAACCTAACATCTTTGATGCTTTATAGTAAATTCACTTAATTTCTATGTTTTAATCTTTATATCTACACTTTGAGTTTCTATTTTGCTTCTATTTACTTTTTTATGTTTTTTTCTTGATAAATAAAGCTTTATTTGCATACTTTTCATTTAACTTTTTCTTTGTTTTACCTCTGTGTTTCATATCTTTCATACTTATATTATTTACAATGCTAAACTCTTCTTAAGACAAAATCAAACAAGAACAGCCAACAGCCCAAGCGCCAAGCCTCCAAGCCTCCAAGGGCTCCAATGAAACTGCCTCCACTCCCAAGCGTGCCAAGAAGCCTGCAAAGACAAAGTCTCCAACCCCATCTCCTCCCACTCCATCTCCTCCTACCCCTCCATCCTCATCTTCCACATCCCCTTCAACTTCCCCCAAAAATTTCTCCCCCAATAAATCTGATGGTGATCTTACCAAGCACTCATTTTATCACTCAGAGGCCAACTTTGAGCCTACCAGGGAGCGCCAGACCAAGAAGTCAAAGGCTGCCAAGGAGCCCACCTCTTCTTCTGGTAATAAAAAGGAGGCATCCAAGCAGGCCTCAAAGAATCCTTCCCCTCTCCCTCCCAATGGCTCTTCCCCTCCTTCCTCATCTGACCCCCAAGATTAGCCAGAGGATTACTCCAAGAAGTTTAAAGCTTCTGGTCATGTGGCTTGGTATCCACTGGCCATCCACAATATCTGTAATGTGGACAGAGAGTTTAAAGTTCCCAAGCGCTTCCTCTGTTACTTACCAATCATGTCTGTAAAGGGCAGCCCTGGTTACATTGCTGACAATTACATCTTCAATTGCAACAACCAAAAGCGGCAGACCAAGAGCAAGCACTTTGTCTGCAAGGATAAGACTTGTGGGGCCTGGCTAAACACCAAGGGCTGGGAGCAAGTAACAGCGGAGAAGGGGGAGCACACTTGCAAGCCCCCCCAATCATCTAATCACTTGGATGTTAAAATGGTACCTTGTTCAAGTAATACCCACATCCTCTCATCTCAGGGCTTCTGATATGGCCATAAAGGCTTTACAACATCTCAAACCCAACAATCTTAAGATAGTACCAACACAGGAGCAGTTGGTCAAATTCATCAGCAATAAGTGTACTGCCGCCAATCTCCCTCCTCCCAAGGCTTTGGACGTCCTCTCAGAGCTCACACTCACTCATGAGCTTAAGCAGCTTCTGGGTGGGGAGCGCTTCCTGCTCTATGACAACAGGCCTGCTGCCAAGGACCGCATTATCTGCTACTCAACTCAGCAGAACCTGATGGAGTTGAAAAGGGCGTCAACCTGGATAGTTTGATGGTACCTTTGCCACTTGCCCCCAGATTTTCAAGCACCTCTGGATGGTCCATGCCCAGATTGACATCTGGGTGATTCCACTTGTGTTCTTTCTTCTTCCTGGGGCCACTGAGGCCATCTATACCCATGTGTTCTCCATCCTCCGCCAAGCAATTGCCCTCCTTCCTCCCGCCAACAATGACAGATCCAAGAAGACTCCCCCCCACACCCGCGCCAACCCACCTGCCTCTGACAAGGACCAGACCACCACAGACTTGGAGTAAAAGGCAAGACTAAGAGCTCTTGGGCCTTGCGTGTACATTATGGACTTTGAGCCTTCTCAGTTCAATGCATTTGAGCAGCTGTTCAGCAGGGAGGTGCAGGGGTGCCACTTTCACCAAGAAGTTGCTTGTAACGTGCAGGCCCACACCAAGCTTAGTAGGTTGAGTCAGAGGGATACTTTGGACACCTGCTGTTGTAAATTGTGCTATTAATGCTGTTTTGATTTGCCCTTCAAATATTGATAGTTGCAAAGATTTATCTGGTTTTGCATTCAAGTTTGGAAATTCCTTGCCTTCTGCAAATGGGTCTGGTTCAATATCCACCCATTCCGGATTATTGTACCTGTCTGTGGTTGATCCTGGTATGACCTCATCCCAGTGTGACCCCCTCAGCCACTCTGTCTTCATATTGAGTGATCTCTGTCCTTTGTCTACTATTTAAAGTAGAATCTTTATTCCCAATAAATTTTAAGTTTATCTACATTTGTGTTGGCTTTTATAATCTTCAAGCTTTTCCTGTCCTTTCTGCCAAAAGGACTTTTACATCTTGTTTTCCAGAAAACTAGGGTATGTGCCCTTAATTTTTCCCTGAAGGCTAACCCAAGGCTAGCTTGAAACCTCAAATCTTTTTTAATAAAGATTTCCTGCTGTGTCATCCAGGATGTTGTCTCCTGGAGCCAAACACAACAAAATGGTGTTCACTACAGGGGCTGCAAGCCCCTTGGTTACCCTGTTCCTGTGTGCATTCTCTGGTCCCTCTCTCTTTGTTTTCAAAGTACCAGATCAACCCAAAGTTTCTAGTCCTCTCCTAGAAGAAGACATTACTGATGCTCCTGCAAATCCTATGGTATTGGTTCTGTCTCCCAGGCCCTTTTGGGCCCCCCCTTCCCTGCTTTCTCTCTCAACTATGAGCAAGCCTGTGCTGCCGCCTGCTCCCTTCTTTACTCTGGTATGGTAGCCATGCACTCTATCCCTGGCCTCTGTCCCGGGTACGCCTCCAAAGACCTGTACTCCTTCCTTTTGGACTTTGGTCCCCCCCGCGTTGATGGAATCCATGGATACTATTGGCGTGTTGGTTAACCAGTTCATCCAACCTACCCTAGTCTATCACCAACTTGCTTTGGGATCTCAGAATCAATTGTTAGATGCAGTAGCCTATGCCGTCTCAAATAACCACACTCAGAATTTGGCCTACCAAGAATGGTCACATAGTCTCTTTGCTTGTATTTCTGACAACCAGCGCAACTTGTTGGCGTCACAGAAGTATTTAACCACCTCCCTGAATTCCCTTTGTTCATTGCTCCCTGGGTACATAAAGGACCAACTATGTGAATTGGATGAACATCAGGCAGCCTGGTGTGAGCAAATTGAGGCTTTTCTGTTTAACTATTGGCAGGATTTTGAGACTCTGGTTAGTGAAATAAATCAATTCAGAGAGCATATCAACTCGCAACTCAAATTGATAGGAGCTCATGTTGATACTTAGGGCTGTCACCTGCAGCATCAATATGGTCTGAATAAGGCTGCACTAGGCAACACTCTATACCAAGTGCAAACTTATGTGGACAATTGGGTGGCTTCTATTGTTAAAACCGCAGGCTTGACCTGCCAGCAAGGTTCCAACCAAGCAGGTTTGTGACCCGCAATCCAATTACCTGGTCACTTGAAGCCAGACTAGGAGGTCAACTCGGATTACCAAATCCATCAACATGAACAGACAATAATCCTTCACGGTGGATACCTTGATTTGGCGCTTGACTCATTAGCAGGATCAAGCCACCCCCTCTTCCATACAGCCGTGTGATCACCAATCATGTTCCTGCTATCCATTGATTCACAATAGCTATATAATCACTATCTCACAATAAAGATTATTATCTATCTTCTAAATATCTTTTTCCATGTAACACTGCTTAAACAGCACAGTTACAACACTATTGAGGTGACTCCTCCCGCTCCTCCTGTCAGTACCCCTTCTGATTTCAAAACCAAAGTATGGGAGGCCATTGCCAAGCTCAAGGCTACCACTAGACGCCAAGCTTCCGTGCAACCTCCCCCTCCAGTTGAACCTATGCCTGACCCTTGTATTGCCTCCCTTGCTGATCAGGTAGCTACTCTACAAGATGAAATCAAGTACTTAAGACAGCACCTCTCTAATTCTGAAGGTTTGTCATCTGAATCTGAAGATGAAGAAGAAGATGAAGTTGTTAATATTCCTGCTCATGACAATCATGGTTGTTGCCCTGGCTTAGAAAGTCAACCCTGGGTCTACTGTGTGTGTGCCCTAGATCAACTTGCCAAAGTGACAAATGATGTAGCTGATAGGCAAGACACATTGGAAAGAGAGGTCCAAAACTTCATCTGCTTTACAGAAACTCTAAATGGACAAGCTGCCCCCTTGGTCACTCAGGCCACCACCCTGTCTACCCGTGTCAATGGGATTGCTGGCACCTTGGAAGTACAACAAATCAAGATTGATGAATTTGGGACTGCTGCCACAACTGCCTGAGACATCATTGGGCAAAATAGCTCTACCTTGGACACCTTAGAAGAAAGCCTTTGACTTCTCTGGGCTAGGCAACCTACTGCTGAATCCAAGTTTGAGGGCAATCCTCACATTAACGTCCTCAACCCTGGTGAGAACAGCCACTCCTTGTCTTTGTCCATTGACCCAAACTATAAGCCAACCTTCAAGCAGATATTTGATCCCAAGACCTCTACCATTGCTGCTTTTCTGACCATTTACAAAACTGCAATGTATAGGTCTACTGATGAACTCAAGAAGGAACACATCCTTACCTGCCTCCATCCCACTTGCCAAGAAGTTGTGGTCCCTGAGCTCCCTTCTATTGTCACTTGGGAGGATATGAAGCGCCTCCTTATTGAAGAGTTTTGAGGAGACCTCATCTTGGAAGTCAAGAAGGATGTATTTATGCATATTGCTTTCAGACCCAAGGAGACCCTGGCTGAGTTCACAGATTGTTTCTACATTGAAGGCCAACAGTTAATTACTAGTTGACAGTTAACTCCCCAGGAAGCTTACACAGCTTGTTCAAATGCTTTGAAGGTGAACCAGCTTCTATGCCTACACTTTAAGGCACACAAGGCTTCACTCACTTCCATGAAGAGTAGTAAGTTGCTCTTGCAAGACATGCACTTGACACATGGAGGTACGGTGGTGCGTGAGAATAAAGCCAATAATGCTGGGACTACCTCTTGTACGCCACGCATTATGACTCTGGGTACTAGTAGACAGGCTAAGAGACAGGGCTGTCATAACTGTGGCCAGATTGGACATCACTTGCGCACCTGCACTAATCCTCAAGTGGAAGGTTGCAATCCCAAGGAGCAGGCGGGAAAAAAGAGATCAGCTTAGAAACAAAGACGCTCTCTGCTGACCAATCTCCCCCATCTCCCCCTGATCCTCCGTCTGATGAGGAAGCTCCCTCTTCCTCTGGCCCAACTATCCTTCATCTGTTTCACAACCTCTCCAGTGATTCAGAGCCTGACAATTCTGATAGTGAAGACTCTGGTAGTTATGGCTACTCCGTCCTGGCTGTTCCAGAAACCATCTTGGTACCCTACAAGCTTCACTTTGGGAAGGCTACCACCACTTCCAGGGTACCTCCAAGTGAAGCTAAGTCCAGGGTGGCTTGCCCTTACCTAGCTCAAGCCCATTGATCTCCTGTCTTGGTTGACTCCTCTGAAGAAGCAGCAGAGTTAGCTGAAGCTCTTTTCCACAACGTAACTGTATCTCTTCCACTACAGACTGTGTATAAGGAAATCCCTGTGTTACAGTGTATGCTGGCCAAATGGGAAAAGGATCTAGAGGCTGCGCAGGATGTGTTGGCAGTCTTGTCTCCCTTTGGTAAAGATACAACCCGCGTGGAAGTATCAATCCAAAAGGTCAAAATCAAGGCCATCTTGGACACGGGTTCCCCTGTCAATGTGATATCTTCCAAGCTAACAAAGAAACTTAAGTTGGCCCCTGACCTCAACTACACACAGTTGTATGGCACAGCTGGCATGGCCCAAACTTGAGCCATTGGTGCCTACTCCACTCTACCCATGAAGTTTAGGAAACTCCTTATTGCCTCCCCTGCTGTGGTCCTAGAGAACAAAAGCTATGACCTCTTGGTTGGTACTCAGTTCCTCTGCAAATATAATGGAATTGTAAACTTACGAGATGGATACCTTTTGCTCTTGGGATATGAAGTTCCTTTGATTTTTGAGGAACCTCTGCGCCTCCCAGGCAAACGTCTTAAAACTTGCGTGCTTGAGTACCCTATGGGTATCTTCTCCCTCAAGTATAGGACTCACTCCTCCAACATGTGTACCCCTCCTCCTTCCTGCCCTGCAGAAGAAGGGGTACCCCTGTTAGCACCAGTTGCTATCACCATCCCCCTGGGCTCTCAAGTGGTGATTAACTCCCAGATTTCCTATGAGCTGCCTGAAAATTTCTTCTTGGAGCTTTTTCACCTGAATCCTTAAGCCGTACCAAGCCCTGCCTATGTCTGGGGATTTTGGACCAAACTCACAAAGACCCCTTGCAATTACTTCTTGCTAACCTGACAGCCCTGCCCATGCAAGTAACCAGAGGTCAGGTTATAGGTCATGATTGGATACTTGGAGCAGAACAAGTATCCTCCCTATACCCCTTTGGAACTTTCAGTTATTTCAACCTACCTGAAGATGATCCGCAAGTTCTCTCCTTGTTCACTGCTGCTGATTTCCCCCAATTGTCTCCTGTTCAGCAAAAGGACGTGTTGGACCTACTCAATCAGTTCAGTGACATCTTTGCCTCTGGACCTACGGACTATGGCCTAGCTAAGGGAGTCATCCATCAGATTGATATTGGGGATGTGCCTCCTTTTTGTGCTAAACCATACCGCTGTAGTAGGGTGGAAGATGCTCAGGTGTCTAAAGAACTCAAGCAGCTTCTGGACGCTGGGTTACTGGCTCCTTCCCAAAGTCCTTGGGCTTCCCTGTTACTGATCCTCAAGAAGAAAGATGGGGGACACTGCATTGTAATGGATTATTGCCGCCTGAAATCTCTCACTAAGAAAAATTTGTACCTCTTGCCCAGAATTGACAATGCTCTCAGAAGACTGGGTGGTTCCAAGTTTTTATCTGCCATGGATCTGACTTTGGGGTACTGGCAGGTTGACCTATCACCTGAAGATTGAGAAAAGGCTGCGCTCATCATGTCAGAAGGTCTCTTTGAACCCACTTGTATGACCCAGGGACTATGCAATGCCCCTGCCACATTTCAGCGGGCTATGGACTCCATTTTACGAGACCTAAAACTATCTTGTGTCCTCGTGTACCTTGATGATATTACTGTATTCAGCGCTACCTTTACTGATCACTTGTAGCATCTCAAGGCTGTTTTTGTTAAGATCTGTGAAGCTGGCCTGAAACTCAAACCCTCTAAATGCTCTTTCTTCAAGGAATGTCTTGAGTTTCTAGGACACAAAGTCACTCAGACTGTAATCCGCCCCATGAATAACAAGGTAGAAGCCATTGACAAGATGCTACCTCCCACAAATCTTTGAGAGGTACAAGTATTCCTTGGTATGATGGGCTACTACCAACAATTCATCCCTGACTTTTCTGAACTGAGTGAACCCCTTGTCCAACTGCTATGCAACGTCCCCTTTAAGTGGACTGACAGCCAACAACAAGCATTTGAAGCGCTGAAGGTCAAGCTCAAGGAGGCACCTATCTTAGTCTATCCTGATTATGATAAAGAATTCATCTTGTATACCGACACTAGTAGAGTAGCTGTGGGTGCTATCCTTGCCCAACTTGGCATTGAAGGTGTAGATTGACCTGTAGCCTACTCATCAATGGTCCTTAATAAGCATGAAAAGAACTACAGTGTTACCAAAAAGGAATGTTTGGCTGTACTGCATGCTGTGAAACAGTTTTGGCATTACATCTATGGAACCCACTTTACGGTAGTCACCAATCACTCCTCTCTCAAGTGGTTACAACAGCTAAAGAAACCTGAAGGTCGGTTAGCATGTTGGGCTCTATGTCTGCAAGGGTACAATTTCACTGTGGTACACCATCCAGGGGCCTAACATCAGAATGCTGATGGCCTGTCAAGGATGCCAATCCTGGCTATCCACCCCGCTGATGCTGATTGACTAGTTGAGCTAATAGGGTATCCTGACTCCTGGACCACTGAGCCCAAAGATATCCGCCTAGCTCTACAGACCCTATCCAAGGACACCATAATTTGTGATAGACAACTCTTCAAGAAGGTTAACAATGCCTACCTACCTACCTTAAGTTTGCCCTAGTATGAGGATAGCCATCATCCTCCAGGCTCACATTGATACTGGCCATGGAGGTATAGCCAAGACTCATGACTGGTTGTGCAAAAACTTCTATTGGAAAAACATGTGCCTCTTGATCCCTGATGTCCTTGCCTCCTGCCATTCTTGTCAACTCCAACATCCTTGTCCTTCCCAACACCAGTTTCAACTCATCCCTCCAAATCATGCCTTCCATACAGTAAGTATTGATGCTGTTGGGCCCTTCCCCCGTTCTAGGTCAGGATGTTGGTTTATCCTGGTTGCTATAGACCACTTTAGCAAATGGATTGAAGCCAGAGCAACAAAAGATATAATGGCTAGGACCACAGCTACTTTCTTGCTGCAAGACATCTTATATTGACATGGGTGCCCTCAAGTCCTGCTTTCTGACAATGGTACCAACTTTAATGCTTGCCTCATCACTTATATTGTTGAAGCTATGGGGACTCACCAGTTGTTCTCTGTGCCATATAATCCCTCCACCAATGGAACTTTCAAACAAGCAAACTCCATCCTAGTATCCACTATGATAAAACTCACGCTCTCTGACGCTGCCAACTGGGACTTGTTCCTCCCTGCCGCCCTCTTTGCCTACCGCCTTAGTAGACATTGGGTGACTGGTCAATCCCCTTTTGTCATGCTTTATGAACGTGAGGCTGCTACCCCCTCAATCTTGGGACCTCCTCTGATTGAGTATGATACATCTGCAAATCCTGAGACCCACGTGAAAGACCTAACCAACCATATCATTGACATCCAGACAACCACCTACTCCACTGCTTATAAGGTTAAGTCTTTGGAGCTCTCTCCGTCCAATGCTTCTAGAGCCTCCCTCCCCAAATACCAGATAGGCAATCTAGTTCTCTACAGCCAGAATTGAACAGGTGGTAGAGCCCACAAGCTGGATTTCCTCTGGGTTGGGCCCTGTGAGGTTACCTTCAAGAAGGGCTTCAAGTACACTGTAAAGCTACTATTGTCTGGCCGTCCCTTTGCCTGCGTCCACTCCAAATTCCTTTGCAAGTATCAACTCCCTCTGTCCAATCTTGAGGGGGGAGATGTCGTAAATTGCGCTATTAATGCTGTTTTGATTTGCCCTTCAAATATTGATAGTTGCAAAGATTTATCTGGTTTCACCTTCAAGTTTGGAAATTCCTTGCCTTCTGCAAATGGGTCTGGTTCAATATCCACCCATTCCGGATTATTGTACCTGTCTGTGGTTGATCCTGGTATGACCTCATCCCAGTGTGACCCCCTCAGCCACTCTTTCTTCATATTGAGTGATCTCTGTCCTTTGTCTACTATTTAAAGTAGAATCTTTATTCCCAATAAATTTTAAGTTTATCCACATTTGTGTTGGCTTTTATAATCTTCAAGCTTTTCCTGTCTTTTCTGCCAAAAGGACTTTTACATCTTGTTTTCCAGTAAATTAAGGTATGTGTCCTTAATTTTGCCCTGAAGGCTAACCCAAGGCTAGCTTCAAACCTCAAATCTTTTGTAATAAAGATTTCCCGCTGTGTCCTCCAGGATGTTGTCCCCTGGAGCCAAACACAACACCTGCAGATTTGTGCTGGCACAATTTAGTGCCTTGGCTTTTTTAAAGCCAGAGCACACTGTGCAGGGGCTGAGGTGCTCTCAAAGGATCCCTACATAGTAAAGCACCCGGAGTTCAAGCCTTTCATTGAGTACTTTGATCCCCAGTGGATTGGGAAGGTTGTCACACAGAGGCAAGGCAAGGCCCGTGCCAAGGCCAGCTGGAACGTGTACCAGGCAGCCTTCAACAGGGAGCTGAAGACCACTTTGGCATTAGAGGCTTATCACAAGCATCTTAAAGCCAACTTTGGGCTTCATCCAAAGTTTAATAAGTTCTTCTCTCTCCTGCAGCATGAGCAAGAGAAAACAATCTCCAAGCTCTGAGATCTCTCCAACTGTGTCCCCCCACCAAGCCAACCACCCGCTGTACCCTCTTCACCAAGGCCATCCAGGGTGCGGCTAAGCACAAATACAAGGCCTCTGAGCTTAAGCAGCAGCTTGAGCTTATTGCCAATTCCCTCCTGGAAGGGGCCAAAATTAAACAGGGAAAGAATGATGAGGAATAAACTTGCTTGCTCAGTTATATGATTTTTACTTTTAACTTTTAACTTTAATTTTTACTTATTAGCTTTGATTATCTAGTTTTTAGTTTTAATTTTAAAAGTTTTTTAATTTAATTAGATAGCAGTGATTGTTCTATGTATGCATGGTAATTTTGAGATGAATATTTATAGTTTAAAGAGAGAAATATCTTAATTTTTGTTAATTTCCAAATAAAACATATGATATTCACAGTTGTTCTTATATGAGCTATATCAAATAAATATTAAGATTTCTTCATATTTTGCATAACTTAATTTTTTGTGTTTGTGCTTATTTTTGGTTCATTGGAATTTTAATTTTTATGGTAATAAAAATATTTTTATAATAAAGAGTGTAAATTACATAGTAAAATGAGAAATAATTGCTTATTTTTCCTTGTTTGTATTAATTATAATGCTGTTTTTATTGCATTTATGAGCTCTCTATGGTCACTTTAGTATACCATAGCTGTAAGGTTTAATTTTTTATATTAAAAGTTTTCAGTACATCAAGATCTGTTAATTAAAAAAGTGTCAATTTCCAGTTGTTGATCAGGGAAAAAGCTGAATTCTCACTTTACTATAGTGTCAACAACCAGGGAGTTGAGTTTAAGGGAGTCAATCACCAGGGAGTCAAACTTACCACAGTTGCTGTCAAGGACAGCATGGAGGTGTTGGAGGTGCATGGTTTGATCTTGACTGAAGACAATAATGTTGTCAAGGTACACAACCACACATTTTCCAATCAGTTCCTCAAATTCTTTGTTCATCAACATGACAAAATTGGAGGGAGTGTTGGTCATTTCAAAGTTCATGACACAACACTCAAACAACCTGTAGCGCATGCAGAAGGTAGTTTTTGCCTCATCCCCTGGTGCAATGCAGACCTGGTTGTCCCCCGCAGTGAGATTGATCTTGCTAAAGACTTTTGCACCTGCAAGTGTATCAAACAGGTTGTCAATCAGCAGCAGGGGGTAGTAGTTCTTAACCGTCACCTCATTTAGGGTGCAGTAGTCTGTGACTAGGCAAAGGGACCCGTCCTTCTTAGCTACAAAGAAGACAGCTACCCCGTATGGAGAGAGCAAGGGGCAAATAAAGCCCTTATTGAGCGCGTCCACAAGGTGCTGGCAGAGGGTTTCATCTTCCTTTGGTGTAAGACAGTATAATGATCATGCTTTAGGTAACAATCCTTGAAGTTATACAGCGTGCTGGATCTCCTGGGGAGGCAGTAGTTGTTCAAGTGTCTCACTGAATATATCCTTGTACTCCTTGAGGAGTGCAGTAAGCGCTGGTGGTGGTGAGGAGGTCAAGGGAGGGACCGCAGATGGTTCAGCACAGATAACTTCAACTGAGCATTGGTTAAAGTCTAGTTTCCTCTCTTGAAATTGTACAGGGCTGTCTCTGTTATTCTAAAAACACATTATCATGGAGTAAATTGCTCATTTCCACAGGGTAAATCTGGAACCCACCCCATTTCTGTTGAGGGTGATGACAGAGGTATCCCAATTAATGTAGGGACGGTTGTGCCAAAGCCAGTTGAGACCAGCAATTATGTTGTGGCTGAGCCCTGCCATGATTGGCCCAGAGAGCTTAACCTAGATGTTCCCCATTCTCACAGAGAAGGGTACTGCTGTATGAGTGATGGCAACTCTGTGGGAGTCAGCTACTTGTACTGCTTTGAACCTGCTGGGCACTTGGTCTAATTGCTGAGAGTCAGCAAACGCCTGGTCCATCATAGTGTGGTTGGCCCCAGTATCTACCAGTAATTTTTGGGTGTTTTCACAGAAACAGAAGGGATGGGACAAGTGTGTTACTTTATTTGAGAAGTGGCTTGCTTGCAATACGGGGTTGTCACTGTGGACTTGAAAGACGTCCAGGGTTTTGACTTTGTGAATGTTGTAGTTGCAGGGACTTTTTGCAAGCAGGGATTGAGAGGATGGGTCAGGTGGGGTTGCAAGGCCTCTTGTTGCTACAACCCCCAGGCTTTTCCCTGATCCTCAATCTGCGCTAGCTGAAGCTCCCCCTTGCGGGGGCGTTTAGTCCCATTATCCTGCTGACAGGGCTGGCGGGGGCCTACTTGATTGTGGCCACTGCCAGGGGTGATACGTGGTTGGGATGGAGCGTCATTGGTACGGCGGAAGCCCATTGAGGCCTGGTTGTTAGTCTCTATAATGTCCTTGTAGCAGTCATCAATGGAGGTGCAGCAACCTACAGGGACCCACTTACAGATATGAGGTTTTAACCCATTGATGATGAGAGTGAGTAGCATTGCATTTCTGTCAGTCACAGCTTTGGGGGTGGCACCAAGAGCTTGTTTCCAGGAGGCAAGGTACTCAGGAACAGAACCAGTTTGTTTGATTGCTAGAAGAGGAGTTCCCACAACAATGGGGGAGAAGGTTTTGCTGTAGCAGGACTTGGCAGCATCTCAGAATGCCACACAGGTAACGTCAAGTTCCTGGCTGGCCCGTTTGGTGAACCACACAGCGGCGGGCCCTGTGAGGCAACCAGACGCAGTGGCAACCCACATGGGCTCAGGGACCTGACAGATGCAAAGGCGGATTCCAGTAGATTGGAGCCAACTGAAAATGTTGGCCCCTTTGACGCCACCAGCAAAGGATTCTAGTTGAAGGTTGAGCATGGCTAGGACAGATCTGACTGGGGCAGGGTGACGCTGGCGTCACCCTGCCTGAGGCGGAGCCAATTGTACATGCTGGTGAGAAATAGCTGGTCTTAATAGATGACAAACCCGTTGGGGATGTCCCCCTTGGGGATTGGCAGGAAGGTCTCTTGTTGGGGAGTAGCCATACAGCCCGTACTCTGTCCTTTCTTGGGGGAATTTTGTTTTAGGTAGGTTGTAAACCTACTTCTGCTACCACTGTTGCAACTGAACCAATGAGGATTCAGTACTTGGAATGGGGGAAGACAACAGTCCAATAGAAAGGACAGAATAATAAGAATAAGGTATTGTTTATTGTAGAATATTGTGATTAATATACTATATGGGGAAAGCCACACATCCAGAAGGGGATGGCATAGTGGGAATTTACATGTAAGGTTTGAAGCCAAGGAATAACTTGTGTGGGGATCAGCAAGTTGAATTGGTAGCGCTCCTAATTAGGATGAAGTACCCACCATTTGATATTGCCATCAGATTAATCCATAATGTTAGATATGTCAAGGGGCAACTCATCAAGCAACCCCTGTGTATTGTAAGATACGTTAGCAGGCAATTCTGGAAACTTGGTTGCAATACTCCCAAGGCTTCAAACATTTTGTGTGAGAGAGGGGGGATAAACTAACTAAGTTTGGCTCCCATCCTAGGGAAAATCCATCAGGACACCATCCAGTGGAAAACTGGTATGGCCACTCAAAGTAGCATCTACAGAGAGAACGCAGTGGAAAGACGGGGAAAGTAGGAATCCAAGCTCATCAAGAACATTCCACCAAGAATCCAGGTGGCGCGCTTGGGGGCGTGCTCTTGGGAGCCCAGCCCTTCTTCTTGGACCAGAACCACCGGGTCCGCAAAAGGGGGAGGCACAGGGGGCAGGGCCAGAGACGTAGTAGGAATTGGCTTGAGGGCAGAAAGCTCAAGGTCATTACAGGCAAGGCTTCAAACAACGCTTTTGCTAGTAGCAAAAATTTCCTGAGCACGCCTGGGAATGTCGTGAATACTGCTATTCACCATGTATTGCTTTTGCCTTTAGTGGGCCATTTTAAAGATGAATCTCTTGCTTTTGCTTTTGCCTCTCAAAATGAGTTGATGACTGAATCAGAAAGTACAATTGTTTGGTTTCTTGATCCTGTGCATCTCATTTGCCCCACTCATGCTGGTGGCAAGTCATCCTACCGTCCTGGTAGTGTTTTATGGTATTCCTAACCACTATATATTCTATTTCACATTCACCAATAAAAATTTAAGTTCTATTCACATTTTTGTCTTTGTGTCTTCTGTACTTCTGCGCCTCTCTCTAGCCACAACTAGTAGAGATTAATCTTCCAGGGCCGCAAGGTAATCACATAGCCTTCCCTGTCATTTAACCAAGACTTAGTACAAATCCAATCCTAAGGTTAGGATTTCCTGTTGTTTGTCTGTGCCGCGCCTCAGAACACAACAGAGAATGTCCTCCAACATCCGCACAAATTGGGTGGGGTTGCTCCCTACGTGGTGGAATGAGTAGGAGATACAACTCCAGAGGTCTGGAGAAGTATTCCATATCATCACCAGAACTGGTGCTAGGGTAAAGGTCACAAACTTCACCAGGAAGGCCAGCATGGTTCAAAGTTAAGAGAAAGGAAAGAACTATCAAACTTTGATTTCAAACACTAAGGAACCAACAGCTATACTGCAATAAATAATTAAATTTAAAGCACAAAAACCAGGGACAACAACTAAGTACTTTAAAACTTGGAAACAGATAAGAACGTCAAGCAGGCGTGGGCAAAGCAAAAGCAAAGGCCAAAGCAAACAAAAAGCAATTTCAAACTTAAAGTAGGTAAATAAAGAGTTTTGAATACTAATTTTGAAGTTTGAACCAGAGTTTTGAGGACAACAAGGAAAGTGTATAGATCAACACTGGTCAGGGACCCACTTTAGGGGGAACAAGCCACAAGTTGGTGAGCCAATGCCCCTAAATTCAGCCCTGCAATGGCTGAACCAATGGGCACCCTAACTATGGCAAGGTGGCCCAAGTGACCTAAGTATGCAAATCTTCCCATCAGGGAGCTAAAACGACCCAAAAGGTAATATCCTACCATGTACGTCAAAAGATAGAACAATGTGTGGGGCTGTACCAACAAGGGTTTGGCAGGTGGAGGAGTAGAATGGCAACTATAGTAGAACTTTCTTCCCCAATGACCAGAGGGATACTTGAACCATCCATTGGCCAAGGACTCCTTCTGGTGGATATTGTTGGGAGAGGAGTTTTGCCAGTTGATGGTGGGAGTAGGATTCTCTAGACCTTTTATAGTTGTAAACAGGGAGACTAGAAACCATAGCAGGAAATAAATTCCCTTCATGGCTTCAAATGGAGTTACTAAGAGATATATTTGACAAGATAGGATAGAAAATATTCTTTATTGTTGGAACAATTGGAATGAATAAGAATTGGGCACTTAAATAGCCTTAAAATCAAGGCTGAAGTATTTGAGTGGAGTTTGGGAAATGAAGGAGATTTACATGAGTATATCATTTAAAGCATACATGTTTAAAGTGGAGGGTAAATTGTTGCTTAATAATTGTTAAACATATTTGGTGAAGGAAAATGAGCCACAAAGATGCCACAAGTTTGATGCTAATTAAGCGGTGTAGTGGCAGAAGATCTAGTATCTTAATATGCAGAGCTTGATCTAAAACCAGAGAGAGCGGGTCAAAGATTGTCTGGCTAGCTTCATGCAGCCAATCAGAAGCCAAGCAGTAAGTGACGTTGACAGACTTATCATTAAAATTTTCGAATTTGAAAGGCATTTTGAAAGCAAAATCCAATTGAATTAAATGATAATAAAAAGGTAATTTAAATATATCAGCTGATTCTGTACTAACGTTACATTCATCTTTAGAGTTCCAGATTTGAATCTTGTTCTGGAAAGGATTCAATAGCCAAATATTGTTGTAAATGTTGTTTTTTGTGTCTTAGTCTGAGTATCTTCTGAGCATTCTTTCATAATTAAAATTGAGTCAGGAAAGGAATTCCTGACAACACTAAAGTTGACACTGCTGACTTCAAAGACAACACCCTAAACCAAGGGAAGATAGAGGAGGTAATTAAAAGCAAAACTAATACTAACAGAGCCAGGGATAGTTGAGAACTTCCAGAGAAGCCTCAAACAATAAACTTTAAGTTAAGGAAGTTGTAAAACTTTTAATTGATAGAATGAGCAAGCAGGGGACCAAAAGTCCCCTGTTTTCTTTAAGGGAAACCATTTGAATTTGCAAGGTCAGGTGACCTCAACCAGTCATTTGATTGGATGTGATAGAATTTTTGCCAGTAGTTTCAGGGAGTTTGGATGTTTTCTCTCCAATTTCTGACCCAACCTCTGATTGGCTAGTGTCTAGAGGACTGTCGTGAATACCTCTATTCACCATGTATTGCTTTTACCTTTGGTGGGCCATTTTGAAGACAAATCTCTTGCTTTTGCTTTTGCCTCTTGAAATGAGTTGATGACTGAATCAGGAAATACAATTGTTTGGTTTCTTGATCCTGTGCATCTCAGTTGCCCCACTCATGCTGGTGGCAAGTCATCCTACTGTCCTGGTAGTGTTTTATGGTATTCCTAACCACTATATATTCCATTTCATATTCACCAATAAAAATTAAGTTCTATTCACATTTTTATCTTTGTGTCTTCAGTTCTTCTGCGCCTCTCTCTAGCCACAACTAGTAGAGATTAATCTTCCAAGACCACAAGGTAAACGCATAGCCTTCCCTGTCATCTAACCAAGAAATAGTACAAATCCAATCCTAAGGTTAGGATTTCCTGTTGTGTGTCTGTGTTGTGCCTCAGAACACAACAAAAATAGTGCTCACTACAGGGGCTGTAAGCCCCTTGGTTATCCCTTTTGCATCCACGTTTTCAGGTCTTTTGCCTCTGCCTATACAAGAGCCAACTTCACCTGAAATCACTACCCCTCCTATTGAGGAAGATATTGCCAACTCACCTATTACCCCCACTATACTGAACCTCGGGAATGGTCCCTGCCTAGTTGCTGACCTCATGGGTACCCCTGACTTAGAACAAGTCATGACAGTAGCCCTTGGGATAGCCCGTGAAGGAGCCATCCCTCGCCTTCAGCTGCAGTTCAGTCAAGTGGAAAACTATGAAGTGATTGTGGGTCCTCAAATTCCATAGCATCTCCTCTCAGCGGCTGGCTCCGCTGAGCACTTACTATTGTCCTTTGTGCAGCCTGCCTTGGCCCACTATCAAATGGTGTTGGAGCTCCACATCCAAGAAATCTTGTCTTTACAAGCAGCAGTTACTCATCACTGGGATCAGTTTGCTGCCTACCAACAGTGGATCCATTCCCTGTTTTCCTTGGTATCTGACAATCAGCGCAACTCTGTTAACTCCCAGACCTGTTTGGTTAATTCTATCAAACAAATGTGCCAGCCTATCCCCAAATATGTGAGAGAGCGTCTACACAAGTTTCACCAGCTATAACAACTCTGGCAAACTCAAGTAGATTCCACTTTAAACACTTATCTCACCAACTTTGAACAACTTGTGCAACAGCTCAATGCATTCAGCATGTATTCATTTGAGCAACTACAGCAGGTAGCAGACTTTGCTGCTAGCAGCCTTAATGAACTCAGTACTGCATTTGAGCAAGAAAGAGCGGCCACTGCTGCTGCCATAGCCAAACTCCAGAGTCAAGTGAATGAATTAGCTATGCCCAAGCCAGATGTTCTGCCCTCTCCCCCTTCTGATGACTTGGCGGATTGAGAGCAGAGAATATGGGACGCTATTTGAGAGCTACATACAACTACTTGCAGTCAAGGACGTCCTGCTGAGGCTCCTCAACCTGACCCCCAGGTGCTTGAGTTGACTGCTCAAGTTGCAGAGCTACCGCAAGAACTTGCCGCCCCACGTGAAATGATGGCAACTGCTCCTAGTCTAGTTGGGGTTGTTGATGAAGATAGTTGCTGCCCTGGCTTACCAGGAGCCCCTCAAATCCAATGTGCTAGGGAACTAATTGCCCTAGCTAACTGTAAAGCCCCAGAATATGAGGTAGTATTTTAGCAAGGTAAGGTACCAAGTTGGTAACTTGGAATCCTGTGAGCGCCGTTACAATAGGGTAGACTGTTATCATTCATCTGAAGACCTTGGCGTGTATGTTAAATCTTCTAAAATTACCAGCAAAATATGTAAGCACGTAGTATACACAGGTGTATATAGCTACGTGCTGGGTAGAGCAGGAAAACACCAGCATGGGCCAGGAGTACTTCTTGAAGGAGTTTAGCTGTGCTGGCTCCTCATAGAAGTACTTATTGGGTGGCTTATTGTACGGCTCATGCTGGTGATTGTATTGGTGGCCCCCAATCCTGAGGCAGGCTGTGAGTACAGCTGAGAAGATTAAATGGTTCATCTTCTGATCCTGGGAAAGGGCAGACAAGCTTAGTGTCTTTAACTTTCTTGTAGAGTAAAAGTTCTGATTTTTGATTTATGTGATACTATTGAGGGGTAATTTCATTCAATGATAGCATAAACTATCATCAAGTGAATTGGCTGTATTATATACTATCATCCTTGTGGTGGCATGAATAGAGTAAAAAACTAGACAGGGAATCCCAAACACTTGGTGTTGTCTGGAATTCCCTTTTGGGAGGGGAATTGGTAGTGGTGTTCAGGCAATGAATTGTTGTCTCTGGGCTTGCATTGGCTTGGTGTATCATTGGATGCTTTCATGCCTCCAATTTTGAATTCTGCAGTTAATGCAGGAATGGATGGGTTGAGCAGCTTGTCAGCCCCTCCCAAATTTGGTAAATTCCAAATTTGGGCAGCAGTTCCCCCTTCATTTGGGTTTGGGGAAATTGCCCTTTCAGGTTTCCCCTTTTGGCAATTTCCCCATTTGGCGGCCTGGCTGGGCAGTGAGCTGGTGGGAGCGGGCTGGTGGGCAGGGGCTGGCTGGCTGGCAGCGGGTGCGCGTGGGCAAGCTGCCAGGCTCAGCGTGCAGCCAGCGGGCGCCTGGCAGTTGGGCAGCCAGCTGCGCAGCCTGCAGATGGGGTATAAAACCTGTCCAAATTGAATTTTTTATTTTTAATTCTTGTTTTCTGGCCCCAGCTTTCCGCGGCAGTTTCCCCAATAAGGGGGAACTGCTGACATTTTTTATTTTGTTTTTTACAATTAATTGTACACAAAATATCATCCTGAATCACAGTGTTGTCAGGAATATTCCTGACACTAACAAGGTGGATCAATTGAAGCGGGACCATACTGAACTAGATAGAGACGTACAAGAGATGAATGACTTTATTGACTCTGTGAATGATAGGTTTGCCCCTTGCCTCTCAGTGGGGCCATCCCTTACTTCTCAACTGGCTGAGCTCTCCACAATAGTGACCACCCAAGGTCAACACTTAGATGCTACTGCACAACAGACCACTCAAGCTATCAATATGGGTGCCTGCACTGTTGAGACCCTGACTACCCTTGAAGAGAGTGTTTGTCAGCTATGGGCTAGACAGCCCCCCTCTGAATCTGAGGCAGAGTTTTCCCTGTGTATAATTGTACTCAATAGCAACAATGGTGGTCCAACTCTCAAAGCACACTTCAAACCTACCTTTAAGCAAGTCTTTGACCCCAGAACCTCAACCATTGCAGCTTTCCTAACTATCTATGAAACTACTATGAGACAAGCATCAGACAAAGTTAAGAAAGAACATATTCTGACCTGTTTACATCTGACTTGCCAGGAGGTGGTGGTGCCTGAACTACCCACCATTGAGACGTGGGAAGATATGAAGCAGCTTCTGATTGACAAGTTTGGTGGTGACCTTAGCCTGGAAGTAAAAAAGAACGCTTTTATGCATATTGCTTTCAAGCCTAAAGAGACACTAGCTGAGTTTGCAGACAGATTCTACATGGAAGGACAGCAACTGATAACAAGCAGACAATTGACAGCCCATGAGCATACATGGCTTGCGCTCAAGCTCTCAAGGTTAACCAGCTTCTGTGCCTTCACTTCAAAGCCCATAAGGCTATGCTTTCCTCCATGAAGAGCATAAAGACGCTGTTGAAGGACATGCACCTTACCCATTCTGGAGCAGTTGTTAGGGAAGGTTGAGCTACTTCTAACTCTGGTTCATCTTCCTGTGGTCCTTGCATTCTTACCATGAACTTGCAAAATCCTCCTTGACGCCAAGGTTGCCACAACTGTGATCAGATAGGTCACTATTCTTGAGTCTTCACCAACCCACAGGTTGAAGGAGCTGATCCAAAAGAGCAGGCGGGAAAAGAACAGTCAACCTAGAGGCAGAGACACTCTTGGTTGACAATTCTTCCCAGTCTCTTTCAATCCCTCCCTCTATATCTGACTCCAAGCCTGCTGATAATGAGGCTCCTCCTATCCTCCTCTTGTTCCACAATATCTCTGAGACTCTGACCTGGATGACTCTGATACTAACAACACTGACACATATGGGTACTCTGTCCTGGCTTTTCCTAAAACCATTACAGTCCCCTATAAGTTACAATCAGGAAAGACTACAACTACTGCTAAGCCTTTGCCCAAAGCCAAAGAATTTTTCTCTCACCCTTACCTCACTCAGGCTAAGAGGTCCCCTATGCTAGTGGAGTTGTCAGAAGAAGCTGCCAAGGTTGCTGACACTGTCTTCAAGAATTTATCTGTTTTGCTCCCTCTCCAAGCTGTTTATAAGGAGTTCCCAGGATTAAGATGCATGATTGAGAAGTGGGATAAGGAATTAGCAGAGGCTCAATATATCTTGGTTTTCCTTCCACTCTTTGGTTGCACTACCACTCAAGTGGAGATATCCATTCAAAAAGTGAAGATCAAGGCCGTTTTAGACACTGGCTTGCCAGTCAACATTGTCTCCTCCAAGCTTGTGAAGAAACTCAAACTTGCCCCTGACCTTAATTATCACCAGTTGTATAACACAGCTGGACTGTCTATGACCCGCGCCATAGGGGCGTACTCTGCTCTACCCATGTGGTTTGGCAAGCTTCTCCTAGCTGTGCCAGCAGTTGTCTTGGAAAAAGAGAGTTACAATCTCTTAGTTAGCACTCAGTTCCTTAGGGAATATAATGGGATAATCAACTTAAAAGATGGTTACCTCTCTATTCTGGGATACAAAGTCCCTCTGATCTTTGGAGAGCCAATTAAAGTTCCCAGGAAACGTCTCAAGATATGTGCCTTGGAATATCCTACTGGGGTTTTCAACCTAAATATTGCACCCACTCTTCAAACAAGAAATGTCTACCCATGGCTTGTCCTGCGTCTGAAGTGATCCCTCTCCTAACCACGTCTTCTTTCATCATCCCCCCCTGGCTCCCAGGCCATCCTAGACTCCCAGATATCATATAAACTACCTGAACAAACCTTCTTGGAGTTGTACTCTCCCCCTTGTTAGGGTACAACAAACCTTATCTCTTTCCTGGAATCCTAGATGTCTCCCATAAGAACCCTGTTCAATTGTTGGTAGCCAACCTGACTGCACTCCCCATGAATGTGTCTAGGGGGCAGGTTGTTGGATATGGCAAGTTGTTGAGCGCTCCTGATGTCCTGTCTCTTCATCTCTTTGGCACATTCCAAGATTTTAACCTACCTGAGGATGAACCCCAAGTCCTATCCTTGTTCACTGTGCAAGACTTTCCACAGCTGTCCCCAGTTCAACAGAAAGAGGTGCTAGACTTGCTAGACCAATTTTCTGACATCCTTGCAAAGGACAGTACCAACTATGTGTTAGCCAAAGGTGTTATCCATCAGATTGACACTGGCAATGCTCCTCCCTTCCGTGCTAAACCATATTGCCGCAGCCGTGTAGAGGACGCCCAGGTATCTAAAGAGCTCAAACAACTGTTGGACGCTGGGCTGCTGGCACCTTCCCAAAGTCCTTGGGCATCCCTGCTACCCATCTTAAAGAAGAAAGATGGAGGTCATTGTATTGTGATGGACTACTGCCAATTGAACTCCTTGACCAAGAAGGACTTGTACCTCTTGCCGCGTATTAATGATGCGCTCTGACGTCTTGGAGGCTCTAAGTTCTTCTCTGCAATGGATCTGGCATCTGAATACTGGCAAGTTGACCTATTGCCCAAGGATTGTCAAAAAGCCGCGCTCATTACCTCTGAGGGGCTTTTTGAGCCTACTCGCATGCCGCAGGGACTCTGCAACGCCCCAGCCACCTTCCAAAGGGCCATGGACTCCATCCTCCATGACTTGAAGTTGTTGTGCGTCCTAGTATACTTGGATGATATAATAATTTTCAGTGCTACCTTCACCAACCACCTGGCTCATCTCAAAGAGGTGTTTCTAAAGATTTGGGAGACTGGCCTTAAACTAAAACCTTCCAAGTGCGCCTTCTTCAAAGAGTGTCTTGAATTATTGGGCCATGAAGTAACCCAGACAGGTATTTGCCCAATGACTAAGGAGGTTGAGGCCATTGAAAAAATGCTTCTGCTCACCAACCTGCAAGAGGTGCAAGTCTTTCTAGAAATGATGGGCTACTACAGACAGTTTATACCTGACTTTGCCAATACTAGTGAGCCTCTAGTCCAACTGTTATATAATGTTCCTTTTGAATGGACCGCCAGTCAACAGCAAGCCTTTGAGACTCTTAAGCAAAAACTCAAAGAGGCACTAATCCTAGTGTATCCTGACTATGATAAGGAGTTTATTCTATACACTGACACTAGTTATCTTGCTATTGGAGATATTCTGGCTCAACTAGACAACAAGGGTGTAGACCATCCTGTGGCTTACACTTTCTGCATACTAAACAAGCATGATAAGAATTATAGTGTCACAGAGAAGAAGTGTCTTGCCGTGTTGCATGCAGTCAAACAGTTCTGCCACTATGTGTATGGCACCCATTTCACAGTTGTCACTGACCACACTTTGCTTAAATGATTACAACAACTTAAGGATCCAGAAGGGCGCTTAGCTAGATGGGCCCTACGTCTGCAAGGTTACAACTTCACTGTGCTCCATTGTCCTGGGATGCAACATCAGAACACTGATGGGCTATCCAGAATGCCCATTCTTGCTTTACATCCTGCAGAGGCTGATTGGTTGTACTAGCTAATTGGATACCCTTCTTCTTGTGAAAGTGAAACATAAGAGGTCCAACTGGCTTTGTCCAAGCTATCCAAAGATACCCTCATACGTGACAATCAACTCTTCAAAAAGGTACAAGATCAGTATCTGCCCTATGTACAACCCAGTCTTTGCCTCTTGTTGGTGTTGCAAGCTCATAAAGAGACTGGGCATGGAGGCATTGCTAAGAATTTTGACTGGCTTCAGAAGAATTACTTCTGGTAAAATCTTTGTCTGCTAATTTCAGACGTCATAGCTAGTTGCCACAACTGCCAGCTTCAGAGACCTTGAGCTGCTGCCCATAAATTCAAATTAGTTTCACCTCAACATGCTTTTCATACTTTCAGCATTGATGCAATAGGTCCTCTCCCCTGTTCACATTCTGGGTGTTGCTTTATCCTGATTGCTGTTGATCACTTCAGCAAGTGGGTAGAGGCTTGTCCTACAAAGGACATCACAGCTAAGACAACTGCTGCCTTCCTGTTACAAGATGTTTTCTACCGCCATGGCTGTCTTCAAGTGTTGCTCTCAGATAATGGGACCAACTTCAATGCCAAGCTGGTAACCTCTGTTGTTGAAGCTTTGGGGTCCACCAGTCTTTCTCTGCCCCCTACAACCCTTCTACTAATGGGGCCGTCAAACGTGCAAATTCAACACTGGTCTCCATCATGAGAAAGCTCACCTACTCTGAGGCTGCTAATTGGGACCTATACTTACCTGCTGCTCTCTTTGTGTATTGCCTTAGCAAGCATTGTGTCACTGGGTACTCCCCCTTTGCTATGCTGTATGGGCAAGAGGCTACTACCTCATTGCTCTTGGGGGCCCCGCTGCTTTCCTCTGATAAGGCCATGAATCCTGACAACCACATCAAGGATCTAGTCAACCGCATCATTGATATACAAGCCACTGCCTACACCTCTGCATACAAGACTAAGATGCTTGAACTTTCTCCCAATAATGCTGGACACTCCCCCTTGCCTGAATTTGATGTTGGCAACCATGTTCTTTACTACCAACATAGATTAGGTGTGTAAATTCACTGCCACCTCTGGCTTTGGATTGCGCAATTTTCCCTTGTTGTACCAAGAAAGGTTCTAAAACGCCTGCCAAACCCCTTCATTCCTTAAATGATTTAGCTCACACGGTAGATGAGAGGTTTGTGCTGGCCTACCCTACTGAACCTTTGCCTTTGGTTGCTCCCTCCTGGGAAGAAACACTGGTTAATTTAGACTACTTATTAGCTTGGTATTGCCCACTTCTAAAAACCATTAGAGCTGGCCAATCAGAGACCGCCACATTGGCACTGAGCAACCCAAGTGAATTCCAAATGACCAGTGCCTCTTCCAGCCATCAGATCAGGCCGCAGAAATTGGAATGAAACCCTCCAGTCTCCCTGCCCCTGCCTAGCAAAGTTTTGCCTCCAGCCAATTGGATTTAGTTCCACTGTCATGTGACCCATCTTATTTACAGCCCATCCCTTTTATGCAAGCAAGGGGACTTCTAGTCCCCTGATTGCCTATTTTCCAATAATATTAAAGTTTGGAGCCATCTGCACTTTATTTTTAAATTTGTTGTTGTTGGAAACCCAGTTTTGAGTTCCTACAGCCTAAAGATTGTGGTGTTAGTTTCTGTTCCAAGCTTACCTTCTGCCAGCCAGTTTCAAACCTGGCTTCTCTTCTGGGTCCCTATACTAGTGTTGATTTATCTAGTAGTTGTCTTTTCTGTTCTTGCTTTTGAAAAAATAGTTTGAAACTCAAATTTTCAATTGATTTTCTTTATAATTCCTATTGTTATTTTGAATTTTCTATTAAAATCATTGATTTCAAACCTGCTCTTGCTTGCCGTTATATCCCAAGGTTCCTGAGACTATAGTAAAGCTGTTCTAACCTGTTCTGCTTCTCTTGGCAATATTCTACTAAAGACTACCCTGTCTACACTTCCCACACTCTTTTTCCATCAAAAATTCATACCAATCTGCACCAAATTTTGTGGTAATTATTCCTATGATACTCCCAGCTCTTAAATTTGTGGTATTTTCCTTGGCTCTGTTCTTGTTGCTTCTGTGGTCCACCTCCCCTGATTTGTGGGGGAAAATCTCTTTGTCAGCCCGTCTGGTAGGTAGAGACCCTGCTAGTCTCTGGGACCTCCCCAGCGGTCTTCTCTTTTCTGGAGAGGCTGTGGTCAAGAGCCTGACGTGCAATGATTTGGACTTGGACACTGTGGATCATACTTCACCTGTTTCTGAAGAAGCAGTGCCTCCCATGCCTCCCCTCCCCAACATGGTCCAGAGACATACATTACCCCCCAGGTCCTCCAAGGTGTCCTCTCCTGCTCCTACCTGCACCCCTTGGTTGCTCACTGGCTTGATACTGATGGGTTTGAATGCCTACTTCCCTCAGTTGTCCCCGGTGTCCTCCCTGTGGTCCCCCCTCCAAGCGGCCATCCCAGTTCTTCACTGGATGGCATCCTGGTGGTTTGTTTCACTGGTATGGGAGCCAAACTTAGTTAGTTTAGCCCCCCTCTCTCACAAGGTGGGCGCGCGCATAAGCTGGACACACTGTGGATTGGTCCTCTGGAAGTGACCTTCAAACAAGGGTCCAAATACACTGTGAAGCTCCTCTCTAGTGGGCGTCTTTTTGCTTGAGTGCATGCCAAGTTCCTCTGCAAGTACCACCCCCTAAGGCTAATCTAGGGGAGGGCAATGTTGTGAATACTGCTATTCACCATGTATTGCTTTTGCCTTTGGTGGGCCATTTTGAAGACAAATCTCTCGCTTTTGCTTTCACCTCTCAAAATGAGTTGATGACTGAATCAGGAAATAAAATTGTTTGGTTTCTTGATCCTGTGCATCTCACTTGCCCCACTCATGCTGGTGGCAAGTGATCCTATTGTCCTGGTAGTGTTTTGTGGTATTCCTAACCACTATATATTCCATTTCATATTCACCAATAAAAATTAAGTTCTATTCACATTTTTGTCTTTGTGTCTTCAGTACTTCTGCGCCTCTCTCTAGCCACAACTAGTAGAGATTAATCTTCCAGGGCCGCAAGGTAAACACATAGCTTTCCCTGTAATCTAACCAAGACTTAGTACAAATCCAATCCTAAGGTTAGGATTTCCTTTTGTGTGTCTGTGCCGCGCCTCAGAACACAACAAGGATACTTCTGGATGCCATTAATTTTAGTTGGAATGGATTTTGTTGATTTAACCAAAGTGCAACCTGGTTGTTTAGACTTAATAAATTTTAAATGTGGTCAAGCCCAAGCCAAAAAATAATCCAAATTAATCAGAGACTCCTCCTAAGTAGGAACAGAGTTCAAAGCATCAGTGTTTGCCACCTGGGAAGGATATGCCAGCACAAATCTCTCATCAATTGTATGGGCTAAATCCTCAAGAGAATTAAGAGGCTTGGCTGGCTTTGGAGCAGATTTTTTTGTGGGTCACAGGAAGATTGTCCTATCCAAGGCTAAAGAGGGAAGTGACTTTACATTTTGGGATCTCAGCTTTGCAGGATTTCATGGTGATGTTGTTTAGCTCAGGGGTCTGCTGAGGGTTCAAGCAGGGAACTTCTAAGGTTTAGCTCTCATGAGTGACAGTCACCTGATGGTTCTTATAGTCCAAGTTCAATTGGTGGCCAACCCACCATTCAAACCCTATCACTACAGGTTTGGGAAGCTTTTCTATAACGTGAAATCTGGTGGTCAGGAGTTTCCCATTTAGCTTCAGGGAGACAGACTCTTTTCATTTGTGGGATAGGTATGTTATCTTGTTACCCAAGGTTACCAGTTGGAAGTTTCTCTGGATTGGCACACCCAGTTTCTCAGCTAGACTATGTTTCATGTAGTTTAGGGTTGCCCCACTGTCTAGGAGGGCTACAGTGTTTACCTCATAGTCATGGTAACACAAAGTAGCTTAAATAATAGGATAAGACTGGGAAGTGTTGTTTATTGCTAAAATGGTGACTCCTTGAGTTCCATTGAAGTAGATAGTGCAATCCTTGGATAAGTGGCCACTCTGGTGGCAATAGAAGCATAGCCCACTTCTGACATGGTGTTGGTACTCTTCAAGGGTCATGTTCAAATGGGGCCTACTTGAACCAGGGGTTTTGTCATGAATGATATCTCAGTACTTGTATTGAAAACCTGGAAATCAAACCCAGGGTCTCAGAAAAATCTTTGTTACAACCAGGATAGACAGGAGCCAGCCAGACTACCAGTTGGGCCAAACCCTGAACCGTCAGAGATATCTTGCCCCAACCAGGAGGAACAAAAACCTGCCAACCTGACAAGTGTCAAGACTAGAGGTTTGAAATCAACATTAAAAACCCCAGAATCAAACCCCAATCCTCCAAAGTCTACTCAAATCATAAAAAATGGACGGAAACCTGCCAACTTGCTAAGTTGCAGACCCAAGTTGTCAAATTACCCCAAGACCTGCCAGACTCTTAAAGACAATTCCCCAAATGAACATAAGATTGCTATTAACCATGTGCCACCAAAGACCCAGACCTATTCTGAAGTTGTAACTTGCCTAAAGGAGGTTATAACAAGGTCTCCTGCCAGTCCTGTCAATGATCACCAGCTAATACCAGCCTCCAGTCCAGAATGGGTAATACAATTTATCTGCTCAGGTGATGTGGTGAACAGTAGCAGCAGAACAAAGCATTGCCACTTCTGTTCACCAGAGCAAGCACAACTAGGATCTGCCGCCCGCAAAACCAGAAGCTAAGGACCAAGCCCTACCAGTTAACTGTCCCCAGGCCTGAATTCTGCAAAAAGCAAAGAAACAAAACCATCTGGTATAAGAACCCTGGCGGTATGGGGGTGACCCCATTGTCATTTTCAATAATAAAGTTTTATGAACCTTTGGTTCAAAAATAATCCTACCTTATCTAGTCTTAGTGATCTTTCATCTCAACTCTGGCCAAGTAGACAATCAGACAACTGCCTCTCCAGAGACTAACCTGCCAACCCACATCAGGTACTATACCATCCCCTTGGAGCCCCCTTTAGACCTGTGCATTTTACAAAATACCCGCCTAACCCTGCCTACTTGGAGTACAAATTGGAGACCATTCTCATTGCTGACCCCTTGGCCAGAACTAGAGAGACTAAATATATAGGGCACAAAGAAAAGAGGATTGAGGTGACACCTTTATTGTTCAAAGACAAGTACAATTATCTACTGGCATACTTTGTCCCCATGACTTTACCTTTAACCCCGCGACCCAACTGCCTAATAGATCCTCCCACTGCCACTGAGACCACGTCCACTCAACTGTTTGAAATACTTTACATTACTTTGACAGGAATAATAGACACTATGATGCCCAGCTCAGGGCCCTGGTCCTTGCTTGGGCAATCTGTATCCTACATTATCAAGTTAGCACCCATCCTATGATGGGAATTACCCACTGGCCTGTCCATACTCCGTCCCAAGTCAACCAATGCCTTTACTTATGCCTGGCTTCCTGACAGGTTTAGTTTTTCCAGGATTGCCCAGTGTGATATTCTTGTGATTGGCTAAAGTCCATGCCTCTGGCAATTGCCATAAGCTTGTTTTTGGGGAGGTTGCATTAGTGTTGTCTCATTAGGCTGATGTGGTGTGGGTTCAGACCGTTTCTGAAATGCAGGCCTGATATGTTGTCAGAAATCTTGGTGGTCTCTGTCAGGCGTAGGAATCATTGTATGCAGGTCTCCAGGTTGTCTTTTCTTTGGGTCAGGCAGATTAGCCCCATGTAGGCTTAGATCTTGGCCTCAGTGGGGGTGGTTGCAGAGTTCATTTTCTCCAGGAATTGGTTGTAAGAGAGTATGAGGACTGGGTCTTCCTCTAGTCTGGTCAAGAAAGTTTCTCTGGTGTCATCTTTTAGTTGGGCAGCCACCATCATAACCTTCTAAGCGTTGTCTCTGAAGCTCTTGGGATGAGCACAGAACAGGGCATTAATCATGATCATTACTTTTCTGAAACCAGCCAAGTCCATTTTTGGCAGGTCAGGAAAGGTTGTAGGGGCAGCAGCATTTTGGTTTGAGGTAAAGATGGTCACAGTCTGGACCTGGGATGGCTTAGTAAAAATTTCTTCTTGACTTTTGTTTGTTTCTTGTTTCTTGCCATATACTGTCTTAGATAGTAAGCTGAGGTCAAAAATAAAAGCATACAAGATGCCCATATAACCAAAGAAGAATAGGAGCCCAGGGTTACTAGTTTTGATATGGTTGACATACTGTCATGGCTCATACCAGAGTCCAGCTGGACTCCCGCAGAGGAGGCAGGCCAGGCCTGAAAGTCCAAGTACATAATAGTGTCATGAATGAAATTTCAATACTTGTATTGAAAACCCAAGAGTTAAACCCCGGCTCCCAGAAGGCGGATTCAACCCTCCAGACCAGCCCAGGACCCGCCAATCTGTTAAAAGATGGGCTTGAATCAGTGAATCACTCTGCGTTCTGCTGGCCTACTACAAAGGACCCTTCAAAAACAACTTGAGTCACACAAAGTGGATAAGGGACTGCCAACTTGCTAAATTGCGTACTTGAGTTGACGAGTTACTCCAAGACCCGCCAATCTCCCAAGGATAATTCCCCAAATGGTCATCATATTGATGCTAACCTGGAGCCACCAAGGACCCAAACCTACGCAGCAGTTACAGCTTGCCTTAAAGAGGTTAAAACAAACCCTATTCTGAACTCTGCCAATGACCTGCTGGCATGCCGCCCAGAAGGGGTAGTACCATTGCACTACTCAGGTGACATAGTGAACAGTGGCTTCAAAACAAAGCATTGTCTTTCTGATTTGCCAGAACAGGCACAACCTGGATCTGCCGCCCTTGAGACCCCAAGCCAAGACCCACGTCCCTCCAGTACCTTGTCTGCAAACCTGCACCCTGCAAAAATCAAAGGAGCAAAATCCCATGGTATAGAAAACCCAGTGGTATGGTGAAGACCACATTGTCATTTTTGATAATAAAGTTTTATGAACCTTTGGTTCAAACAAATCTTACCCTATCTAGTCTTAGTGATCTTCCATCTTAATTCCAGTCAAGTAGACCGCCAGGCCGCCGCCCTCCCGCAAGACCAACCTGCCAAATTGTCCCAGGCATTATACTGTTCCCTGGGAGCCCCCTTTGGACCTGTGCATTTTACTGAATACCCCCCAACCTGGCCTATTCAGAGCACAACTTGGAAACCATCCTTATTGCCGACCCTTTGGCAAGGACTAGAAGTACCAAGTACATAGGATGCAAAGGAAAGAGGGTTGAGATTCCGCCCTTACTGTTCAAAGACAAGTACAATTACCTGCCTGCCTACTTTGTTCCTATGACTCCCCCTTTAACAACACAACCAGACCGCCTGTTGGAACCCACTGCCGCAGCCAAGACCACCTCTACCCAACTGTTTGGAGTACTCTACATTACTTTGACAGGATTGGTAGATTTCATGGTCCCCAACTCTGGGCCTTGGTCCTTACTCAGACAATCTGTATCTTATATTATCAAGTTAGCACCCATTCTGTGGTGGGCCCTACCTGCTGGCTCGGCTGTACCTCATCCTGAGCCGCCCAAGGCCCCTACTTATGACTGGCTTCCTGACAAATAGGCCCAATTCTGACCAGATAGTTGATTGCAGTAGCTAGAAAATGCCAACTCTCATTATGGGGTACAACCTGGATGGCCAGCCCCAATACTGTGATATAAACAAACCCCAATTTACTAAAGTCCTGAGCAGGAGGCGTGTTAGGCAGGAGAAAAGTAGGAGGAATTTCCAGCATGAAGGGCAAAATGATCACTCTTGGTGGCCAGGAGGAAACAGATATGTGAGGTTTTAAAGTGTAGTAAAGTTACAAATAAATGCAAACAAAATAGTTATATTGGTGCAAAAGTAGATAGTTCTTGCAAGAAAATAATAAATCCTGAGCATTAAGTTGTTTATTTTTAAGATGTTAACTGTAAATTCACTGCCACCTCTGGCTTTGGATTGCTCTATCTTTCCCTGTTGTACCAGGAAAGTTCCCAAAACGCTTGCCAAAACCCTCCATTTATTGAATGATTTAGCTCACACAGTTGATGAGAGGTTTGTGCTGGCTTATCCTGTGGAACCCCTGCCTTTGGTTGCTCCTTCCTGGGAAGAAACCCTGGTTAATTTGGACTACCTATTAGCCTGGTGTTGTCCGTTTTTAAAAACTATCAGAGCCACCCAATCAGGTGTTGCCACATTGATGCTTGATAACCCAGTTGATCCCCAAATGCCTGGCATCTCTTCCAGCCAATCAGATCCGATCCCGGAAATTGGAGTAAACCTCTCCAGTCCCCCTGAGTCTATCCAGCAAAGTTTTTTACCTAGCCAATCAGGCTCACCTTCAACTGTCATGTGACCAGTTTTTGCAATCCATTCCTTTTAACCAAGCAAGGGGACTTTCAGTCCCCTGCTTGTCTATTTTCCACTTGCATTAAAGTTTGGAGTCACCTGCACTTAGATTTGTTAAAACTTTTGAGTTGTCTGGAACCAGTTGTGTCCCTAAAGCTCAAAATATTAGTGTGTAGCCCCTGCCCTAAGCTTACCTTTAGCCAGCCAGTTTTGAACCCGGCTTCTCTTCTGGCCCCTTTGTATAAGTGTTTCTTCACTTAGTTGTCATCTCTTTTGCTCTCGCTTTCAAAATCAGAGTTTGAAGCTCAAACTTTCAATTGAATTTTCTTATAATTCCTTTTATTATCTTGAATTTTCCTTTAAAATCTTTGTTTTTGAACCTGCTTTTGCTTGTAGTCTTAATCCAAGGCCCCCAAGACAATAGCAAGGCCACCCAAACCTGTTCTGCTGTTTCCCCAAGGATTTGCTCAAGACTACCCTAGTCTTGCCATTTTCTCTCCTTTTTTCTTCAGAAATTATATCTTCCTACCCCAAATTTTGTGCTGGTTCTTTCTATGATACTGCTGGCTCTTAAATTTGTTGTTTTTTCCTTGGCTCCAGTTCTCTTGCTTCTGTGGTCCACTTCCCCTGACCTGTGGGGGGAAATCTACTCATCAGCCTGTCTGGTAGGTAGCAACCCTGCCAGTCTCTGGGACCTTCCCAGCAGTCTTCTCTTTGCTGGAGAGGCTGTGGTTAAGAGCCTGATGTGTGACAATCTTGACCTGGATATTGTGAAGCTTGCTTTGCCTAGTTCTGTAGAGGTAGTGCCCTCCACACCTTCTCTCCCCACTATTGTTCAGAAGAATGTGGTACCTCCCGGGCCCTCCAAGGTGTCCTCCCCGCTCCTACTTGCACTCCCTGGTTGCTCACCGGCCTGATTCTAATGGGTTTGAACGCCTACTTCCCTCAGCTGTCCACGGTGTCCTCCCTGTGGTCCCCCCTCTGAGCGGCCATCCCAGTTGTGCACTGGATGGCATCCTGGTGGTTTTTTACACCGGGATGGGAGCCGAACTTAGTTGGTTTAGCCCCTCTCTCTCACATAATAGACAAGCCCATTTCTTCTGCCTTTGAAGCCTTTTGCTACTGGGTGTGAAGCTTACTTCTTGCCCTCATCCGAGCCATCCTGGGATCTCTCCTTGCTGGATTCCTCTCGGTGTGGGCTGTGTGGTCACTTCTGTCCTCTTTCAAGTCGTGTATTACCGAGAAGTCTGCCTCTCCCTCCACAGCTTCCTCAGCCGCATCTGCAGTAAATATTACCCTGGTGTCACCCTGTACCCCCCCCTCTGTGGCCGTCCGTGAGAAGGTGCTGGATGCTCTTGGAGAGATGCAGCTCCGCCTCTCTGCGGACTCAGCCTCCACAGACACCCCCATCTCCAACGCGCAAAGATCAGTGGCCCTCTTGGATGCACTTGATGGAGACGCCTGCCTCTGGGTGTGCACTCTCCTCCATCAAAGCCAGGAACTTGGGGATACCTCCTCCCTCCTCACATTGGTCTCCTCAGTGGTAGCCACCCCGGGTTCCAAGGCCTCAGTAATATTTGAGACTCTCCGTTCCAAGGGCCTTGCCCCTGATCTTGCCGCTCATGTTGAGTGTTTTGCAGTGAAGGCTGCCTCCCTGGATCTCCCTACCAAGATGGCAGTGGCCATGTTCTGCAACTCCTTGGATGTTGCTTTGGCTGACAAGAGTGTGTGGGATCCGGCTCCTACCTCCCTTGAGAAGGCATTTGTGTTAGCTTGCAAGCTTGGCGCTAAGCCAGCTTACCAGCCCAAGTCTGATGTACTGGCCCACCTCCCAGCTTCTAAGCCCACCCAGGCCAAGCCCCCCGCGGCTAAGCCTCCTAAGACGCCTGCCATCAATGTGATGTGCCGACCTTGCCAGGATCCTAACTGGCCCACCTCCACAGGTTCCCTCCCTGTCTTTGCGGCTTCAGCTGCCATTCCTGAGGTTTCTTCCTGCAATCCTGCCGCCTCCATTCTGACCCTGCAGAATAAAGAAGATCTCGCCTATTTCCTTTTTACTGCAACCTTTTATACCAAATACTGCCAGGCTAAGGCTACAGTTTTGGTAGACACAGGTGCTGCGGGCAACTTTATGGACCTGGCACTGGCTCAGTCCTTGGGTTTGTCCCTGCTTCCTCCCCAGAGCCTGATTGCTGCTAGCCAGGTACCAGTTCTTAGTTACCCCCTCACTAACCCACTTAGTTACTGTACAGGCTCCCACGTGTTTGTGAGTAAATTCTCCGCTGTGGAGAACCTCCTGTATCCTGTAATTGTGGGTGTGGGGTGGTGGTGGCGCCACTTGGTTCAGATTGACTGCCTCACCAACAAGCTCCACTTCTTGCTGGATGGGTGTCCTGGGTCATTTTCCCTCCTTCCCCCGGGGTGGGAACCGTCAGAGTCATGCCTATCTCTTGCGGCTTCTCCAGTCTCTCCTCCCAAACCCTTTGCCCTGCTGGCTATACTGGCTCCCTTCAAGGACGCCTTTGACGCTACCCTTTTCTGCGCCCTCCCTTCACACTCTTGTCACAATTTGACCTTCAAGACAATGGTTGACCTTGTGAAGATTGACGCCCCAATGTACCCCCTCAGTGAACTGGAGGATAAGGCCTTGGGCGCGTGGTTGGACAATATGCTGGCTAAAGGGTGGATAGTCAAGAAGGCCTCCTCGGTGAGCTTCCCGGTAGTCTTTGCTAAGAAATTGGATGGATCCCTCTGGCTGTGCGTTGATTATACCCTTCTCAACAACGTCACTGTTCTGGACTTTTATCCCCTCCCCTTGGAAGCATCAATTGCTCAGTCCATTGCCAAGTCTTGTGTCTTTTCAAAACTGGACCTTGTTAATGCCTTTAACCAGGTTTGTGTAGCAGCAGGAGACAAGTGGCTTACTGCCATCAAGACTTGGCGCGGCTGTTTCCAATTCAAGGTCATGCCTTTTGGCCTGAAGAATGCTCCTGCAATCTTCCAGCAAGTCATTGAGGACGCCTTGGGAGATCTCTGCTTTTCTTGTGCTGTGGCGTACATTGATGACATCCTCATCCACTCCCCCACACCTGAGCAGCACGCTAAGGACCTAGTGGCTGTGGTGGCAGCCATTCACAAAGCTCGGCTTTTCATCAAGCCCAGTAAGTGTGAGTTCTTCAAGTCTGAGGTTACCTTTCTGGGCAACTTGGTCCTGAAGGATGGTCACGCGGTCTCTCCTGACAAGACCAAGGCCCTTTGGGAGTGGGCTACCCCCTGGAATCAGAAGGAACTACGCTGCTTCCTGGGTACAGTGATCTTTCTCAAGAAGTTCTCTCCCGCCATCTCAGAGCTTGCCGCTCCCCTGCACCCCCTAGCGGGCAAGAACGCCTCCTTTGTGTGGACCCCGGCTTGTCAGGAAGCCTTTGAGGCCATTAAATGGGTCTTTGTCTCCACCCCAGCGCTCTGTCACGCTGACACAAGCAAACAGTTCATTGTAGCTTGCAATGCCTCTAACATGGCTGCTGGGGCGGTTCTCCTTCAAGAACACAACAGTCAGGAGCTCCCGGTTGCTTACTTCTCCAGGAAGTTTGCCCCCAACAAATGCTCCTGGGCAGTGTTTGACAAGGAGCTGCAGGATGTGGTGGACACCATCACCCATTGGCGCCATCATCTGCAGGGCGCTCAGCACAAGTTTGTGGTTTGCACAGATCACAAAGCCCTCTGCTATTTCCGCAAGCCTCAGAAGCTACTTCCTTGCCAGGCACGTGTCATGCAGACGCTATCAGGTTACAAATTCAAATACAAGATTGTGAAAGGGGAACTTAACATCCTCCCTGACCTGCTGAGTCACAACCCAGCAATGTACCCAGTGAGGGGTGATGAGGATCCTCAAGTCACTGTCATCCCGGAGTCCTTCATCCTCCTGGATTCTGGCTCCCCCCTCCCCTAAACCCCAGCCACGGCTCTGGTTGTTTCTCCACAGCTCCTGGTCATTGCCCCTGGTCCCTCCCCGGCGGCACCCCCACCCTTGGCTCTCCCTGAAACGCTCTTGTACAACGTCCTGACGGCCCAGCACTCTTCACTGGACGGCCAGGCTATCTGCGCTAAGCTGTCTCTGGACTCCGCATCCAACAGTCCCTATACTCTCAAGGATAGGATAATTTACCAAAACAATAAAGTGTGGGTTCCAAAGAAATTGCGGCTGCGTGTCATGACTGAACATCATGATCCCCCTCTATTTGGTCATCCTGGTACCAAGAAGCTGCTTGAACTCATCAGGCGTACCTACAGCTGGGTTGGAATAACTAAGGCAGTAGGCCCCTGGATCAAGAAGTGCGTCACTTGTGCCCGCTCCAAACCAGATTGTTCAGGGAACAATGGTCTTCTCCACCCCCTGCAGCAGGCCCAAGGCCCGTGGTCATCCATCTCAGTGGACTTTGTGGTGGCCCTCCCCTTGTTGGGAGGCTTTGACTCCATCATGGTGGTAGTGGATTGGTTCACCAAATATTCAGTTTTCATCCCATGCCTGACCACTCTGAACTCAGTAGGGATGACAAAACTGTTTGTAAAACACATCTTCTCCAACTTTGGTCTACCACAGGAAATCATCAGCAATTGGGGTCCCCAGTTCACGTCCATGTTCTGGGAGTCCCTGCTGGGGATCCTAAACATTAAGCCATGAAGGTCCACCTCCTTCCATCCCCAGTCAGATGGCCAAACAGAAAGAGTTAACCAAACCATGAAGCAGCACCTGCGTTGCTACGCAAATGCCTCAATGGACTCCTGGTCAGATGATCTCCCATTAGCCCAGTTTGCCTACAACAATACTGTGCACACTTTGACAGGGGTGTCCTCATTTCAGGCTACCATGGGGTTTTCCCCAGCCTTTGTGATAGGTCCAGTACTCCAGGCAAGTGTACCAGCGGCTGCAGACATGGCGGCTCACCTCAAAGCCATTCATCTCAAAGTCAAAACACCCTGACTAAGTCCATTGAGGGTTACAAGAAAGCGGCAGACAAGAATAGACGGCCTGCCCCCTACTACCCGGTGGGCTCTCTTGTGATGTTGGATGCCACCAATATCCAAATGAAGGTCCTCTCAAGGAAGTTTGCTCCCAAGAAGCTGGGTCCCTTCAAGGTTCTAGAAGACAAGGGTAACAGCGCATTTGTGTTGGACCTTCCCCCCTCCTATCAGATCCACAGTACCTTCAACGCTTGTCGCCTGTCCCCTTTTGAGGGAGACCTCCCCAGTACCCCGGACCCCACCTTGGTGGATGAATTTCCTGAGTATGAGGTAGAAGCCATAGTAGCCTCACAAAGGATTCACAAGTCACTTCAGTATTGTGTATCGTGGAAAGGTTATCCCTCTTATGACAACAGCTGGGTAAGCTCCTCCAATTGCAGAAATTGCTGGGATCTGGTACAGGAATTCCATAAGAACAACCCCTCGGCACTTGGCCCCCCTAAGTCCCTTCTGGCACTCAAGATTCCCAAGGCACACAAGAACTTCTCAGTGGCTATGCTTCCCCAGGGAGAAATCTGACCCTGGGAAAAAGAAAAGGATAATGTAAATTCACTGCCACCTCTGGCTTTGGATTGCTCTATCTTTCCCTGTTGTACCAAGAAAGTTCCCAAAACGCTTACCAAACCCCTCCATTTGTTGAATGATTTAGCTCACACAGTTGATGAGAGGTTTGTGCTGGCTTATCCTGTGGAACCCCTGCCTTTCGTTGCTCCTTCCTGGGAAGAAACCCTAGTTAATTTGGACTACCTATTAGCCTGGTGTTGTCTGTTTTTAAAAACTATCAGAGCCATCCAATCAGGTGTTGCCACATCAACGCTTGATAACCCAGTTGACCCCCAAATGTCTGGCATCTCTTCCAGCCAATCAGATCTGATCCCGGAAATTGGAGTAAAACTCTCCAGTCCCCCTGAGTCCATCCAGCAAAGTTTTTTACCTAGCCAATCAGGCTCACCTTCAACTGTCATGTGACCAGTTTTTGCAATCCATTTCTTTTAACCAAGCAAGGGGACTTTCAGTCCCCTGCTTGTCTATTTTCCACTTGCATTAAAGTTTGGAGTCACCTGCACTTTGATTTGTTAAAACTTTTGAGTTGTCTGGAACCAGTTGTGTCCCTAAAGCTCAAAATATCAGTGTGTAGCCCCTGCCCTAAGCTTACCTTTAGCCAGCCGGTTTTGAACCCGGCTTCTCTTCTGGCCCCTTTGTATAAGTGTTTCTTCACTTAGTTGTCGTCTCTTTCGCTCTTGCTTTTGAAATCAGAGTTTGAAGCTCAAAATTTCAATTGAATTTTCTTATAATTCCTTTTATTATCTTGAATTTTCCTTTAAAATCTTTGTTTTTGAACCCGCTTTTGCTTGTAGTCTTAATCCAAGGCTCCCAAGACAATAGCAAGGCCACCCAAACCTGTTCTGCTGTTTCCCCAAGGATTTGCTCAAGACTACCCTAGTCTTGCCATTTTCTCTCCTTTTTTCTTCAGAAATTATATTTTCCTACCCCAAATTTTGTGCTGGTTCTTTCTATAATACTGCCGGCTCTTAAATTTGTCATTTTTTCCTTGGCTCTGGTTCTCTTGCTTCTGTGGTCCACTTTTCCTGACCTGTGGGGGAAAATCTACTCATTGGTCCGTCTGGTAGATAGCGACCCTGCCAGTCTCTGGGACCTCCCCAACAGTCTTCTCTTTGCCGGAGAGGCTGTGGTTAAGAGCCTGACGTGTGACAATCTTGACCTGGATATCGTGGAGCCTGCTTTGCCTAGTTCTGTAGAGGTAGTGCCCTCTACACCTTCTCTTCCCACTATTGTTCAGAAGAATGTGGTACCCCCGGGCCCTCCAAGGTGTCCTCCCCCGCTCCTACTTGCACTCCCTGGTTGCTCACCGGCCTGATTCTAATGGGTTTGAACGCCTACTTCCCTCAGCTGTCCCTGGTGTCCTCCCTGTGGTCCCCCCTCCAAGCGGCCATCCCAGTTGTGCACTGGATGGCATCCTGGTGGTTTGTTACACTAGGATGGGAGCCAAACTTAGTTAGTTTAGCCCCTCTCTCTCACAGTTAACAGTGAGAAGAGCTTTTTTTCACTACTTATACTTACTGGTAATTTTGTGACCTTTTGTACCACCAGGGAACTGATGGCATCAATTTTAGTTGAACTTACAATTTTCACTGGAATTTGCGTACTTGGGCCAGGGGGTGGGTGCTCATTGGTTGGTATAACATGAACCTTTCTTGAACTGCTGCATGCTAAGGTGCCACATTTATGAGTCCCGCAAGCAATTGAGCGCCTGATTGCGCAATCAAACAATTGTGCTCTCAATATATCATTTTTCAATAGTTGAGAGGCCCAAATTTGATAATAGAATTGAAGCCAGGGATTTGAGGCTTGTGTGCCTCTCAAATCCTAGGCCATTTATTAGTTGAAAGGTGAGTTTTCTTGCTCTGGGAGATACTTGGTAAAAGTTCCCAAGCTGTGGGGTTTTTTGTCTCTAAGAAGGCCAGCTGATTGTCTAGGGCATTCTGGGCCCTGATAGATAAAGTGCAAAATAGAAGACTAGGAGGTGCCAAGAAACAGCCACAAGAACAACCACAATTAAGTGGTGGTTCTGGTTTAAATTATTGTAAACCAAGTATGGAGCCTTCTTCAAATATAGGTAAGGCGGGTCTGGGAGCATCAAGAGAGGTTTACACAGCCAATCAGTGTTGCAGTAGTAAGTGACATTGCTTAATAGACTACTAACAATTGCAGAACTAGGAGCAAAAGTCAACTGAATCAGATCAACATAAATAGGTAATGTATGCTGAATAGTTGAGTTTAGACTAACATTAAACTTGTCTTTAGGATTCTGGGTTTGATCTCCGTTTAAATCAAGATTAAAATTACAAATAGTGCCCAGGACTTATTTGTTGTTTTTCTGTATTTTGTTGTTTGGTAAGGGGATACTCACATAATTAAAATAGTCAGGGAAGAATTCACTGACAATATCTTCATCCATCATTTACTTGACTGTGTACCTTTTGATGTTGTCTTGAACTCCAAATATAATCATGTTCCTCCCAAAAAGTTAGCAGCTCAAACCATGCTCTGGTCACCCTGGTGGATGGTTCTGGGTTTGATTCCTGAAGCACCCTTTTTTGAGGTTGACTCCGTTTGTGAACCTGGGCTGTTGCAGATTTTGCAATAGTTTACATTAATTTTAGTGATGATAAAGCTCTATGATTTTAGTTGCATTGAATCAAAAAGTAAAATTTGTTCTAGTATTTATATTTGACAAGGTGAAAATTGTGGAGCCCAAGAGAGGAAGCAAGAATTCAATAAAAGCTTTTAAAAACTATGATGTAATATATTGATATTTGAATGAATTTGAACAAAATAATTTTCTTCTGTTGTTATAACCCCTTGTATGGACTTAGAGATAAAAAAGGTCGCTCTCTTTTACTTTGGTCACTAGAAGATAGTAGCCCAATATGGTGAGACAAAAATATTAAAGCAAAAAACATTAACAAAAACTTAGGCCCGTGGACCTAAGAAACATCTTAAACGCCTAAATGCTCCCAAGCATTGGATGTTGGATAAACTGACTGGGTCATATGTAAGAATCAACTTATAATTAAAACTAAAAATAGGCTCCTAGACCCAGCTCAGGACCCCATAAACTTCGCGTGTGCCTCCCTTTAGTCATTTTTCCTTCGTAATCGTCTTAAGTACGCCTTAAATGCTCGCGAAGTCACCAGCATTCTCATGCAACGTCTTATCAAAATTGACGGAAAAGTTCGCACTGATCCCACTTATCCTGCCGGTTTCATGGATGTTATTTCCATTGAAAAGACTGGAGAGAACTTCCGTCTTGTTTATGACACCAAAGGACGTTTCACCATCCACCGCATCACTGATGAAGAGGCTAAGGTACCCCTATTTTCTGTAGTAATCTAACGTTTTCAGTATAAACTTTGCAAGGTCAAGAAAGTCCAACTTGGTGCCCGAGGTATCCCCTACGTCGTAACCCACGATGGACGTACTATTCGATACCCCGATCCCCTCATTAAGGCTAACGATACCATCAAGTTTGAATCTGAGACTGGAAAGATATCCAATTTCATTAAATTTGAAGTAGGAGAATGTTTGCATGATTACTGGTGGGCGTAATACCGGGCGTGTTGGTGTTATCACATCCAAGGAAAAGCACCCTGGTGGTTTTGAAATCATTCATGTTAAGGATGCTCTTGACCGTGCTTTCTCTACTCGTATCACTAACGTTTTCGTTATTGGAGAGGGTAACAAGGCTTGGATTTCCCTTCCTAAAGGAAAAGGCGTTAAGCTCACCATTTCCGAAGAACGTGATCGCAGACGTGAACGTGCTCTTGCTGGCTCCAACTAAAATAAAACAACAAGCCCACAACTGTAGAAGGTTTTATAAACTTAACTCAGTTCATTTGTCTACTAGGTTAAAACATTCAGATCGAACTCAATAGTTTTTGTTTTATACTATCTCTTTAGATAACAAAAGTAGTAAGCTTTAAAAAATAATGATTTAAGTTTGCTTCCTTTGTAAAATTTAGATATTTATATTTTTCGGGATTTACTGTTATGAGCTCATAGAGAAATTCGCCTTAAGCTTAATGTGCTTACATCCACTATATAAATATACTATAATGTTTATTTTGTTCTTTTAATTCCATGTTTTTTAATATTTCTACTTTGAAAGCGCTGCATTTATTTAGGCAAGTTGTTAAAAATAATTGATTTTTTTTCCTATTGACTTTGGTATATAATGTTATCTATCACGTATAAGTAAACTTATTTTAATGATAATACAGAGTTAATGTAGTATAAAAGCCATCTAGTTTGATGAAAAAAATCTGGATTTAGAGGTCTAGCTGATTTAACAGTGTACTTTTCTTAGAAAATTGTCTGGTCTTAATAGTTGCAAAAATAAGGTTCTTATGATTTTGATGTTTTTTTATATTCTAATTCTTTGAAATGCTGCCCTTATTTAGCTTTAAGTTTTATAGAATTAACATTTACTGCCTTCATCCTGGAGGACATACCACCAGGATGCTATCCAGTGTAAGGCTGGGATGGCCACTCAAAATGGGCTTCACAGCAAGGATGCTGCAGAGATGAGAGAGCCATGACAAAGAATGTGTAAATTCACTGCCCCCTTTGGCTTTTAATTGAACCATTTTTTCCCGCTACACCAAGAGGAGCCCCAAAACAACAACCAAGCTGCTTAATTCCTTAGAGATTTGGCGCACACTGTGGATGAGAGATTTGTCCTGGCCTACCCTGTGGATTCCCCGGCTCAGGTTGCCCTGCCCTGGAAAGAAACTCTAATTAATTTAGATTACTTGTTGATGTCAGGGCCCAGAATGCCCTGGACAACCAGCTGGCCTTCTTAGAGGCCAAACTACCTCCAGCCTGAAAACCTTCACCAATTGTCTCCCAGAGTGAGAAAACTTCTCTTTCAATTAACAAATAGCCCAGGATTTGGGAGGCACACGAGCCTCAAATCCCTGGCATCAAATCTAAACACAAATGCATGTCTATTTACTATCAGGAAATGATACATTGAAAGTGTGATTGTTTGATTGCGCAATCAGGTGCTTGATTGCTTGTGGGTCCTATAAATAACAGTGATACCTCGGCTTGCTGCAGCTCAAGCAAGGTGTGAGAGAGGGGGCTAAACTAACTAAGTTTCGGCTCTCATCCTGGTGAACAAACCACCAGGATGCCATCCAGTGAAGGACTGAGATGGCCGCTTGAAGGGGGGACCACAGGGAGGACATGGGGGACAACTGAGGAAAATAGGCGTTCAAGCTCATCAACATCAGGCCGGTGAGCAACCAAGGGGTGAGGGTGAGAGCAGGAGAGGACACCTTGGGGAACACAAGGGGTACTGGATTGCTCAGGACCACACTGGGAAGGGGAGGCATGGAAGGCACATCTCCTTTGGAGGTAGGCAAGGTGTGATCCACGGTGTCTAAATCCAAGTTGTTGCACGTCAGGCTCTTGACCACAGCCTCTCCAGAAAAGAGAAGACCACTGGGGAGATCCCAGAGACTAGAAGAGTCTCTATTCACAAGCCGGGCAGACGAGGAGATTTTTCGCCACAAGTCTGGGGGTAGACCACAGAAGTAGCAGAAACAGAGCCAAGGAAAACACCACAAATTTGATAGCTGGGAGTATCATAGAAATAATCTTCACAAAATTTGGGGTAGGTTGGTAGGATTTTTTTTGACATATAACAGTAGAAAAATGTCTAGGCAGGGTAATCTTAACAAAAAGGCAAAAAAAAGCAACATAGTGGGTCTGGGCAGCTTTATTATGGTCTCAGACGCCTTTATAGTAACAGCAAGAAAAATTGGGTTCAAAGACAATGATTTTAAATGAAAATTCAAAATAATAATAAAGATTATATTGAAAATCAATTGAAAATTTTAAGTTCAAACTCTATTTTCAAAAGCAAAAGCAGAGAAGACAACAACTAAGTATAATAACTCTAGTATAAGATCCCAGAGAAAAAGCCAGGTTCAAAACTGGTTGGCACAAGGTAAGCTTTAGAACAGCAACTAACACCTTAATCTTTAGGCTGTAGGAACTCAAAACAGGGTTCCTGTGACTGTACTACAGTCACTGCTGAGCATTTAGCTAAATAAATGCTCCAAATATAAAGATGTTCTGTTTTTGCTGTTTATTACATATAGATAGGTTTGTTTGAAATTCTTGAGGGAAGTTTCCTAGAAACTGGATATCTATGTTTAATAAAAGAACAGAATATGGATGTTTATTTAGGTTAGGCTAACTAAAAGAATTGAGGCAAGATTGACCAAACCAATCTTGGAGACTAGGCGTCTCAAAATGGGTTAGTTAATCAGGAAGATTAACTAATAAATACAGGATATAATTAATGAGAATTTAATTATATTAAAATAGCCTTGACTTTGTCAAGAAGTTTGGTTAAGGTTGACCATGGGAACCCCCCGGAATTTGGGTTAAAATTGCCGTGTCAGCAAATTTATTGGGTTAGAGGCGTCGCTGCGCTGCCTAATGAATTCAAGATGCGCCAAGGTGCCGCTATCAAATTTTTTCAGGCGCTGGGGCGCCGCCTGGGAAAATTGTTGGGCGCCGCAGTGGCGCCTGGTTCAAGTTTTGAAGCAGGTTAATGGGTTTTAAAGGCAAAAAACCATTAGATGCAAAAATAACTAAATAAAGGCAAGGATGCCTAGGAATTCAGGTTTGATCAGCTGGTTCCCAGTTAGAACACTGATATCTGAGTTTAGGATGTGCAATCCACAGGGTTTTGGCGCTGGGAGCTGGGGAAGCTCCATGCCAAATTGGTACATTGGGTTGAATGGAGTCAGGTGACTTCTGCCCATTGTAGGTCAATTCTCATAGGTTGAGAATTGTTGGTGATCTTTCAGGTAAAGATCTATGTTGGATGACTTGAATGTCATAGGCCACGTGACGCAAATCATTGGTTGATTCAAGAACCAGAGGGGTTTTCAGCCGTGTATGCCCCAAATGATATATAAGCAAAAACAGTTAAACATTAATAAAATATATTCATTGTCGGTTTTGACGCTTTTCCCTCACCTATTTTTCAATTGTCATGCCTTCTTTGTTAAAATTTGAGAGAGCTAAGTTTGGGGTCCTTTGTGTGGAAACTGCTGCTGCAAGAAAGGAGGTTCCTACAAGTACATTGGAAGAAGCTTGGACTAGCCTGGAGGTCACTAAGACTGTTCCTGCTGAATCTTTAGTAGAAGTAAAGGCTGTGTTTGAAGAGCTGTATTCCAATTACTTTGCAAAGGAAGGGACTCCCGTCCAAGGGAACCAAATTTATGCTTGGGATGCTTGGAACTTGTTGGTAGGATGGGATGAAATCTTGCAACAAGTAAAAGAGATGGCAAATTGTGAAATTGAGGTGTTGAGAGCACAAGAGGAAAAAAGCGTTGAAATCATGGCTTGTTGGCGGGATGACAATAAAGTGTTATCCGAGAAAATTGCCTCCCTGGAGGCAAAGCTCCTCAAAGCTATGTCCCAGGAAGGTAACAGCAATAAGAGTCAAGGGCAGGATAATGGCAGGATGGACTGGTTGGGCCTGGATCCGTCACAGAGCCCAACACAGGGGCAGAAAAAACTCATGGTGAAAGGAGTCCAGTCTATGCTTGCCAAGATGTCACCGTTCTCTGGAAATCCCAAGGAAGGAAAAACTTTCCTGGAGGGTTTCCTTATACAAGCCTCTGGTCTAGGGAATGATGAGAAACATCATTGGTTGGAAGTTCTTGCAGGACCTGCCTGTTTCAAGTGGCTTGAAAGACGTAAAGGCAACAATTGGACCACCTTGTTAGAGGAATTTTGAGCCAGTTACACTGTAACCCTTAGACCTGGTGATGCTCTTCAAAAAGCTCAAGATGTTACTCAAGCTGGCCATGAGACAGTGTCAATGTACCTTTCCAGAATGGAGGAGTTCTTAGCCTTTGTTGACGTGGAACATAATCAGGATCTAGTGGAGGATGCTTTCTTCACTGGAATGTGGCCCGGGTTGCAAACCCAGGCCTCTATGTTACGCCGTGAGAAGTTGTCATGGTCAAAACTTTTTCAGAAGGTTATCCAGATGGAATGGGATCTTGGAGGCCCTCCACACAGTGCTCCTTGTTCCAGAGCAGGAGCTCATGTGGCAGCAGGGGAAGAATCTTCTGAGAGAACCAGACATCCAAGAAGTCCCTCTGATAAGGACCACATGTCTAGATTTAAGCCGGCATGTAAGTTCCCCATGGCCAAGGGATGCTGGATCTGTGGGAAAGATGGCCATTTTGCTGGAAAGTGTCCCAACTGTGCGGAATTTGACAAGGAGCACCCTGACCTTATGTTTAAGGATTTGGGAAAAGAAAGGCGGGCTTAGGTGTCTCTCAACCTGAGTCCAGTAATTTGGAGAATAATGGGAGAATGAGACTTTGATCTGGGAAGGCTTTGAAGGAATACGGGAAAAGCGCCAGTCAACCAGTGGAACCACCCATACAGGAAATCAATGTCTCTTGTCCAACTCTGCCTGAGGGAAGTCCAGACGCCTCTCCAGATGAGTGGATATTGGATGTGCGCTTAGGGATGAAGGAAGACGGGGAGATTACATGGCAGCCTATGCAAGTTCAGTTGAGCGTGGATCGGCTCAAGGAAGTTGAATGGCGTAAAAAGGTGGCCCAGAGTATGCCTGCACTTTTGATTGCAAAACCTTTTGTGTGGGCATTACAAGGGGTTATCCTTTTGGATATTTTGCTCAATGGTATCTCTGCAAAGGCAGTCTACAATCCAGGGTGTGCTGGAGTGGCAGTATCAAAGAACTTTGTTTGTAGACATGGCATGGACCCATCAAGATTGGTCACTTTGACCTTATCTTCTGCAGATGGGGTTACCACCATCAAACAAGACATGTTTGATGAGGTGGTAATAAAATGGAAAAATACCAAGGCCAAGACTTCCGCTGTAGTTTTACCCGGGGCAGGATTTGATGTTCTGCTTGGTATGACTTGGATTGTTGAGGCCAAGGTGAGCCTGGACGCTGTCAAGAATGTCTTGGTTCATGAAGGAGTTGAATACACTTATCAACAACTGACAATTCCGCCAGCACCAGAAGATGTCCAGTCAGTTGTCATCTACACCAAGGAATATTGCTCAATTCCACCAAAGGGAACTGCTTGGTTAAAACCAGTAGCTTTCAATTGCAGAACACAAGGAGGACAGGTTATCCCAGAATTGCCCTGTCATATATCCTCAAATGTGGCAATATTTGAGGATGGTTCAAATGGGGAATCCCTCAAGTCCTGGAAGTTGTTCAACACTTGCACAGTTCCTGTAGACATTCAGCAAGGTCAGTGTATTGGAGTTTGGATGCCCGTAGTTGGAGAAGTCATAACAAATAAACCTACTTTCTCTTATGTTTGTGTGCCCTTCAACAATTTAACCTGTATACTATGCCCAAGTGAAGCACCAGGTACCCTGTTGTATACTCTGGTGTGGAAATGGAGTAGTTGTTTCTTGTTGGACAAATATGATGTAGGGAGAACTGGTCCACCTTATATCATAAAAACGCTTACTGGGAAGCCATACAAAGGGTATGTACCCCGTTGTAGTCCTGCTGCAGTTGCTGCAATCAGAGAAGAGGTGGAGAAGATGCAAAGAGCTGACCTGATTGAGGAGAGCATCAGTCCTTATTCTGCTCCAATGGTTTGTGTTCCAAAGCCAGATGGGAACATTTGTGTTTGTATTGATTTCCAAATGGTAAACAAGGATATTGTAAATGATGCCTACCCAATGCACCAAATTGAGGATCAGCTGGATGCCATGGCTGGATCTTCTTGGTTCACCACTTTGGATCTGACTAAGGGATATCACCAACTGTTGATTGACAAGAAGTCTAAGGAGGTTACAGCATTCTCTACACCTGATGGTCTTTATCAATGGAAAGTCTTGCCATTAGGAATGAAAACAGCTGGTGCTGTGTTTCAGCAAGTGATGGACCAAATTATGGCAGGATTGCAGCCTAGGTGTGTCTTGGTGTATATAGATGACATTACTGTGTATAGCCCTTCCTGGGAACAACACCTGAAGGATCTTGATGAAGTATTCTGCCAAATTGAGAAAGCAAAGTTAAAGATTAGTGTATCTAAAACTAAGCTTGCCTGTTGAGAGGTCAAGGTGTTAGGACATATTGTGAATTCTCAGGGGATTAAGCCAAGTCCTGAGAGAGTTACTCTGTTGTTGAGCATGAGATCACTACAGTTGGTCCGAGAGGTGTGGGGATTTATGGGATCAGTGAATTTCTATCAGAGATTCATTCCTAATTGTTCTGCGCTTGGAGAGCCGTTGTTTGCTTTAACAAGGAAGAATGCCAGGTTTGTTTGGGGACAGGAACAAGAGTCAAGTTTCTTAGAGCTGAAAAAGAGACTCTCTGAGGCCCCCATCCTAAGATTCCCCAATTGGTTGAAGTTGTTCTACATTGAAACAGATGCAAGTTCAACTGGTCTGGGTGCCGTTCTTACTCAGGAAGGAGAGTCAAAGTTGTCCTGGCATCCGGTGGCGTATGGTTCCAAAACATTGGGGACCACTCAAAGGAAATACTCTGCTACTGAACGTGAGGGATTGGCAATAGTATGGGCAGTGGAGCATTTTAGGACGTATATCCTAGGAATGCCATTCATTATAGTCACTGATCACGCAGCATTGAGTGCCTTTGGACTAAGGAAGACTTACAAGGCTGTATGCAGTTGTATGCTAAAAAACTCTCTGGATATGACTATGATATTATTTACCAACCTGGTTTGGAAAATCAGATTCCTGACTTATTATCCCGAGCGCTGTTGGCCTGTGAAGTTGAGACGCAGGAAGCCCGGGAAGCTTTATTGAGGAATAGGATTTACATAGAGCAATCCAAAAGTCTTCAAGTGGTGAGAGATCTTCATGTTCAATGGGGAGGTCACCTCAGATACAAAAAGCTCTGGCAAGCAGTAAAAGCCCGGTACTGGTGGTCAGAGATGAGAGCTACAGTCCTCCAGATTTTACAAGAATGTGAAGTTTGCTCTAAGTTCTCAGCGGCAAAATCTAAGGTACAGCTCAAGTCAGTGATGTCACATTATCCTTTTGAGTTGGTCTCAATGGATACAGGTCATATCACATTACCAAGTGGTCAGAAAGAATACTTTGTGGTTGCCGTTGATTCTTTCACAAAATGGGTAGAGGTTCAAGCAATGGCTAAAGAAACAAGCGTTGCACTTGCTAAGTTTCTCTGAGAAGAAATCATAGCACAACATGGTTGTCCCAAGAAGGTTCTCACCAACAATGGACCATCCTACGTAGGGCCAGCCTTGACTAAGGAATGCTTAAAATGGGGCATTTCTAAGTTAACCACAGCTCCCTACCATCCCGAGACCAATGGGTTAGCCAAAAGAACCATTGGAACTTTAAAACACATTATGGAAAAATTGGCTGATGGAGCTACAACCCGTTGGAAGGATCACCTAGCAATGAGTGTCATGGCATATTGGACAATGCCCCATGATTCTACTGGGTTTTTACCATTTCAGATGTTGTATGGACGGGAGACTACAACCAGCACTGAAGTGGGCCAATGGGAGTTTGTGGAAAAGAATTCCTATGAAGCTGCTGTAGAGGAACATGCAGCCAAGATGCAGAAGTTATTTGCTGAGGCAAGGAGTAAAGGAGAGCGGGTTTGAGAAAAGCGTGCCGCCAAGTGGAACTCAAAGCCTGGAGTACTTCCTTGTGATCATTTCCAGGTGGGAGATCTGGTGTGGTTTGATCAAAGGCGCCAAGAAAAGCACCCAAGAAGAGGTCTTCAGCAATGGGTAGGGCCTATGAAGATTATTTTGGTTAGTCCAGGGCCAAACTACCTAATTTGGGGGGTTGGAGCTGCCTTGGGAGAAGAATGGTCCTGTGTTCATCCTCAATTCCTTAAGCTATTCCATGGGGAATTGGAGCTTATAAAGATCCAAGAAGATGAGGCTGATTCCCCAAAAGGGAAGGAAGGGGCCTTGTGACTGTACTACAGTCACTGCTGAGCGTTTAGCCAAATAAATGCTCCAAAATATAAAGATGTTCTGTTTTTGCTGTTTATTACATATAGATAGGTTTGTTTGGAATTCTTGAGGGAAAGGTTCCTAGAAACTGGATATCTATGTTTAATAAAAGAACAGAATATGGATGTTTAGTTAGGTTAGGCTAACTAAAAGAATTGAGGCAAGATTGGCCAAACCAATCTTGGAGACTAGGCGTCTCAAAATGGGTTAGTTAATCAGGAAGATTAATTAATAAATACAGGATATAATTAATGAGGATTTAATTATATTAAAATGGCCTTGACTTTGTCAAGAAGTTTGGTTAAGGTTAACCATGGGAAAACCCCCAGAATTTGGGTTAAAAGCGCTGCGCCGCCTAATGAATTCAAGATGCACTGCTATCAAATTTTCTCAGGCGCTGGAGCGCCGCCTGGGAAAATTGCTGGGCGCCGCAGTGGCGCCTGGTTCAAGTTTTGAAGCAGGTTAATGGGTTTTAAAGGCAAAAAACCATTAAATGCAAAAATAACTAAATAAAGGCAAGGATGCCTAGAAATTCAGGTTTGATCAGCTGGTTCCCAGTTGGAACACTGATAGCTGAGTTTAGGATGTGCAATCCACAGGGTTTTGGCGCTGGGAGCTGGGGAAGCTCCATGCCAAATTGGTACATTGGGTTGAATGGAGTCAGGTGACTTCTGCCCATTGTAGGTCAATTCTCATAGGTTGAGAATTGTTGGTGATCTTTCAGGTAAAGATCTATGTTGGATGACTTGAATGTCATAGGCCACGTGACGCAAATCATTGGTTGATTCAAGAACCAGAGGGGTTTTCAGCCGTGTATGCCCCAAATGGTATATAAGCAAAAACAGTTAAACATTAATAAAATATATTCATTGTCGGTTTTGACGCTTTCCCCTCACCTATTTTTCAATTGTCATGCCTTCTTTGTTAAAATTTGAGAGAGCTAAGTTTGGGGTCCTTTGTGTGAAAACTGCTGCCGCAAGAAAGGAGGTTCCTACAAGTACATTGGAAGAAGCTTGGACTAGCCTGGAGGTCACTAAGACTGTTCCTGCTGAATCTTTAGTAGAAGTAAAGGCTGTGTTTGAAGAGCTGTATTCCAATTACTTTGCAAAGGAAGGGACTCTCGTCCAAGGGAACCAAATTTATGCTTGGGATGCTTGGAACTTGTTGGTAGGATGGGATGAAATCTTGCAACAAGTAAAAGAGATGGCAAATTGTGAAATTGAGGCGTTGAGAGCACAAGAGGAAAAAAGCATTGAAATCATGACTTGTTGGCAGGATGACAATAGAGTGTTATCCAAGAAAATTGCCTCCCTGGAGGCAAAGCTCCTCAAAGCTATGTCTCAGGAAGGTAACAGCAATAAGAGTCAAGGGCAGGATAATGGCAGGATGGACTGGTTAGGCCTGGATCCATCACAGTTCCCAACAGCAAATAAAATTAAAATAAATTGCAAAAGGCTCCAAGACTTTAATATTATTGGGAAATAGACAAGCAGGGGAATGAAAGTCCCCTTGCTGTGTTAAAAGAGATGGATTGCAAGGAAAATAATCACATGACAGTTGACACTGGATCCAATTGGCTAGGGGAAAAACTTTGCTGGATAGGCTCAGGGAGACTGGAGAGTTTCACTCTAATTTTGCGGCCTGATCTGATTGGCTGGAAGAGGTACCAGGCATTTGAAGTTCAACTAAGTTGTCAAGCGTCAATGTGGCAACCTTTGATTGGCTAGCCCTGATAGTTTTTAGAAATGGGTGACACCAGGGTAGTAAGTAGTCTAAATTGACCAATGTTTCTTCCCAGGAGGGAGCAACCAAGAGCAAAGAATCTGCAGGGTAGGCTAGCACAAACCTCTCATCAACTGTGTGTGCTAAATTCTCTAAAGAATGGAGGGGTTTGGCTGGCATTTTTGGCCCTTTATTAGTGCAGTGGGGGAAGATTTTACAATCTAATGCCAGGGGTGGCAGTGAATTTACATTATCTTTTCCTTTTTCCTGAGGCCAGATCCCTCTCTGGGGGAACATAGCCACCAAGAAGTTCTTGTGCACTTTGGGAATCTTGAGGGCCAGAAGAGACTTAGGGGGGCCAAGTGCTGTGGGATTGTTCTTATGAAATTCTTGTACCAGGTCCCAGCAATTTCTGCAGTCTGAGGAGCTTACCCAGCTGTTTTTGCAAGAGGGATATCCTTTCCAAGATACACAATATTGAAGGGACTTGCAAATCCTATGTGAGGCTACTATGGCTTCTACTTCATACTTGGGAGAGCCATCCACCAAGGTGGGGTCAGGCGTGCTGGGGAGGTCCCCCTCAAAAGGGGACAGGCAACAGGCATTGAAAATACTGTGAATCCAATAGGAGGGGGAGGTCCAACACAAACGCATTGTTGCCCTTATTCTCCAGAACCTTGAAGGAGCCCAGTCTCTTTGGAGCAAACTTCCTTGAGGGCACCTTCATTTGGCTATTGGTGGCATCCAACATCACAAGCAAGCCCACTGGATACTGGGGAGCAGGCTGTCTATTCTTGTTTGCCGCTTTCTTGTATGCCTCAATGGACTTGATTAGGGTGCTTTGGACTTTGAGATGAATGGCTTTGAGGTGGGACGTCATGTCTGCAGCAGCCAGTACGCTTTCCTGGAGCAAGGGACTTATCACAAATGCTGGGGAAAACCCTGGAGTAGCCTGAAATGGGGACACCCCTGTTGTGTTTGGCTCCAGGGGACAACATCCTGGAGGACACAGCAGGAAATCTTTATTACAAAAGATTTGAGGTTCAAGCTAGCCTTGGGTTAGCCTTCAGTGAAAAATTAAGGGCACATACCTTAATTTCCTGGAAAACAAGATGTAAAAGTCCTTTTGGCAAAAAGGACAGAAAAAAGCTTAAAGATTATTAAAGCCAACACAAATGTGGATAAACTTGTATTTATTAGGAGTAATGATTCTACTTTAAATAGTAGTCAAGAGACAGTGATCACTCAATAAGAAGACAGAGTGGCTGAGGGGGTCACGTTGGGATGAGGTCATACCAGGATCAATCACAGACAGGTACAATAATCTGGAATGGGTGGATATTGAACCAGACCCATTTGCAAAAGGCAAGGAATCTCCAAACTTGAAGGCAAAACCAGCCAAATCTTTGCAACTATCAATATTTGAAGGCCATATCAAAACAGCATTAATTGTGCAATTTACAAAATCTCCCCCCTCAAGATTAGACCCAGGGAGTTGATACTTGCGGAGGAATTTGGAGTGAACGCGGGCAAAAGGACGTCCAGAAGACAGTGGTTTCACGGTATACTTGACACCCTTCTTAAAGGTGACCTTGCAGGGCCCAACCCATAGGGAATCCAGCTTGTGGGCTCTACCACCTGTACAATTCTGGTAGTAGAGAACTAGATCACCTAATTAGTACTTGGGGAGGGGGCTCTAGCAGCATTAGACAGGGAGAGCTCCAGAGCCTTAACCTTGTAAGCAGTGGAGTAAGTGGTTGCTTGGATGTCAATGATACAATTGATTAAGTCTTTAACATGGGCCTCAGGATTTGCAGACATATTGAATTTGATCAAAGGGGGTCCCAAGATTGAGGGGGTAGCGGCCTCACATCCATACAGCATGGCAGAAGAGGATTGGCCAGTCACCCAGTGCCTACTGAGTCGGTAAGAAAAGAGGGCAGCAGGGAGGAACAAGTCCCAGTTGGCAGCATCAGAGAGCGTGAGTTTTCTCATTATAGACACCAGGGTGGAGTTTGCTTGTTTGACAGTTCCATTGATTGAGGGGTTATATGGCGCAGAGAACAACTGGTGAGTCACCATAGCTTTGACAATAGAAGTGATGAGGCAAGCATTAAAGTTGGTACCATTCTCAGAGAGCAGGACTTGAGGGCAGCCATGTCAATAGAAAATGTCTTGCAGCAAGAAAGTAGCTGTGGTCCTAGCAGTTATATCTTTTGTTGCTCTGGCTTCAAATCCACTTGCTAAAGTGGTCTACAGCAACCAAGATAAACTGACATCCCAACCTAGACCGGGGGAAAGGCCCAAAAGCATCAATATTCACCGTGTGGAAGGCATGCTTTGTAGGGATGAGTTTGAACTGGTGTTGGGACGGGCAAGGGCGTTGGAGCTGACAGGAATGTCAGGAGACAAGGACATCAGGGATCAAGAGGCGCATGTTTTTCCAATAGAAGTTTTTGCACAACTAGTCATGAGTCTTGGCTATGCCTCCATGGCCAGTGTCAATATGTGCTTGGAGGATAATGGCTATCCTCATGCTAGGGCAAACGTAGGGCAGTTAGGCATTGTTAACCTTTTTGAAGAGTTGTCTATCACAAATTATAGTGTCCTTGGATAGGGTCTGTAGTGCCAAGAGGATGTCTTCTGGCTCAATGGTCCAAGAGTCAGGATACCCTATTAACTCATATAGTCAATCAGCACCAGCGGGATGAATAGCTAGGATTGGCATTCTTGACAGGCCATCAGCGTTCTGATGTTGGGCCCCAGGACGGTGTATCACAGTTAAATCATACCCTTGTAGACACAGAGCCCAACACGCTAGTTGACCTTCAGGTTTCTTTAGCTGTTGTAGCCATTTGAGGGAGGAGTGATCTGTGACTACCTTTAAGTGGTTCCCATAAATGTAATGCCAAAACTGCTTCACCGCATGCAGCACTGCCAAGCATTTCTTCTCAGTGACACTGTAGTTCTTCTTGTGCTTATTGAGGACTCTTGACAAGTAGACTACAGGTCAATTCACACCTTCATTATCAAATTGGGCAAGGATGGCACCCACAGCTACTCCACTAGCGTCAGTATACAAGATGAACTCTTTATCATAATCAGGATAGACTAAGATAGGAGCCTCCTTGAGCTTGACCTTCAGCGCTTCAAATGCTTGTTGTTGGCTGTCAGTCCATTCAAAAGGGACGTTGCAAAGCAGTTAGATGAGGGGTTCACTCAGTTCAGCAAAGTCAGGTATGAACTGTTGGTAGTAGCCCATCATACCAAGGAATACTTGAACCTCACAAAGGTTTGTGGGAGGTAACATCTTGTCAATGGCTTCCACCTTATTATTCATGGGGAAGATTCCGGTTTGAGTGACTTCATGACCTAGGAACTCAAGACGTTCTTTGAAGAAGGAGCACTTGGAGAGTTTGAGTTTCAAGCCAGCTTTGCAAATCTTGATAAAGACAGCCTTGAGGTGTTCCAAGTGGTTGGTGAAGATAGCACTGAATATGGTAATATCATCAAGGTACATGAGGACACAAGAGAGCTTTAAGTCTTGTAGGATGGAGTTCATAGCCCGTTGAAATGTGGCAGGGGCATTGCAGAGTCCTTGAGGCATACAAGTGGGTTCAAAGAGGCCTTCTGAGGTGATAAGCACAGCCTTTTCTTGGTCTTCAGGAGATAAGTCAATCTGCCAGTACCCTGAAGCTAGATCCATGGCAGAGAAAAACTTGGAACCACCCAGCCGTCTGAGAGCATTGTCAATTCTGGGCAAGGGATAAGAGTCTTTCTTAGTGAGAGAGTTCAAGTGGCAATAGTCCATTACAATGCAATGTCCACCATCTTTCTTCTTGAGAATCAGTAATGGGGAAGACCAAGGACTTTGGGAAGGAGCCAGCAACCCAGCATCCAGAAGTTGCTTGAGTTCTTTAGACACCTGAGCATCCTCCACCCTACTACAGCGGTATGGTTTAGTACAGAAAGGGGGCGCATCCCCCGTATCAATCTGATGAATGTCTCCTTTAGCTAGGCCATAGTCTGTAGGTCCAGAGGCAAAGATGTTGCTGAACTGATTGAGTAGATCCAACACGTCTTTTTGTTGAACAGGGAACAATTGGGGGAAATCAGCAGCGGTGAACAAAGAAAGAACTTGAGGATTGTCTTCAGGTAGATTGAAATTGCTGAAAGTTCCAAAGAAGTAGAGGGAGTATACTTGTTCTGCTCCCAGTATACAACCATGTCCCACAACCTGGCCTCTGGTCACTTGTATGGGCAGGGCCGTCAGGTTAGCAAGCAATAATTGTACAGGCTCTTTGTGGGTTTGATCTAAAATTCCAGGACACAAGCAGGGCTCTGTACAACTTAAGGATTCAGGTGAGTAAAATTCCAAGAAAGACTTTTCAGGTAGCTAATAAGAAATATGGGAATCAATCACCACCTGAGAGCCCAGGGGGGATGGTCATAGCCACTGGCGCTAGAAGAGGTACCCCTTCTTCTGCAGGGCAGGAAGGAGGAGGGGTACACATGTTGAAGGAGTGAGTCCTATACTTGAGAGAGAAGATACCCGTAGGGTACTCAAGCACACAAGTTTTAAGATGTTTTCCTGGGAGGCACAGAGGTTCTTCAAAAATCAAAGGAACTTCATATCCCAAGAGCAAAAGGTATCCATCTTGTAAGTTTACAATCCCATTATATTCTTGGAGGAATTGGGTACCAACCAAGAGGTCATAGCTTTTTTTCTCAAGGACCACAGAAGGGGAAGCAATAAGGAGTTTCCCAAACCTCATGGGTAGAGCAGATTAGGCACCAATAGCCTGTGTTTGTGCCATGCCAGCTGTGCTGTACGGCTGTGTGTAGTTGAGGTTGGGGGCCAACTTAAGTTTCTTCATTAGTTTGGAAGTGTCAGGGATTCTTTACCTGACTACCTGAATATTATTGACAACTTTGGCAAAAACATATTCTCAAACCAACACAACAACAAATATTTAAATACACCCAGTCAAAGACACAACACAACAGACTTAACAATAATATTGGGTATTTGAAACCCTTCTGTAACGAGATTCAAACCCAGGACACTACTAATAAATGTATTGTTAGTACAAGATTATCACAAACCTTTGATTTACCTTTTTATTACCTTTTAATTCAATTGGTTTTTGCTTTAAAAACGCCTTTTGAATTCAAAAGTGTTAATATTAAGATTGTAAACGTCACTTACCGCTCTACGTTTGATTGGCTGCTTAGAGCTTTCCAGTCAATATGTGACCCACTCTCTCTGCTTTTAGGCCAAGCTCTGTACCCTATGATACTTGATCTTCTGTGTATACACCGCTTAATTAGCCTGACCACTGTGAGATCTTGTTGGTTCCTCTGTTTACACCATGCCAATATGGAAATGATTAATCAAATATTTAATTTGCACTTAAAACAGGTGCTTTTAAAATGATTGACTCAAGTAAATCATCTTTATTTCCCAAACTCCTCTCAAATATTTAGCCTTGTTTTCAAGCTATATAAGTCCTAAACTTTCCTTCAATTCAAATTTTCCAACAATAAAGAATATATCTTATCCTATCTTGTCACATCTATTTCTTAGTAACTTATTTGAAGCCATTAAGGGAATTTATTTCCTGTTGTGGTTTCTAGTCTCCCTTTTACAACTGTAAAAGGTCTTGAGAATTACACTCCCATTATCAACTGGCAAAACTCATCACCAAATGATGTCCATCAGAAGGAGTTCTTGGCCAACAGATGGTTCAAGTATCCCTCTGGTCATTGGGGACAAAAGTTCCTATATGGCTGCCATTCTACTCCTCCACCTGCCAAACCCTTGTTGGTACGGCCTCACACACCATTCTATCTGTTGTTGTACCTAATAGGATATTATATTTTGGGTTGTTTCAGCTCCCTGATGGGAAGATTTACATAATTAGATCACTTGGGCCACCTTGCCATGGTTACAGTGCCCATTGGTTCAGCCATTGCAAGGCTAAATTAGGGGCCTTGGCTCACCAACTTGGGGGCTTGTTTCCCTCAAAGTGGGTCCCTGGCAGGAAGATACCACGTTGACTGGGGAACCTGTGTCCAAGATGGCTTTGATATTAACCTTTTGGATTGATAATTCTACTTGGGTTGTATCCTTTCCAAAGGGGGGAAAGACTGCCAACAAATCTTGAGCAGCCTCTAGCTCCTTTTCCCATTTGGCTAGCATGCACCATAACGCAGGAATTTCCTTATATACAGTCTGTAGTGGGAGGAATACAGTTACATTTTGGAAAAGAGCTTTGGCTAGCTTGGCTGCTTCCTCAGAAGAGTCAACCAAGATGTGAGGTTGGTGGGCTTGGGCTAGGTAAGGGCAAGCCACCATGGACTTAGATTCACTTGCAGGTACTCAGGAAGTAATGGTAGTTTTCCCAAAGTGAAGCTTGTAGGGTACCAAGATAGTTTCTGGAACAGCCAGGACGGAGTAGCCATAACTACCAGAGTCTTCACTATCAGAATTGTCGGGATCCAAATAACTGGAGAGATTGTGAAATAGATGAAGGATAGTTGGGCCAGAGGAAGAGGGAGTTTCCTCATCAGACAGAGGATCAGGAGGAGATGGGGAAGATTGGTCAGCAGAGAGTGTCTCTGTTTCTAAGCTGACCTCTCTTTTATTGTCTGTTCCTTTGGATCACAACCTTCCACTTGAGGATTAGTGCAAGTGCGCAAGTGGTGTTCAATCTGGCCACAGTTATGGCAGCCTTGCCTCTTAGTCTGTTCACTAGTACCCAGGGGCATTATGCGCGGTGTACGTGAGGTAGTCCCAAAATTACTGGCTTTATTTTCACGCACCACCGTACCTCCATGTGTCAAGTGCATGTCTTGCAAGAGAAACTTACTACTCTTCATGGAAGTGAGTGAAGCCTTGTGTGCCTTAAAGTGTAGGCATAGAAGCTGGTTCACCTTCAAAGCATTTGAACAAGCTGTGCAGGCTTCCTGGGGAGTTAACTTTCAACTGGTAATTAACTGCTGGCCTTCAATGTAGAAATGATCTGCAAACTCAGCCAGGGTTTCCTTGGGCTTGAAAAAAATGTGCATAAATGCATTCTTCTTGACTTCCAAGCTGAGATCTCCTCCAAACTCCTCAATAAGGAGGCGCTTCATATCCTCCCAAGTGACAATGGAGGGGAGCTCAGGGACCACAGCTTCCTGGCAAGTGGGATGGAGACAGGTGAGAATGTGTTCCTTCTTGAGCTTGTTGGTAGCCCTACACATTGCAGTTTCATAAATGATCAGAAAGGCAGCAATGGTAGAGGTCTTTGAATCAAATATCTGTTTGAAGGTTGGCTTGTAGTTTGGGTCAATAGACAAAGACAAGGACTGACTGTTTTCACCAGGGTCAAGGACGTTAATAGGAGGGTTGCCTTCAAACTTGGATTAAGCAGCAGGTTGTCTAGCCCAGAGGAGTTGAAGGCTTTCCTCTAGAGTGTCCAAGGTAGAGCTATTCTTCCCACTAATATCCCTAGCAGTGGCGGCAGCAGTCCCAAACTTATCAATCTTGATTTGTTGTACTGCCAAGGTTCCAGCAATCCCATTGACACAAGTAGCCAGAGAAGTGGTCTGAGCAACCAAGGGGGCAACTTGTCCATTTAGAGTCTTGGTAAAGTGGGAGAGGTTTTGGACCTCTCTTTTCAATGAGTCTTGCCTATCAGCTACATCATTTGTCACTTCAGCAAGTTGATCTAGAGCACACACACAGTGGACCCAAAATTGACCTTCCAGACCAGGGCAACAACCATGATTGTCATGAGCGCAAGTATTAACAACTTCACCTTCCTCTTCTTCTTCATCTTCAGATTTAGATGATAAATCTTCAGAATTAGAGAGGCACTGTCTTAAGTACTTGATTTCACCTTGTAAGGTAGCCACCTGATCAGTGAGGGAGGCAATACAAGGGTCAAGCATTGATTTGACTGGAGGCGGGTTCTGCACAGAATCTTGACGTCAAGTGATAGCCTTGAGCTCAGCAATGGCCTCCCATACATTGGTTTCAAAATCAGATAGGATCTTGACAGGAGGAGCAGGAGGAGTCACCTCAATAGACGCTATCCTGCCATCCACATAATTTTGCACCTGGTATAGAGTGTCACCTAGTGCAGCCTTATCTAGACTTTATTGATGCTGCAGATGACAGCCCCAATTATTGACATGAGCTCCTATCAATTTGAGTTGCAAGTTGACATGCTCTCTGAATTGATTGAGCTCACTAACCAGAGTCTCAAAGTCCTGCTGATGATTTAGCAGAAAGGCCTCAATTTGCTCACGCCACGCTGCCTGATGTTCATCCAATTTGCATAGTCAATCCTTTATGTATCCAGAGAGTGAGGAACAAAGGGAGTTCAGGGAGGTGGTTAAGTACTTCTATGACGCCAGTGAGCTGCGCTGGTTATCAGAAATACAAGCAAAGAGACTGTGCAACCATTCTTGATAGGCCATATTTTGAGCATGGTTATTTGAGACGGTGGTGGCTACAGTATCTAATAGCTGATTCTGGGATCCTAAAGCAAGTTGGTGGTGAACTAGGGCAGGTTGGATGAACTGGTTGACCAACACACTGTTAGTATCCATGGATTCCATCAACACGGGGGGGAAGACTGAAGTCCAAAAGGAAGGAGTACAGGTCTTCAGAAGCGTACCCAGGACAGAGGCCAGGGATAGAGTGCATTGCCACTGTACCAGAATGAAGAAGGGAGCAGGCGGCAGCACTGGCTTGCTCATAGTTGAGAGAGAAAGCAGGAAGGGGGGCCCACGCGGGTCTGGGAGACAGAACCAATACCATAGGATTTGAGGGGCATTGGTGATGTCTTCTTCTAGAGGGGGACTAGAAACTTTAGGTTGATTGGGTACTTTGGGAAAAAAGGGAGAGGTACCAGAGAATGAGCGTGGGAACGGGGTAACCAAGGGGCTTGCAGCCCCTGTAGTGAGCACCATTTTGTTGTGTTTGGCTCCAGGGGACGACATCCTGGAGGACACAGCAGAAAATCTTTATTACAAAAGATTTGAGGTTCAAGCTAGCCTTGGGTTAGCCTTCAGGGCAAAATTAAGGGCACATACCTTAATTTCATGGAAAACGAGGTGTAAAAGTCCTTTTGGCAAAAAAGACAGAAAAAAGCTTGAAGATTATTAAAGCCAACACAAATGTGGATAAACTTGTCTTTATTAGGAGTAATGGTTCTACTTTAAATAGTAGACAAAGGACAGTGATCAATCAATAAGAAGACAGAGTGGCTGAGGGGGTCATGTTGGGATGAGGTCATACCAGGATCAATCACAGACAGGTACAATAATCTGGAATGGGTGGATATTAAACCAGACCCATTTGCAGAAGGCAAGGAATCTCCAAACTTGAAGGCAAAACCAGCCAAATCTTTGCAACTATCAATATTCAAAGGCCAGATCAAAATAGCATTAATTGCACAATTTACAACAGCCCCTGTGAAGGCATGCACAGTGTTGTTGTAAGAAAACTGGGCTAATGGGAGATTTTCAGACCAGGAGTGTAAAGCCCCAGAATATGAGGGAGTATTTTAGCAAAGTAGGGTACCAAGTTGGTAACTTGGAATTCTGTGAGCGCTGTCACAATGGGGTAGACCGTCATTATCCATCTGAAGACCTTGGTGTGTACGTTAAATCTTCTGAAATTACCGGCAAAATATGTAAGCACATAGTATACACAGGTGTATATAGCTACGTGATGGGTGGAGTGGGGCAACACCAGTGTGGACCAGGAGTACTGCTTAGAGGAGTTTATCTGCGCTGGCTCCTTGTAGAAGTACTTTTTGGGTGGCTTATTGTACAGCCCATGCTGGTGATTGTATTGGTGGCCCCCAATCCCAAGGCAGGCTGCAAGTACAGCTGAGAAGATTAAATGGTTCATCTTCTGATCCTGGGAAAGGGCAGACAAAGCTTAGTGTCTTTAACTTTCTTGTAGAGTAAAAGTTCTGGTTTTTGATTTATGTGATACTATTGAGGGGTAATTTCACTCAATGATAGCACAAACTATCATCAAGTGAATTGGCTTTATTATATACTATCATCCTTGTGGTGGCATGAATAGAGTAAAACATTGGACAGGGAATCCCAAACACTTGGTGTTGTCTGGAATTCCCTTTTGGGAGGGGAATTGGTAGTGGTGTTCAGGCAATGAATTGTTGTCTCTGGGCTTGCATTGGCTTGGTGTATCATTGGATGCTTTCATGCATTCAATTTTGAATTCTGCAGTTAACGCAGGAATGGATGGGTTGAGCAGCTTGTCAGCCCCTCCCAAATTTGGTAAATTCCAAATTTGGGCAACAGTTCCCCCTCCATTTGGGTTTGAGGAAATTGCCTCTTTGGGTTTCCCCTTTTGGCAATTTCCCCATTTGGCGGCCTGAGAGGGGGACTGGCTGGCAGTGATGGGCTGGCAGCAGGCGCGCGCAAGCTGCCAGGCTCAGCCTGCAGACAGCTGGCAGCCGGCTGTGCGGCCCGCAGACGGGGTATAAAACCCGTCTGAATTAATTTTTTTATTTTTAATTCTTGTTTTCTGGCCCTGGCTTTCTGCAGCAGTTTCCCCAATAAGGGGGAACTGCTGCCATTTTTATTTTGTTTTTTACAATTAATTTTACACAAAATATTATCCTGAATCACAGTGTTGTCAGGAATATTCCTGACAAGGAGTTCATGGAGGCGTTTGCTTAGCAACACAGATGCTGCTCCATGGTTTAGTTGACTCTTTCTGTTTGCCCATCTGACTGGGGATGAAAGGAGGTGGACCTGCATGGCTTAATGTTTAGAATCCCCAGCAGGGACTCCCAGAACATGGACGTGAACTGGGGACCTTGGTTGCTGATGATCTCCTGTGGTAAGCCAAAGTTGGAGAAGATGTGTTTCACAAACAGTTTTGTCATCCCTACTGAGTTCAGAGTGGTCAGGCATGGGATGAAAACTGAATATTTGGTGAACCAATCCACTACCACCATGATGGAGTCAAAGCCTCCCAACAAAGGGAGGGCCACCACAAAGTCAACTGAGATAGACAACCACGGACCTTGAGACTGCTGTAGGGGGTGGAGAAGACCATTGTTTCCTGAAAAATCCGGTTTAGAGTGGGCACAAGTAACACACTTCTTAATCCAGGGACCTACTGCCTTAGTTATCCCAACCCAGCTGTAAGTATTCCTGATGAGCTCAAGCAGCTTCTTTGTGCCAGGATAACCAAACAGGGAGGGATCATGATTGTCTGTCATGACACACAGCTGCAAGTCCTTTGGAACCCATACTTTGTTGTTTTGGTAAATTATCCTATCCTTAAGTGTATAGGGACCATTGGACGCAGAGTTGGGTGACAGCTTTGCGCAGATGGCCTGGCTGTCCAGCAAAGAGTGCTGGGCCATCAGGACGTTGTGCAGAAGCGTACCAGGGAGAGCCAGTGGCGGGTCTAACTCAGATGAGGGGGCAGGGGCAATGACCAGAAGCTGTGGGGGAACAGCTGGAGGTGTGGGTGGAGTTTGAGGAAGAGGGGAGCCGGAATCCAGGAGGATCAAGGATTCCGGGATGACAGTGACCTGAGGGTCTTCATTGCCCCTCAATGGGTACATTGCAGGGTTGCAACTCAGTAGGTCAGGAAGGATGTTGAGCTCCCCTTTTACAAACTTGTACTTGAACTTGTAACCAGAAAGCATCTGCATGACACGTGCCTGGCAAGGGAGTAACTTCTGGGGCTTGCAGAAGTAACAGAGGGCCTTGTGGTCAGTGTGGGCCACAAACTTGTGTTGAGCGCCCTGCAAGTGATGTCTCCAATGAGTGATGGCGTCCACCACAGCCTGTAACTCCTTGTCAAACACTGCCCAGGAGCACTTGTTGGGGGTAAACTTCCTGGAGAAGTAAGCAACCGGGAGCTCCTGACTATTGTGCTCCTGAAGAAGGACTGCCCCAGCAGCCACGTTAGAGGCATCACAAGCTACAATGAACTGTTTGCTTGTGTTGACATGATGTAGCACTGGGGTGGAGACAAAAACCCGCTTGATGGCCTCAAAGGCCTCCTGGCATGCCGGGGTCCACACAAAGGAGGCGTTCTTGCCAGCCAGGGGGTGCAGGGGGGCGGCCAGATCAGAGATGACAGGAGAGAACTTCTTGAAGAAGATCACTGTACCCAGAAAGCAGCGTAACTTCTTCTGGTTCTGTGGGGTAGCCCGTTCCCAAAGGGCCTTGGCCTTGTCAGGGAAGACCGTGTGGCTGTCCTTCAGGACTAAATTGCCCAGAAAGGTAACCTCAGACTTGAAGAGCTTGCACTTGCTGGGCTTGATGAATAGCCGCACTTTGTGGATGGCTGCCACTACAGCCACCAGGTCCTTAGCGTGCTGCTCAGGAGTAGGGGAGTGGATTAGGATGTCATCAATGTACGCCACAGCGCAGGAAAAGCAGAGATCCCCCAAGGCATCCTTGATGACTTGCTGTAAGATTGTGGGAGCGTTCTTCAAGCCAAAAGGCATGACCTTGAATTGGAAGCAACCACGCCAAGTTTTGATGGCTGTAAGCCATTTGTCTCCCTCTACCACACAAACCTGGTTAAAAGCATTAACAAGATTCAGTTTTGAAAAGACACAAGACATGGCAATAGACTGAGCAATTGAGGCTTCCAAGGGGAGGGGGTAGCTGTAAATTCACTGCCACCTCTGGCTTTGGATTGCTCAATTTTCCCTTGTTGTACCAAGAAAGGTTCTAAAACGCCCGCCAAATCCCTTAATTCTTTAAATGATTTGGCTCACACGGTAGATGAGAGGTTTGTGCTGGCCTACCCTGCGGAACCTCTGCCTTTGGTTATTCCCTCCTGGGAAAAAACACTGGTCAATTTGGACTACTTATTAGCTTGGTATCACCCACTTCTAAAAACCATTAGAGCTGGCCAATCAGAGGCTGCCACATTGGCACTGAGCAACACAAGTGAATTCCAAATGACCAGTGCCTCTTCCAGCTCATCATCTGACCGCGGAAATTGGAATGAAACCCTCCAGTCCCTCTGCCCCTGCCTAGCCAAGTTTTGCCTCCAGCCAATTAGATTTGGTTCCACTGTCATGTGACCCAACTTATTTGAAGCCCATCCCTTTTATGCAAGCAAGGGGACTTCTAGTCCCCTGCTTGTCTATTTTCCAATATTATTAAAGTTTGGAGCTATTCTGCACTTTATTTTATATTTGTGTTTATTTGGAACCCAGTTTTGAGTTCCTATAGCCTAAAGATTAGGGTGTTAGTTTCTGTTCCAAGCTTACCTTCTGCCAGCTGGTTTTGAACCCAGCTTCTCTTCTGTTTCATTGTACTAGTATTGGTTCATCTAGTAGTTGCCTTTCCCGTTCTCACTTTTGAAACAGAGTTCAAAAACTCAAATTTTCAATTGATTTTCCTTATAATACCTATTATTATTTTGAATTTTCTATTAAAATCATTGATTTCAAACCCGCTCTTGCTTGCTGTTCTTCCCAAACCTCTTGCAATCATTGTAAAGCCCTCTGGACCCGTTCTGCTACAGTTTGGGCCTGTTTTGATAAGTATACCCTATCAGCCCTTGTTCTGCCTTATTTTTATCTGAAAAATATACTGTCCTACTCCAAATTTTGTGAGGAACATTTCTATGATACTCCCAGCTCTCAAATTTGTGGTATTTTTCTTGGCTCTGTTCTTGCTGCTTCTGTGGTCCACCTCCCCTGATTTATGGGGGAAAATCTCTTTGTCGGCCTGTCTGGTAGGTAGAGACCCTGCCAGTCTCTGGGACCTCCCCAGCAGACTTCTCTTTTCTGGAGAGGCTGTGGTCAAGAGCCTGACGTGTGATGATTTGGACTTGGACACTGTGGACCTTACTTCACCCGTTTCTGAAGAAGTAGCGCCTCCCATACCTCCCCTCCCCAACATGGTCCAGAGGCATGCAGTACCCCCGGGCCCTCCAAGGTGTCCTCTCCCGCTCCTACCCACACTCCCTGGTTGCTCACTGGCCTGATACTGATGGGTTTGAACACCTACTTCCCTCAGTTGTCCCTGGTGTCCTCCCTGTGGTCCCCCCTCCAAGCAGCCATCCCAGTTCTGCACTGGATGGCATCCTGGTGGTTTGTTACACTGGGATGAGAGCCAAACTTAGTTAGTTTAGCCCCCCTCTCTCACAGTAGCAGTCTGGAATGGGAACATTGTTGAGGAGGGTATAATTGACTCACAGCCAAAGGGACCCATACAATTTCTTAGCAAAAACCACCGGGGAGCTAACCAAGGAAGCCTTCTTGACTATCCATCCTTTTGCCAGCATGTTGTCCTACCCACACACCCAACACCTTATCCTCCAATTTTCTAAGGGGTACATTGGGGCGTCAATATTCACAAGGTCAACTGTTGTCTTAAAGGTCAAATTGTGACAAGAGTGTGGAGGGAGGGAGGGAGCAGGAAAGAGTAGCATTAAAGGCGTCCTTGAAGGGAGCAAGGATGGCCGGAAGGGCAAAGGGCTTGGGGGGAGACTGGGGTTGTTGCAAGAGACAAGCATGACTCAGGGGGTTCCCACCCCAAGGGGAGAAGGGGGAAGGAACCTGGGCACCTGTCCAACAAGAAGTGAAGCTTGTTGGTGAGACAGTCAATCTGCACCAAGTGGCGCCGCCACCACCTCACACCCACAATTACAGGATACAGGAGGTCTTTCACAGTAGAGAATTTACTCACAAACACGTGGGAGCCTGTACAGTAACTAAGTGGGTTAGTGAGGGGGTAGCTGAGAACCAGTACCTGGCTGGCCGCAATTAGACTCTGAGGAGGGAGCAGGGACAAACCCAAGGACTGAGCCAGTGCCAGGTACATAAAGTTGCCCGCAGCACCTGTGTCCACCAAAACCGTAGCCTTAGATTGGCAAGATTTGGTATAAAAGGTTGCAGTAAAAAGGAAATAGGAAAGATCTTCTTTATTCTGCAGGGTCAGAATGGATGCAGCAGGATCACAAGAAGAAACCTTGGGGATGGCAGCTGAAGCCGCAAAGACCGGGAGGAATCCTGTGGAGGTGGGCCAGTTAGGGGCCTGGGGGGGCAACACATCACATTGATGGCAGGTGTCTTGGGGGGCTTGGCTATGGGGACCTTATCCTGAGCGGGCTTGGAGACCAGAAGGTGGGCCAGCACGCCAGACTTGGGCTGGTAGGCTGGCTTGGCCCCAAGCTTGCAGGCTAACACAAATGCCTTCTCAAGGAAGGTAGGTGCCGGGTCCCACACACTCTTGTCCGCCAAAGCGGCATCCAAAGAGTTGCAGAACATAGCCACTGCCATCTTGGTAGGGAGATCCAGGGAGGCAGCTTTCACTGCAAAGCTCTCAACATGAGAGGCCAGATCAGGGGCAAGGCCTTTGGAAAGAAGGGTCTCAAATATAATCAAGGCCTTGGAACCCGGGGCAGCCACTGCTGAGGAGACTAACTTAAGAAGGGAGGAAGTATCCCCAAGCTCCTGGCTTTGGTGAAGGAGAGTGCACACCCAGAGGCAGGCATCTCCGTCAAGAGCATCCAAGAGGGCCACTGATCTTTGAGCATCAGAGATGGGAGTGTCTGCAGATGCTGAGTCTGTGGAGAGGCAGAGCTGCAGCTCCCCAAGAGTGTCAAGAACCTTCTCACGGATGGCCACAGAGGGAGGGGTGCAGGGTGACACCAGGGTAATATTTACTGCTGATGCGGCCAAGGAAGCTATGGAGGGAGAGGCAGACTTCTTGGTGAGACACAACTTGAAGAAGGACAGAAGTGACCACACGGCCCACATCAAGGGGAATCCAGCAAGGAGGGATCCCAAGCTGGCTTGGATGAGGGCAAGAAGTAAGCTCCACACCCAGTAGCAAAAGGCTTTAAAGGCAGAAGAAATAGGCTTGTCTATTATGTGAGAGAGGGGGGCTAAACTAACTAAGTTCAGCTCCCATCCCAGCAAAACAAACCACCAGGATGCCGCCCAGTGGAGGACTGGGACGGCCGCTTGAAGGGGGGACCACAGGGAGGACATGGGGGACAACTGAGGAAAATAGGCGTTTAAGCCCATCAACATCAGGCCAGTGAGCAACCAAGGGGTGCAGGTGAGAGCAGAAGAGGACACCTTGGGGAAAACAAGGGGTACTGGATTGCTCAGGACCACACTGGGAAGGGAGGCATGGAAGGCACATCTCCTTTGGAGGTGGGCAAGGTGTGATCCACAGTGTCTAAATCCAAGTTGTTGCACGTCAGGCTCTTGACCACAGCCTCTCCAGAAAAGAGAAGACCACTGGGGAGATCCCAGAGACTAGAAGAGTCTCTATTCACAAGCCAGGCAGACGAGGAGATTTTTTGCCACAAGTCTGGGGGTAGACCACAGAAGTAGCAGAAACAGAGCCAGGGAAAACACCAAAAATTTGATAGCTGGGAGTATCATAGAAATAATCTCCACAAAATTTGGGGTAGGTTGGTAGGGCTTTTTTGACAAATAACAGTAGAAAAATGTCTAGGCAGGGTAATCTTAACAGAAAGGCAAAAAAAAGCAACAGAGTGGGTCTGGGCAGCTTTATTATGGTCTTGGACGCATTGATAGTAACAGCAAGCAAAATTGGGTTCAAAGACAATGATTTTAAATGAAAATTCAAATAATAATAAAGATTATATTGAAAATCAATTGAAAATTTTAAGTTCAAACTCTGTTTTCAAAAGCAAGAGCAGAGAAGACAACAACTAAGTATAATAACTCTAGTATAAGATCCCAGAGAAGAAGCTGGGTTCAAAACTGGTTGGCACAAGGTAAGCTTTAGAACAGCAACTAACACCTTAATCTTTAAGCTGTAGGAACTCAAAACAGGGTTCCCAACAGAAAATAAAATTAAAATAAAGTGCAAAAGGCTCCAAGACTTTAATATTATTGAAAAATAGACAAGCAGGGGACTGAAAGTCCCCTTGCTGTGTTAAAAGGGATGGATTGCAAGGAAAATAATCACATGACAGTTGGCACTGGATCAAATTGGCAGGGGAAAAACTTTGCTGGATAGGCTCAGGGAGACTGGAGAGTTTCACTCTAATTTTTGCGGCCTGATCTGATTGGCTGGAAGAGGTACCAGGCATTTGAAGTTCAACTGAGTTGTCAAGCGTCAATGTGACAGCCTTTGATTGGCTAGCCCTGATAGTTTTTAGAAATGGGTGACACCAGGGTAGTAAGTAGTCTAAATTGACCAATGTTTCTTCCCAGGAGGGAGCAACCAAGAGCAAAGAATCTGCAGGGTAGGCTAGCACAAACCTCTCATCAACTGTGTGTGCTAAATTCTCTAAAGAATGGAGGGGTTTGGCTGGCATTTTTGGCCCTTTCTTAGTGCGGCGGGGGAAGATTTTACAATCTAATGCCAGGGGTGGCAGTGAATTTACACTAACATTAACTATAGGAGCTTCAAAATGGACGCCAGTAACCAGGGTAAGACCATTAATATAAGGAATGTTAAAGTAAATACTAACAAGGTCAAAAGACAATAATGGGCCAATAAAAGGGACCCAAAAGTTCAAATAACTTGTTTTGAAAAGGGTATACTTTTAATGATTAAAGAATGAGCAAGCAGGGGACCAAAAGTCCCCTGTTTTGCTTTAAGGGAAACCATTTGAATTTGCAAGGTCAGGTGACCTCAAACAGTCATTTGATTGGATGTGATAGAATTTTTGCCAGTAGTTTCAGGGAGTTTGGATGGTTTCTCACCAATTTCTAAACCAATATCTGATTGGATAGTGCCTAGAGGACACTTCTGGATGCCATTAATTTCAGTTGAAATGGACTTTGTTGATTTAACCAAAGAGCAACCTGGTTGTTTAGACTTAATCAATTTTAAATGTGGGCAAGCCCAAGCCAAAAAATAATCCAAATTAATCAGAGATTCCTCCCAAGTAGGAAAAGAGTTCAAAACATCAGTGTTTGCCACCTGGGAAGGGTATGCCAACACAAATCTCTCATCAATTGTATGGGCTAAATCCTCAAGAGAATTAAGAGGCTTGGCTGGCTTTGAAGCAGATTTTTTTGTGCATTGCAAGAAGATTGTCTTATCCAAGGCTAAAGGGGGGAGTGAATTTACAATCCCGCCTGCTATGAAGAAAATTCCTACTACTTCTCTCCTGCCCAACACACCTCCTGCTCAGGACTTCAGTAAGTTTGGATTTGTCTATATCAAAGTATTAGGACTGGCTGACCAGGTTGTGCCCCATACTAGGTGTTAGTGTCTCCTAGCTACTGCAGTCAAACACCTGGTCAGAATTGTGCCTATTGTGTACATGACCTTCCAGGCCCGGCCTGTCTCCCCTGTTGGAGTCCAGCTGGACTCTGGTATGTGCTGTGACAGTTGGCATGGTGTTGTCCACACTTGAAAACAATCAGAAATAACCAATCAACTGGCACACATTGATGCCCAGAAAACCAAATGAATCCCAAATTCCAGGGATGACCTCTAGCTAATCAAATGAAGTCACGGAAATTAGTCTGAAACTTTCCAGTACTTCTGGCCTTGGCCAGCAAAATTTCTCTTCCAACTAATCAGGTACAAATCAAAATGGTCATGTGATCATTCCCTAGCAACTTATCCTCTTTTAATAAAGAAAGGGGACTTTGGATCCCCTGCTTGTCAATTATGAAATTTATTAAACTTTAGAACTTTGTTGCACTTTGTTTTTATTGTTTTTCCTGGAAAATCTTCTTTGAAGTTTCCTAAAATCTATATCAAAGTGTTAGTTGTTAATCTATTAAATCTTACATTGTATCTTCCTGTTTCAAACCAGGCACCTCCTCTGAAACTCCTAGTTGAGGTTTTAGGAAACCTCCAGAATTAACTCATACAGAATGGAACATCCTCCATGTCAACAATTCTCAAAAATATTTTTCTTATTTTCAATATTAAAGATTATTTTTTCCTTGATTAAATAATTGACACTGATAATAGAAGCAATGTTTGATTTTTATTTTGAGCTTTTAATGGAAATTATAAAAGATAAAGCAAAAACAATTTTTGAAATTGTTGACATGGAGGATGTTCCATTCTGTATGAGTTAATTCTGGAAGTTATCAGGTTTTAGTGTATAGTTGATGTATAGTTACCTTCACGCTTTTGAAAACAGCTTTCAAATTAAAAATCTAGTTGAATCTCAGTATAAATTCTACTATTACTTTGATTTTCCCTTGAATTTTTTGTTTTCAACTTCACTTTTGCTCCTGCCAATGCCCAAGCTTCTAAAAATTATTTCTGAGTCCTCTCCAATCTCCTGGCCTATTTTTGTAATACCCAGTTATGGTAGGTATCACTTGCAAGATGTAGGGAGCAGGTTGGTGAACTGGAGTCCTGTCAAGGCGTTCATGATGGGATATATAATCATCAACCAGCAGAAGACCTTTGCATGTATGTTATATCTCCCAAAACTCCTGGCAAAGTAGGTTAAGATGTAGTACATGGACAATTACATTGCAATAGAGAGTGTTGAATGTGGAGACACCAAAGGAGGCCAAGGTCCAGTTTGGGATGAGTTCAGTTGACCAGGGTCATAGTGGGGGTTGTGACCAAGTCCATCAGGGGAGGGTCCAAAGAACTCTGAACCTGGTTGGTAGCCTCCAATCCCAAGGGAAGCTGTGAGCACAGCTGTGAAGATGAGGTGATTCATCTTCCTTGGATTGGAGGGTTAGCAGGGGCTGATTGGTAGTTTTAACTTTAGTTTTAAGTTGAATTTCACTTATATTGAGGGTATTAATATCAATAATAGCACAAGCTATTACTGAGGTGGGATCCTTTATTTATATTCCTCCCCCTTGTGCAAAGATTTGCAATTGGGAGGAAAAACAGGGGATAGGAGATCCCAGAAGTTTGAAAGATAGGCTAGCAATTGGAACTTAGGAAGATGGTCAAACTCCTTGTCAGGGATCCAACCTGCAGGAGATTCCTGAGGACTTGCGGGCAGACGGCCCGCGGGCCCAGCAGGGAGAGCCTACCACAGGATAGGGGCTAACTTTACAATATAAGATAACAATTTTCCAAGTATTGCCCAAGGTCTGGTTGTAGGCACCATGGAATCAATCAACCCAGTGAGGGTGATATACATCACCCCAAATATCTGGGTGGAGGTGGATTCATCAGCGGCAACAGAATCTTGCGGGCGGTTGGGCTGCAGGGTGCGGGGCAGCGTCATTGGAACTAAATAGGCGGGCAGGAAATTATACTTGTCTTGGAATAGCAGAGGAGGTATGGTGATTTTGATGCCTTCTCTGTATATGGTCTCAGTCTCTCTAGTTCTAGCTTCAGGGGCGTGGATAAAGATTTCCTCCAGAGTAAACTCCAAATACACCGGGTTGGGTGGGTACTCAGTAAAATGTACTGGGCCAAAGGGAGCTCCTGGTGGACAGTAAAGTTTGGGCGGCTGGTCCGCGGTTTCTTGGGTTATGTGGACACGGGGGACAGGGCCGCAAGGAGTAGACTGAAGATGAAATAAAACTAATAACAAGTATGGTATGATCTGGTTGAACCAAAGGTTCATGTCACTTTATTGCAAGGATGGCAATGGGCATCTTCCTGGCAGCCCAGGGTATAAGTATGCCCATCTGTCATGGCAAAACTTTCAAAGATTTTCATGGCCCAGGGTTTCCCCTCTACTAGGTCCTCACAGACCTTGGTGGCAACAATTGCAGGGGTTATTTCATTGGCTGACTTGCGACTAGAGCACTCCAATTCTTCAACCAGGTCACAGGATGGGTCATCTCTGGGTGGCCTGTTTCTTATAGAAGGTACTTTTGTTTCTTCTTCCAATGTGGCCCAGGTTATTCTGGGGTCTGCGTCTAGCCCGGCCTGTTGATTGGTTGGGTTAACAGGAACCCCTAGCGCAGGGGCATCATTGTAGGCAAACTTGGTTCATCAAACTTCAGGAGATTCTCTGAAGTCAAATCCAATCCTGATTTATCCCCAAGAACTGCAGGCAGCTGGGCAGCTGGCCCTGCGGGCTGGCGGCCTGCAAGATGCCAGGGTTCAACTCCCATAGTTGAGGTCTTTTGATTATCATAGTTGACAGGAGTTTGTCACTTGTGACACTCCTGTTCTACTGTTATCTGTGGCTGGTTGGGAAATTCTTGAGATAAATCAATAATTTCATGTTGCCCTGGTGCTAGGTGAAGATTGTGAGTCAACTCCTTGTCAGAAGTTAATTTGGTGCCAAGAACATTGTTTTGGAAAGGATTTGGCCTTGTCCATGTGGCCAGTGAATTAGCACCTGATTGATTGATGGCATGCTTATTTTTAGAATCTAAAATTTTGTTTTTGCCCTCTTCTGGAGGGAGAACCTTTTCTTCTGAATTGTCCCCTGTTGCCAGGGACTTTTTTGATTGGCTGTAGCCCAGGGAAAATTTGATTGGGTGCAGGGTGGGCCCTGGGACCCAGGTGGGTGGCAGGCACCTGGCTGGGGCCCAGGGAGCAAGTGGGTGGGCTAGCGGCGGGACCGCTGGTGCCTGCCTGCCTGGGTGGGCGTGGCAGGCGTCTGTGCGGCGGGCGCCTGCCCAGATGATAAATTAGTTCAGCACCCACCAAGTTCCAATTTACCTTCAATTTTAATTTTATTTTTCCCTAATAAGGGGGAAAATCCCTATCAAATTTTGCCTCTAAAATTGGGGCTTCAGCTATTTCCCCCCAAGTTTTCCTCTCAGTCAGTATTAGGTTTATGTCAGGAATATTACTGACAATTTTTGCTTGCTGGTTCTTGTCAGTACCCTATTTTCACAAAATTTTAAAGTATACAGGGGCACAAAGTGCACCTAAAAATCCTATCTTACCTGGTGATTTCAACCATGTTGGTCCCTGTTTTGAAATTTGTGGTATTTTTCTTGGCTCCATTTGTGCTGCTTCTGTGGACCACCTCTCCTGACTTGTGGTTTCATATTTCCTTTTTACTATAAATTCAGAACCTAAACGTAAAAATGTGGGATAGTCAAATCCTTGGTCAAAATTTTAAATCTTTTTTGCAGGCAACTCAGCTGAGTGAAAATTAAAATATTTAATAAAATCAACCATTTAATTTAAGTTTTTTTGGTTTATTTAAATTAGCAAATTTAAAATCTCTTGAGCAGATAACTCAACTAAAAAAGAAAAAACACAGCAAACAAATGTGGGATACATGAATCAGAAATGCAGGATTCTAATATATAATTTGAGATTTTCTGTATGTCAATTGAATTATAGACATCATGTAAAAATTAATGAATCTGAAATTGCAGGATTGTCAAATCCAAGAACAAAATTTCAAATCAAAAATGAGATTAATTTGAAATAAATATAATTTATGGGTGTCCCAAAAAGGATGCTAAAGGATCTAGAGTGGATTTGTGCTAATTCTTTTAGGAATCATTGTCAAGAAGCCAGGGATAGGTAGAGGCATTGGTTGACTTGGGACAGAGTACAGCCAGGCCAGTGGGTAATGCCCACCATAAGATGGGTGTTAACTTGATAATATAGGATACAGATTGCCCAAGCAATGACCAGGGCCTGGAGTTGGGCACCATAGTGTCTACAATACCTGTCAAAGTAAGGTAGAGTATTCCAAACAGTTGAGTGCACATGGTCTTGGTGGCAGTGGAGGAAATCATTGGGCAGTTGGGCTGCAGGGTTAAAGGTGAAGTCATGGGGACAAAGTATGCCAGTAGATAATTGTACTTATCTTTGAATAATAAGAATGGCACCTCAATCATCTTTCTGTTGCATCCTATGGAACAGTCTCTCTAGTTATGGCCAAGGGGCGGCAATGAAGATGGTCTCCAAGTTGTACTCTGAGTAGGCGGGGTTGGGCGGGTATTTGTAAAATTCACAGGTCCAAAGGGGGCTCCAAGAGGACAGTATAGTGCCTGATGCGGGTCAGCAGGTTGGTGTAAAGCCCAGCTGTAAAGACACAGAAGAAATTACTTTCTATAATTAATTTAGGAAAATAGATAGCAAGATTGGGTTGAACTTCAATGATAGTTTTGTTGTAACTGTGCTGTTTTAGCAGAGTTACACGGG